>CM076573.1:378876786-379228439 GCA_034641835.2 Pinus albicaulis | reverse complement strand
AACCGCTTCTTGATTTTCTTGATCGAATAGTTAAAATAAATTAACGTAAGTTTCATTTACAATGCGTAAATAAATAGGGTTGAGTCGTACGTTACATACTCCCCCCCTTAAGAGAACACCGTCCTCGGTGTGCTTCTCTCACTGAAATTTAAACTTTATACTCATGGTATAATAATATAAATAACCAAAAGGGAGTCATTTCCCTTCACAATGAAACAATTTCGTTTCCTTAAATGCCATTAATTAAGACAATAATGTTTTTATCCATGTTCATAAGCATGTATAGCACAAAGAAAATTTCATTTCCATTTCTACTGCTTATCCCTTATTCAATTCACAAAAATATAGAAAAATCTCTATAAGAACTCATCATTATTTACCATTTACCATTGGAAGAATGATGGATTTTACGCAAGCTCTCATAGAATGGTTGAACACCCATCAACACTTCCTGGAAAGAGCCTGTAATGTATGCCTAAAAATTCAATCGCAGTAGCCACATAGTTTTCAAAATGAAAATACTTGCAACTAACAAACATTATTGCAATATAAGGAGATTTTTAATCAAAGTAACCCTCTCATAAATGCATCACATGCACATTGTCTTAGCTCCTGCTAAAGACATCCATACAGTACATAAAAAAAATACTCAGAGAGCACCTAGCTCTCTAATCATTCCAATGGTCAATAAATGCACCATGGTCATATCCTAGCATCTGCTAAGACATTCAAGCATATTAGTAATAAAATAAGTGAGCTTATGAAAGCGAAAAAGATGAGCTGCAACGGTTGTCGAGTTCTACGTAAAGGTTGCAGTGATACCTGCATTCTTCGGCCTTGTCTGCAATGGATCGAATCCCCGGAAGCCCAGGGGCACGCCACTGTATTTGTTGCAAAGTTCTTTGGCCGTGCGGGCCTCATGTCGCTCATTAGCGCTGTGCCGGATCATCAGAGGCCCGTGAGGGTTTCTGCAAAGTTTTGGCTAAGCGCTGCCGCCGCCCAGCTCGTAGATGAAGGTAGCACAGAGCAAGAGATTTTCCTTTGCGGCGAAGGTACAGATCTGCTAGCAACAGTCTCAAATGGGATGAGACAGGTAGTTTTTTTGCTGTATTATGGATCTGAAGGCCGGATCCGAGCTCCAGGGGAGATATATCTCAGATATAAAGCCACGCATCCAGATCTGAAGAAATCAGCGTGCGAATCTCGATCAAATGCGCCCTGCGATTTTTTCTACCGACTCCGATTTACTTTTTTCAAGGCAGATCACGCCACAGGGCCCTTGCATGGTTTCTCTACCACTGGCAGAGAGATCTGGCTGTCACGGTCTAATCAGGCGGATGAACAAGGTTATGGAGCGAAAGGGTTTCTGCACCTCAGAGCGCTTGGAGGCAGGGCGTCTTTTGTTTCGGGATCTCCGTCTATGGAAAGTCTCCTGACCGGGCTTGGCAGGGAGGTTCTTTTGACCTCTTCGCATATGGGGCCTGTCAGGACTGAAATAAAACCCAAAAAAAAGAACGGCAGTGCCCAGAAATGTCAGATCTGCAAGAACCCTACGCCGCATCAGAAGAAAGGGGAGGCAGAGACAGCGCGCCCTTTCTTGCACCTTGAGGCAGCGCAAAGTCATGGGCAGCTAGAGCAGCCAGAACCCAGGCAACAGGTAACATCAATTTTTTATTTTCAGATTTTCATTAAACCCCCTGTGGGGGAAACCAGACTAGTATGGGTACATGCAGAAAGCTCCATTATGCAGTTGAAACAGCAAATCTGGGCATTGATGGGATACCCTGTTCAGATCCAGCATCTGGTCAGTGGTAGAAGGTCCCTTCAGGATACCAGAACCTTGAAGAACTATGATATAAGTCCAGAAACAACCATTGCCTTAAATCTTAGGCTGAGAGGAGGTGCTGTGCCTCAGGGTCATCCAGGCACCACAGGAGGAGACAAGGGGAAAAAGACAACAACTCAGCAACAACCCAAGGGAGGCTTCTCTTACAAAAATATCTTACAGGGAAATAGAGATCTAGGGTCTCCTCCAGACCAAGGTGGACATACACCTAGGCCATATATAGTAGATCAACTTGGGCAAACCCCAGCCCTCAACATTGATTCTACAGGACTAGAAGAATACGTCAAGTCATATGAAACTCAGGCCCTAATCTGTCGTTTTAACAGTTTTTGGCCAAAGCCAATGGATCTCTTTCACTGGATCTATACTAACTGGACCATGGAATGTGATATACATCTATGCTCCAAGGGGTTTTTCATTGTCAATTTCGCATCCACGGAAGCCAGAGATACAATCATCAGTGCAGGGCCTTGGTTTTGGGGAACAACGGGTCTTTTTATGACCCCATGGTTTCCAGATTTTGACCCAAACAAAATGACTGTCTCCAGAATGCCGGTTTGGGTCCGTCTATACAACCTTCCTCTTCACTTTTGGAGTGAACGAGTTTTGGAAGGAATTGGGAACAGCATAGGGAAATATATCAAAGCAGATCTGGAGAGGATTGAGGAGAGGATCTACACCTTTGCACGCATTTGTGTGGAAGTCGATCTAAGTAAAGGACTGCCGGAAAGTATAAGGCTGGTTTACAAGCAACAAAACTGGCTGCAAGGGCTAGACTATGAAAATACTGCTTTCAGATGCAGAATCTGTAGGCAGACAGGACACCTGCAAAATACATGTCCAGAAGCCAAGAAAGCAAACAGCAAAAAGAGGCAGAAAGGGAAGCAGAAAAAAGGGTGGCAATACCCCCCTCCAGACTCAGAGGATGACGAATCAGAAGCAGAGGAGGAAGCCACTCCCACAGAGAATAACGAGCCTACCCAAGGAAAAGAGACCCAAGAGGAAATCATATCAGCAAACAAGGCTTCTCAACCCCATTCAGATCAGGCAGAGAAGACAAGCGAGGATCTGAGTATGGGAGGGATCAAACGGCATCACCCCTCAGATACATCAGACTCAGACAAGGAATCAGGTTCACAAAAAGCAGAAACACAGTTAGTCCTAGCTACGATTGAGCCCACCCAAGGAGAGTGGCGCAAGGTCGAAAAAAAGAAGGGGAGAAAAACATGAGGTGTGAGTTTCTACTCACTGCCGGGAACCAGTTTTTCTGTCCCTTCCCTCTTTTTTCTTTTTTTTCATTCTTTCTGAATGCACGGTAGCCTCGCTACGTCGCATTGTGTGCCAAAGTACATGAGCCCAATGGGAAACTTCTGAAAATGCTTCAATGCATATGCTATGTGTAACTTTTCATTTTTATAAATAAAAGGTTACCGATTTTTTCTGTGGAAAAAAATAAAATAAGTGAGCTTATACATTCAATAATTCATTTTAATAACACAATTTTTACTTAACTTGTTCCACTATGAGAACCACAATGGTAAACAAAATGCTCCTCCTAAACCATAGGATCGAGTCATTTTTTCACATCCAGATAGTCAATCTTTCCACACTAAAATGTCTTTATACTTATCTGGAAATTTAGTCTTTCAAGTTGTGGTCCTTCCAACCATCAAGTGAGGCAATTACATCCTCCACTTGCCCCCTAGCTCCAGAATCTGGACAGTGTCACGGGTCAACAGTGGATTCTTCTGCTGTGACATCGGGATGGCCAATCCAGTAACACTCAGAAATGCTTGGAAGAGAAATTCGAGACAGTCCAGTCTAATTCTCCAATTCCAGTCATACTCAGATGTTTTTGGCTTTACAAGGGTTTCTGGAAGCTATTTTCAACTGGTCCCAACCAGCTCGAGAAAATACTCCCCCTTTACCAATTTCACAGAACGGCTACTCCTCCCCGGGGATCCAGCTTATCCAGGAGTAGGTAACTGTCTTTCCAACTATCCCCAAACACTTCCTATTCTTGGACCATTTTTACCATCAACTTAAAAATATTTTCTTTCATAATTAATTTCAACAAATTAAATAACTTTCTTTATCAACAGTGACGATTTAAGTTTTTCTTGCCCGATAAAAGAAAATTAAACAAATTGTCTTTAACTAGTTAATACTAGTTAACTTTAATGAAACTGTCACAACTTCCTCCCTGGAAGTAACATACATGTGTTGTACATTAAAGCATTATAGTTTAACGTTTACTGTTGCAACTCACATTGCAATGCTTGCGATGCTTTATTTTCACAGATTTCCTATTTTCATTAAGCTACTCAGGCTTACAATAAGAAATAATGCTAATCGTAAATATGAATTTCTCAAGCACATATTGTCTTATGCAATCATTTTAAGTTCCTGCATAAAATGTTGTTATGCATACAATGTCGTCATGCATAAAAGTATATACAATTATTCATTAATGTGTATGTGTCAGTAACGATTAGGGTATGAGTGCAAACATTTCCAATTCCCACAATGTTCTATTCCCATAGACTGACACACGAAGTAATTATCATAATCACTTATTCACCACTTTCAAATATCTTTAGTAAAAATTGATTCGTGCATATAACTTCCATTATTTATTCATTCATAACTAGTCAATAGTTTTAATGCATCCATGACGACTCATGCAAACACTAGTCAGTCAACTAGTCATTTAGTTAAGTGTCACAACTTGATCCATTAAGAGACTTCATTCAATTTAATTTTAACACTCTATCAACTTATAATAGTTGATCCATTAAGAGACTTCATTCAATTTAATTTTAACACTCTATCAACTTATAGTAGGTCTTTCTTCATCTTTTGCATTCATGCATTAGTTTCACACACCATCACTATATACATTCATCATTTTAAAGTAGTGCATGGTAACTTGGAAATTTTATTGCATGCAAAACAATTGCTTCTTTTAAAGCTCAAATGAAAAGTAACTATTTTCCTTTCATGCTTTTATACTTTCTTTCCTAAAGAAATAAATAATAATACACATATTAATCTCATATGCATATTCTTATGCAGTTATAATAGCATGTACTTTTTTTTTCCTTTAAGATTTCTCTTAAATGGAAGTTAATCTCATGCAATGCCATGTATGTAACAATACATTTTTAAAAGAAAATCAGCATGCATATGCATAGACTTAAAAATAAAATAACATAAAATACTTATCTTTATTTTATTTGAAGGACTTCTCTCCCTACTGCAATACTCATCCTCATCAGGAATTCACATTGCTCCTCCACAACAATGTTTTCTCTTAGCAACATCGACAAGATTTTATAGCATGATTAGATAAAGCCTTAATCAATAAATAATCAATCTTTGAGTGATCTTTTAACACCTATTCATGTGCATATATGAGATGTGAATACAATGTCACAACATGCTTTCTTCTAACATCTCTACATTAGTGTGAGTAACTAATTATCAATTCATGTCAAATAACTCCCACATTATTATGATATTTTCCACACACGCACACATCCGTACACAAATAACTATATCTGTTCAAAAATTCCTTTAATGGAAAATGACACAATGTGCATTCGCTTTACTTAAAACTTTTACAAAAGACCCACCACTTCAGCTTTTGCCTTTGGAGCATGCAAATATAATAAAGCTAACACATTGGCTATTGTTCCTATGCATATAATGCATAAAGATTATAATCTTAGTTTTCCAACAGAGTACTTAATATAATCGAGTAGGAAAACTCATGATTCCTCTTCGAGGATACATAACATAATAGGCATGCAAAACATGGTTTTCTTTCCATAAAACTAATGGAATAAAACATAAAAATACATACCTTATTCTCGAAATATTATACCTATATTAGCCATGTATATATTTCAAGGAAAAAAAAACATTACTTTAGTTTTTGTACATGTAATTCATCTTCTTTGCCAAAGAATCTTTTCTAAATTATGATAACAAAACATGTTATCTTTTTCCACATATAAACTTATGTTCTTTCCGATGAAATCTAATACAACTATTGCATGAAAAGAACCTTGTTCCTTTATTATTCTACATGAAATTTTCTCATGCTTGGCTTCCAAGAACTTACCATAGATAGCCTCTTTTATGCATAAAAACTACGCAATACTAACAAGGTTAACTTAACCTTTAATATACCTAAATCAAGATGTTGACATAATCCATCTAGCAATGTATTATATTCAAGAGGTTATTCTCTTTAGCCTATATTTATTTTCAAGAAATAACTTGGATTCCTTTTCACTTAACACACAAGTACGAAATCCCTTTTTATAGAAAAACAAGCTTCCTATCTTTTATTAAACAAGATATATATAAAGGCAAGCAAGTTTACTTATTTATGTTTTACTACTGCTCACACCCTTCAAGGTATGTACTAGTAATCTTTGCAAGACTCACAGGGGTTTACTACTGCTCACACCCTTCAAGATACGTACTAGTAATCTTTGCAAGACTCACAGGGGTTCTTATCAGCAAAACTAGCATAGTAGTTTAGTCTTTTACCATGGTATATCTTTCTAAAAAGATTATCATATTCACAATGCTTTATTACTTTCCAAAAGAACTAACACAATCTTGCATATTAAGTAAAACCACATTTTACTCTATATTTGTCTCTTTGCAAGATTCACATACAAGAATTATTTAAATATTTCTCTCAAGAAGAATCAAATGGATACTAGTTAAATTTTCAAGCACACACGTGTTTCTTTTTCAAGAAACCAAATTCCCAACTTCTTTCAAGGAACTTCAACACAACAATAGAAGTTTTATGCACATAGAAAATACATATCCTTTTTAAAGAAACTCTAACTCAACAGGCATTTACTTTGTAAGAAGTGTATTTTCCATAAATGCAATAAATATTACTTTCAAGACAAGAAATATATTAATACTTATCTCCTGAAACTCATTGTTCAACCTGGATTAGAGATGCAATGCCTTCGCATATACTCTTTTCATCTCGGATCTCTCAATTTCTTTCCACTAAATCCCAAAGGCGCCAATTTTTGAACCTTTAGCTCTGATACCACTTGTAACATACACCATTAACTTCACAGGGAAATGTAAGGAGTTAAATTTTTTTATACAAGTTACTCATCATTACATAGAGTGTTTAACAGTTCACAGTGTAATTTTATAAATAAGAATAGTAAACTCCTTAACCCTTAACAACTTCCATTACAGTATATTAACTTAATACTATATGATGTAACCATCCATTCATCTCATTACTCATAGAGTAATCACATAATTGCCATTATGAACATCATAACAAGAAAGGAATCAACGAATCAACCTCATCATCTGGACACAATAATCAATCACACCATTGAACACCAATATACCCTGGAAACCCCGTAGGGTGAAAACCAGCAAACGTTTAATTTTATTATTAAACGCTCGTGAGGGTGTTCAACCCATCACTCAATGGCTTATAAGGGAGACCATCCCTTAACCATCGTTTATATAATCTTACAAGGAAATATGAAAATATCTAGCTTAAAGCCATTACAATAAATATGATGTCATTTACCCTCTGGTCTTCATATGATCAGATCTTCAGATCTTGGTGGCATGGATGTACCTCCAATGGACCATCGTACATTGAACCTTCCTGTAACTTGCACTCATTTGCATGAATATTAATCATTTACCTGCCACCAGGACAAGCATAATATTCCTTCGTACATGTCACCATCATTCCCTGCTATGATGCCTTCAACATAAAATGATGTCAAGATTCATAAAGTATTAATCAATGTGTAATCATGACAAACAAGTAGAGTACCTTGTCATTCTCTCTTTAATAACACATACCTCATATGTGCTGGTTATAAGTCATCACAATAACTAATGCTTATGTCGCATAAGCACTTTCTTGCGAGACAATGGCTACCTCTCCCAAGCTTTCTTTAAAATAAATTCATACATCAGTTAAGATATTTATGCATGTGATTTACATAAGTTTAATCAAAATAGCTAACCCTTAAGCTATTACTTTTAGTGCATGGAATGCAAGCTAACATAACAATTGTTTCCTCCATGCATGCGAATGCATACCGATTCCAAAAGACTCTCCCTAAAGGAGTGCTTACATAATGAAGCACATAACCTCCTTCACGAGTCTTTCCAAAGAAAGTCTCAATGCTAGTGAGCATGTAAACATATGTAAAAATACGTAATGAAAAATATAAATACATGTCTTATTTTCAAGATTAAACTAACAATCATATTCAATTTAGTTTTAATACTACAAGCTATCTTTCTTCATACAAAAATATATATTATTGTTCAATTAAAAGCTAATACATATGTTGGATGTATATGCAAGATCTTCCTCCAGGAGGAATTTAACATCACGTTGATGATAATATAAAATAATCACTTAGTTTATTCATATAAGGAATGAACTGATTAGTTCCTTTAACCATGAATTTATTAAATAACTTAACTTACCAACATCATGGTAATTTAATCATGGATTTATTAAATAACTAATGTTTGTAAACACCATGATAATCTACCCATGGTTTTATGAAACAATTAATCTCCATCAAGCCCATGGAAAACTACCCATGGATTTATGAATACTATCCATGGATTTATTAATTCATTAACCTCTACCACTATCATGGTAACTTATTCATGGATTTATTAAATAAATTACTATTTACAACACGGTTAATGAATAGAATATTAATGTGAGAAACTTCTCTTTTCTTCTTCACTATGAAAATAATTCAAAAGTCACTCTCTTTAATCTATTCAAGAAAAGACTTGTATCACTTCATAATTTAATGAGTACAAAAAATCTCTTTTTAAAATAAGAGCATTCCTCTTCTATTTCCTTGCTTATGTAAATATTTTATTAAAGAGTTACCCTCTTTGAATATATTCAAGAAAATCTCTTTTAAAAAAATAAGGTGCATGACTAACCCTTATTTGGGCATAAGAGCTAGATAAACTTTTTAAAATAACTAACAAAGTTAACATGTAACCTTTGCCAACCCTCGCAAAGGAATTAACGCAATGGACTTATCTTCTACTCCCAAGATAAATCCATTCTTATGCAAATATTCAAGAGTAAATTGGTTTATCAAATCCCAATTAACTAATGAGATATCATTTCCTTGATATAGGTAACTTATCTCAAGAAAGATCATTAGTATTCTTTCTAGTTTCTAATAATCTTTTTAGCAGACAAACGATATAATATATAATATCTTTATTTATATCTTTTAACTCACAAAAAGGAAAACTATATGATAAAAAGAGTAAGCCAAAATCACCTTTCTTGGCAATCGACTCTCATTCCAAAGGCATATATTTAAAAAATAAAACACAAATCTTCTATTTTTTATTGCCTCTACAAAATTATATAGATATTTATATATATAATCTTTCCTTTATCTTTTAATTCTTAAAGAGAAAGACTATCTAATAAAGAAAGAAAGTCAAAATCACTTATCTGCCGGTCGAATCTCATTCCAGCAGTGAAATCCTCTCATTCCAGCAGTGAAATCCTATACTTTCTCGCAGCTCTGAGTGCTAGGCAAAGACTGGATCGCAATCACTTTCTTTAATAAGGTGATATATCTTATAAAAAGCAAAAGATTATTTATTTTATACACTTTCATTTTCTCGGACGCTGTTTTTCGCTTTTCATTTTGATAAGAAATTATTTTACTTTATTTTACGTTCCATTGTACTCTGCCAAACGTATAGATATGAACACGAACTCCATCAACCAGGCAGTAGGTTTCTTAAGTATGTTGTCAACGCTCGCCCGCCTGTCAGTGTGCGCTGTAGCTTCACATACCCATGGCTCCAGTATGCCAAGAAAAGCCCGCTGCTATGCAGTGGAAACCATTCCGAATTGCCTTGAGAACATAAGGGTCTGCTCTTCATATCAAAACTTCAAAGTATGAAATCCAAATATGGAAATCGACCCACACTATAGTAGTTTTTAAATGAATCAAGAATTCGTTCAACCGCTTCTTGATCTTATTGATCGAATAGTTAAAATAAATTAACGTAAGTTTCATTTACAATGCATAAATAAATAGGGTTTAGTCGTACGTTACATGATCCCTGGTGTTTTCACAGGTCGGAAATATAATGTTTTACCAGTTGATACCAGCGCCCACCCTCAAAGTCAACAGTTGAATTTGCAGTTGGGCCACTTGACCCTGTGATTGTGCCTTGGGATGAAGGATTTCCCATATTTTCATCTCGAATTCTTTTCAAGGACATATTTCAATTATCTTTTCTCACGTATATCCAACATGCTTTTCACGACATTACCCAATAACTCTTCCTTTTCGCAAAATGGTAGAGAGCAAAACAATCAGTGAGAAACAACCAATGCTTAGCAATCAATCTAAGAGTTGAACTTATGTGGATATACTTTTGAAATATCTCAAAATATGACTCTCAGGAGAGGTTATACAATGGAACTTTGCAGGTTGTCATAATCTGAAATATTCTTGAAATATGAATATCTTGGAATCTGACTCTGACTCTCAGGAGAGGTTATATAGTTGATCTCTCCAGACTCTCAGATTCCAAATTTTCTTGAAAAAGAGTCATAAGAAGGATGCAATGTGACCAAGTAAAATATAATATAATTGATATTCCATGTTATTAATCAGGTTGAACCTCAGGCTGAAAGAGGCAATTCCGAGGTAACTTCAAACCACGCTTAGCCAAGTAACTAGCCCTACTAGGCCAAGAAATGGCTCTCTCCATCTAGATCACAGTCAAGATGACTAAGGAAAGAAAATATTTTAGGCTAGCTAAGGAATACAGGGGGTTTAGATTTTCATTTTAGGGTTGGGCTCACTGAACAGGGATTTAGGTCAAGGGGACAGATGAGGGCCAAGAGGATGAAATTGTAGTCTGTTTGATGGGGCAAGGTAGGTAAAAGATTTAAAATTCAAAGGAGGATTAAATGAGATGAAAAGACTCGTGATGAGCTAGGGAAAGAATTTGGAATGTATTTTCCCTAAACTGAGGAGAATGAACACATTATACTAAATTTCCCAAAAAAGAGCATAAATAATTATGGATTTTGTCTTTCAACTTGAAATCAAGTATATTATAGATATGAAATGGTTTATGAATTAACAATACATTCAAACAAATTGATAACAAAGAGGAAACTGTCTAAAACTCATACCACATGGATCCCAAGAAAATACCTGCAATTTTCCTTTAATGTCCAAGCCAAGACGATACTTGATCAATACAATCTCTCAAATTGATGCCAACCATTACAATGACTGAAAAATACACCTTATAGACCTCAAAACCACTTCCTCTCATCCATGAACCGAAAGCTAGATCTTTTGTGTTAAAAAGTCACTTTTTATTTTAGTTATTTTATATTAAAATTTAATATCAATTGAATTGTCTTAAATATAAAATTTAAGACAAAAGTAGTATGAGACAAAAATACTTTGAGACAAAACTTTATATTTAAGACAAAAGGAATTTGAGACAAAAATATTTTAAGACAAAAATAATTTAAGACTAAAATATTTTAAGACAAAACTTTATATTTTAGACAAAAACAGTTTGAGACAAAAATAGTTTAAGACAAAACTTTATATTTAAGACAAAAGGAGTTTGAGTCACAAATATTTTAATACAAAACTTTATATTTAAGACAAAAGCACTTTGAGACAAAAATATTTTAATAGAAAACTTTATATTTAAGACAATAGAAATTAAGACAAAACCCATTTAAGACAATTAGCAATTAAGACAAAATCATTAGTATTGTGGAAGTTTGCACTTAAATTCTATGAGTAGATAGTGGATAATTATATTTTTTATTTTTGCATATATATATATATATATATATTCCAACCACATAAAATGTAATCATGTCAATTTTATTTCTTTTATATTAGAATTTTTCTTTTCCATTAAACCACATTCTAAAAATATAATAAATAAATAGATTAAAAACAATTTATTTTTTGGTTCGCCACTCAAATGAGTTACATTCCATGAACTAAAACTGTTTATTTTTTTTTAAATATGTTAACATTTTTAAATTACTTCAACTAAAACATTGATATAAATTTGAAAGAAATTAAATACAATATAACGATAAAAAAAATTAAATATTTTTTCAATTGTTTTCCATATATGCATTTTAAACCTTCATTTTTTTCTTTCAAAATGAAAAATCAAAATTTTGATTTTTGCATATGTCTTATAGTCACATCTCGGTTTTCTTTTCACTATTGAGCAAATATATCAAAGAGATATATAACAATAATTTAATTATTTTTTAGATAAATTTTAGTATTTAATTTAATTTTTTATTGTAAAAAAACTTTCTACTAATTTGGAGTTGTTGGCATAGAACTACTTAGAAATGTCCCTAGTCGCGGGCATTCCTTGTTTTGGGAGCGACTGGAGGTTCTAAGTCACATGCATGCCCATGTCAAGGGAGAGATTAAGGCTTTGATGCAGAAAAATTTCATTTTGTCTGAAGGGTTAGTCACTTGGATGGGTTGGATGGCTCCGGTCTCCTAGATGGGTTGGATGGCTCCTGGGGTTTTTTTTGCAAGTGCAGAAGGTTAGGTTGGTTTTGTTACGTCGATTCCACTTCCTTAACTGATATACAGGGAATTGAATCATATCATAGTAACTTTTCTTCACATGTTTTCCTCGGTTGGCCGGTAACTTGGGTAGATGTGGGAGGAGGGTGTTATAGAGTAGTATCATAGCATGGTTTCATTCTCCTTGGGTGATGTCTGGTTTCTGTTCCACTTGGATGAATGTGTTTTCGTATCTACATGTTGGTTGCATATAGGTCCTTGTACTTTTGATCTATGTGCTTGTTGTTTATGCATGGTATTGTTCATGATTGTAGTGGTGTCATTATGTGAAAGTTGATGATGCCATTGCTAAATGTATTTGTTGTGTTTATGTCAGTCGTGCATTGATTATGTGTATCATTTTTTATATGTTGTTATGCATACTTTGACTAGATGATGGTCGTTGTGCATGAAGTCATGGTATGTGGTCAGCATAGTCATGCATTGATAAATGGATAATGGTTGAAAAGATGTTTATATGTTGATATGATTATGTTTATATATGTGTGTGTGTGTATTGCGCTAATATGGTTGGTCTTGCAGATGAGATATCATCTTCGAGCTATACTAAGGTACACTAGTTTTCTTATGATTTGGTTTAACTGACAGAATATACTTTGCAGGAAGAAGAGATAAAAGATGACTAACAAGATGGTAGACTGCAAAGATTCTCCCTATGAATCAGATGAGTAGCGTGGTGTTGGGAACACTTCTGACTTAGCAGACACATTGAGGAGTTTGAAGGAGGAAATAAGCATTTGAAAAGAATATAATGACAAAATCATGCATGCATAGGAGAAATTATCAGAAGTCAATGCAATAATTCTTCAGAGTTTGTCAAAATTACAGAGACAGGGACCACTTCGGATCAACTATGGATAAGAGGATATGACTAATTGGGCATGTGGAAGTAGACCCCATAGTGGGAACATGTCAGATAGAGATGGCACGATCAGGGATGTCAGGTTCTTGGATACTCTGGAAAGGAGGGGTGATGGACACAGGTTCTATTCTCGTTCTGGTTCTAAAAGGTATCATGGTCATCATCGTTATAATCCTTAAAGGAGGAGTGATAGGGGATATTTTCTGGATGAGTTCAAGAAAGAAAAGCCACCAACATTCGATGGGGGAATGAATAAATCACACGATGCAAAAGCATGGTTGATTGGAATGAATAAATTCTTCAGATTGCACGATTACTTAGAGAACATGAAGGCCAGGATATCTACATTCAGTCTTAAAGTTAAAGCAGATATTTGGTGTGAATATATAAAGAACATTAGAGATATTTATGAGGAGTTGACTTGGAATGAATTCGAGAGACTATTCAAGAAGCAGTATCTATCGAAGGTGTACTATTATGACAAGGGAAAATATTTTTATGAGCTAAATATGGACTCTATTATCGATGAGGAGTAAACTAGCAAATTTCTGGAGTTGTTGAGATATGTGCCTTAACTCAAGGAGGAGAAGGCCAAGATTCAACGATTCATCAATGGGTTGTCGATAACATTCAAATATAGGATTGAGTTTAATGAGCCTAGATCATTGGAGGAGGCCATCTAGAAGCTAAAGCATTTTTATGAGCAATCAAAGAGTAGATATGAGACTAACCAAATTGGAAAGTTAATGCAATGAATAAATGGAAATGGGATAAGAAGCGAGCAAGGCCTTGAGACACAAGTAAAAAAGAGAATGCTCTAAGTTACATTTCCATTTCCACATCTTTTCCATTTCTCTAAGTTACAAATAAAACGAGTCCAATTCTATATGCAATAGACTAATAGCCTATTGATACACCTTTAGTGATTTATGCATAGCTCTCATCTATAATTATAGATCAATGAAATGACATCTAATAGATATAGCCTAAAAGAGTTTGATTTTATGCGCAAGACACCAGTATAATGGAGTAGTTGTGAAGGCAATGATATCCATTGGGGATTTCCATTTTTTAGCAACATACAAGAAGCATCTTGGTGTTGGAGGAAGAGATAAAATATCTTTGCCAAAAACAAAATATCATCACTCTCCTAGTGCCATTTCCGTTAACTCATTAGAATGCAGGTAATGCATAAGGATTCATTAGTATCTATGAAATTTCCTCTCTTTCCTATAACAAAATAGGTTCATCCTAATATTAATATATAAAATATGGTTCATTAATATGCATGGTTCATTTTTTTTTGATGATCCTATTTCTCTAAAGGATATCTATTTTTTGAATTTTGTTTTGTATAAGATATGGTGATACCTTTAAATATGAGGTAATTTTGGTTAAAATTAGAAGTGGAACAAAAATTTGTGGTTTGAATTTCCTTCGTAGTAGTAGGCTACATGAAATTTCTATAGAAAGGTTTTGTTGTGGCCCAACATGGAATAATCTTTGGATGAAAATGTTCATTATGGGTGGTATGTTTTTTAGATCTTTAACTCATTGGGTTCTTTGTCTATTCATGATATTTGTTGTTCTCAACTTAGAATCCCTGAATCACCCTAAAAGGTCATCACAATATAACTTTTGGAGGCATTGATGGAAAACCCCTGCCCCCCCAAAAAAAGTCATTAGAATAAAAATTTTAGAAGCTTTTGTTAAATGATCGCCTCCATATGTTCAATTCTCATGAATTTTGGGGGAGGGGGATATTTTGGTGTATTGAACAGGGCAAGGGGACATAAGGGTATCATGGATGGGTAGAAGTGAGAGGTTAGTGCATGGCATATTGAGATCTATAATACTAACATTAGAAAATGAGAAGGAGCCTTAGGGCCTTATGCCACAAGGGCTAAGGGACCTATAAGTATGGCAATAAGAGAAATTGATAGGGGAACCTCCAATAGTTGTGATAAGGGGATTAGGGGACACATTACCCCAACCCATAAGAACTTAACCCATAAACACTAAAGTCCGTATCCCTTTATCCCCAAAGCCACAATCCCTTAACCCCTACACTCATAACTCATAAAAAATTAACCACTTGATCCCTTAAACCCCAAGCCACTAACCCCTTAACCCCTAACCCCTAACATGGAATCCTTGAAACCCATAAACCCTAATCCCATATCCTCTTAAAACTTGACCTTTAACCCTACAAGATTCTATCCTCTACCTATTCTATTTGAAACATTTCTATTGGCTATTAAAATCCCCATCAATCCTTAGTTAAAGTCTCATGCTTTGAAGAATTGATCTTAAAATAATGTTTTATATTAGGGTATTATAAATCCTCGGGGTCTCTAATCTTTCGTTTTCTTTCAACAACCCAACCCTCCTTGAAGAATCGATGCTGAATACTTTGATCCACAACAATAATGATGTCGTAATACATTTGTAGAGATATATAGATGAAATTAACCCCTAGCCACCACTATATTATACACATTGATTCAATGGATAGGGGTTTGTAGTTATCAGTCAATGGAATCACTTCTAACCAGTATCGATCTCTATTTCTCTTATGGCTTGTTCTTGACTTAATGGCCACCTTCTTCAATGTCGTTCCTTTGGAAGTTCAAAAAGAGATTTTATTGTTGGAAATTAAAGAGGTTGAGGGTATCCCTTATCACTCATATTTTGAGGTGATGGGCGAGGATTTGAAATTGATACAAGACCCTGGAAAACCTTGGAAGAAACAAATTTTCTATCACAATTCGTTGGCCTTCACCAACAGCTGGCTACTTTGTTTCGCTATTACTTCAAGATAAAAAAGTTGAGACCTATAATCTATTTTTTTCCCTTGAAGATGTCAAAATAATGCTTCGCAACCTATGGTGATGTTTCAATAGGGTGGACTCCTAATTGGCTCGCGTTGAAGGTTTTCTGGTTAGTGACTCTGCCTCTAGGGACCTTACTGATCCTCCAGTTGATCATGTACAAACTCTTATTATTATTTCCTTAAGCGTGGAAATTATGTTTTATTGTCACCTGTACAATATTATATGAATATTTATGGTCTTGTTGATGGTGGAGGGAGTATCTAGAGTGGATCTTCATTTGGTCTTGCTATACATGCTCTGGAAGTGGAGGATTCCCATTGTTGTTGTTAATATTATGCTTACTTGGTATTTTGTTGGCGGTTTATGTTTATGTTTTCATGATCCTTGGGATTTGGTGCTAGCATCAAAATATACTCTGTTTCCTTTCATTTTATGGGCACCTGCAACTTGAATTTTCCTTTCATTGTTTTAACATATGCTTTCAACTTGGCTTGTTTTGGGATGGATGAGTATGTTCGCATTTGAGAAAGTGGTTACTCTTTTCATGCTATATGAAAGATGTGATTTTGTGTAGAGGACCGTTAGGAAGAATATGATTTACTAATGTTTCCCTCTATCAAAGGACACTATTTTCTAGGTTTAGAGCTCTATTTTCTTCTCGTTTTCAAGGCAACTATCACTGAAGCACATTCATTTTCAGTTTATGTGCACTATTTGTCTAGAATTGTCTTATTTTATGAGGGGCCTAAACTCTTGATGCAAATATTTAGTTTTTATTGAAATGAGACCTGTTATTATTGTAATAGTGTTTTTGTGGTTCTACGATCTTGTGATCATTGGAGAAGCTAGTGCTTTTAGAAGTATATAAATTGGATGTTTAATCTATCAATGTGGATCTCCTATTATAAATCTCTTATTTTTATATGAATATGAATTATTTTAATTTACAAAAAATTATGGAGCAAAGAACAATAACTTCATCTTAGCCAGGGATAAAACTTCTAACTAATCACACTATTTAGCATGTTTATAAATTTTAAAACAATAAGCAATTTATTTTGGAAGAAAATAGTTGAAAGTTTAATTGTCTTTGTTTTTGCACAAGCCAAGCCATGCAATGATACATTTTTTATTTTTGATATGAAGTGCTTAGATAACTTACGGAAAACTATAGTTAAAGTTAAGGCCATTTTATAATGTTTGTTGAAATAAACTAAGAGAACTTTCATTTTTGAAAAATACCATATCGACATATATTATAATTTATTTTGTAATATTGAATAAAAAAATTATTATTGATATTAATTTTCAAATATAAAATTAAAAAACAAAATAAACAAAAAATTATTTTTATATTTTTATTTTTATTTTTATAATAAAATTAAAATAATTTATAATTTGAATAACTTGATAAATTATAAAAACTAAAATTAACAACACTAAAAATATTTTAAAATAATTTGATATCCCTTTTATTATTGTAAAAATGACAAATTAATTAATTGTAATGTTTTAATATTTTTCAAAATCCTACTCATATACTTTCAACAATCCTTTCTACACATTTCGAAAATATCATATACTTTCCAACCATCTTTCTACACATTTCCAAAATACTCAAATACAAAATAAATATTAATTAAGATACACAATACATGATACCATTCGCTAATTTCATTCTTCAATTTCCAAATACACTTGTAAGGAATTGTCTGATCGCAGGTTTTCTATCATATACTTTCCAACCATCTTTCTACACATTTCCAAAATACGCAAATAAAAAATAAATATTAATTAAAATATATAGTACATGATACCATTCACTAATTTCATTCGTCAATTTCCAAAATACACTCGTAACAAATTTTTTGAGCGTGGGTTTGCTAATGGAATCACGAGCTAATCCATTTAAATTAGGTACCCTTTTTAGCTCCTTATCAAATTATGTTTGTGCTCTATGAGCTTACCAGTCACTTAAACTCTGTTGTGCGCTTATTATGTTTGTGTTCTAAACTCTCTGGTCGTGAGTCATGATAAGCGCTTGAGATTAAATGCCATACAACCATCGCGCTGCAATCAACTCCCATGTGACGTCCTCCTGGAATTCTCACGCTTTGTATTTCAATGAAATAAGAGGAAAAATACCCAAAAAATCGCACGAAGACATATTTCAGAAATCGGGAAGATCAGTAATTAAGAAGCCCTCGAATCGATGGTCCTCGAACTTGCAAGAGCAAGGAAATAGCGAACTTGCAAGCACAGGGGAATAGATTGCAAGGATGTTATGCAAGTGAGCAAGCTGACCCTAGCTGAGGCAACCCACCCATCACAGGTGAAGGTGTGGTTATATCCTAACTCATATTCCCTATCCCTAGCCTTGATGCTTTCGGATTCATCACCTTTTGTATTCTTTGAAGTATTCATCTTCTACAACAACCCAAATCCCGGCTCCCACATCAGAGGCATGTTTTCTGCGCCTCATAAAGCTCTGGCCAACCAACAGGCCAAAAAAAGTTACAGGAGCCATCGTTTTTATATCTGCAATGCCCAATCACATTGGATCCCGCATGGTTCTGAGGGCCTTACTTGTACGATAGAGCTCCGCTTCAAATCGAAGTTCGAGTTTGGGTTTTGGCTGTGCGGGTATCGAGGTGAGGGCTTCCAAAGACTCCGAGGGTTTGACAAAACTTGGGATTGTGGAATTGGTACACAGATTTTCGGTGAAGATCGCGGTGTCTCAGCTTCCGAAGGGAAAATATGGGTCATGGCTGCCAAGCTCAAGGACGAGCAAGGGACTTCGAAATTGAAGGGGGAGGTTTTTGAACCTAGGAATCTAGTATGTATTAGTTTGATTAAGTGTTGTGTCATTTATTGCAATGTTTTCATTTAGGCAATTAAGCTTTCGCTTCAACATATGTTGTTGGGGCAGGACAACAGGGTCAGGGTTTAACCGCTTCAACATATGTTGTTGGGGCAAGACAATGGGGCCAGGGTTTTTCCAAATTCTATTGCTTGTATGGAATCTGAAAAACCTACGTTGGGGCAGGAAAATGGGGTCAGGGTTTGGCCATATTCTATTGCTTGTCTGGCATCTCCAAAAAGCCTTGAAGATTTCTTGGTAGTATTTATATACTCGGCCATCTTCTATTGCTTGTATGGCATCTCCAAAAGACTTGGGATCCATGCCAATTACTAAATTGGCTAGGGTTTAACCACCATGAGCTATAGTAATGTAAGAGATTTGTGGCTAGGGTTTTGCTACCGCCTCTGTGGATTCCTTAATCGGCCCATATCCTTGTCCAATCCCACTACCCCTAGACCCCTAACCCATTTAACCCCCTAAACCCTAACCCCATTAACCCCTAACCCCTAAAATCCTTAACTGCTAAATCCCCTAACCCCATATACCTTTAAACCCCTAACCCATTTAACACCCTAAACCCTTAACCCCTCACCCCTTAAACCCTAATTCCAAACCCTTAACCAATTTAACCCCCTAAACCCCTAAAACACTAACCCATTTAACCCCCTAAACCCTAACCCCATTAACCCTTAACCCTAATCTTTAAATTCTAAATCCCCTAACCCCCTAAACCTCTAAACCGACCCTAACCCATTTAACCCCATAAACCTCTAAACTGACCCTAACCCATTTAACCCCCTAACCCTTAACCCTTAACCCATAACCCCTTAAACCCTAATTCCCAACCTCTAACCCATTTAACCCCATATACCCCTAAACCCTAATCCATTTAACCCCCTAAACCCTAAACCACTAAACCCTTAACCCCTAACCCCTTAAACCCTAATTCCAAACCCCTAACCCATTTAACCCCCTAAACCCCTAAAACCTTAACCCATTTAACCCCCTAAACCCTAAACCTCTAAACCCTTAAACCCCTAAACCACTAACACCTAAACCCCTAACCCCTTAACCCCTAATCCATTAAATCGTTAACGCTTAATCCATAACCCATTAACCCCTAAAATCCTTAATTGTTAAATCCCATAACCCCTAAGCCCCTAATCCCTAATCCCTTAACCACTAACTCATTATTCACCTAACCATTAATAGCACCTAAATACCTTAACCCCTAAGCCCCCAATCCCTAATCCCTTAACCGTTATCTCATTATTCCTCTAACCCCTAAATGCGCCTAAATCCCCTAACCCCTAACCCCTTAACCACTAACTCATTATTCCCCTAACCCCAATCCCTAATCCCTTAACCACTAACTCATTATTCCCATAACCCCTAAATGCGCTTAAATCCCCTAACCCCTAAGCCTCCAATCCCTATCCCCTTAACCACTAACTCATTATTCCCCTAACCCCTAAACCCTAAACCTCTAACCCCTAAGCCCATATTACTCTAACCTCTAAGCCCCTAATCCCTAATCCCTTAACAACTAACTTATTATTCCCTAACCCTTATAAAAATCCTTAAAACTCGTTGGGATTAGCCATTCCAAATGAAATCTGGTCTAGTTGGGACCTACGATCGAGTTAATTCCCCCTTGTTGGCAAGGTGGAATTTTTGCCTTGTCAACAACCCTATAGTCCTTAATCCCTCTAACATATAACCCTATAGTCCTTGTTAATTCATATGAACTTTAATCCTAAGCCCTAATTTCTTTAAAACTTATAAGACCCAATCCTTATAACCCTTTCCACACTTAATACCTAAAGATTACAACCCTTATCCTCTAAAATAATTTACCTCTCTAACATGTAATACATATAATCATTGGCACCTGACCACTATACTCCTTAACACATATAAACTATAACCATAACACTATAACCATTATATATCTTTACATTTTACCATCATAAACCCTAAATTTTATAACCTTTAATCCCTATCTCTTTTTAAACCCTAAAACCCCTAATATAACCTTATAACCCATATTTCTAATAATCCATAATATTTACAAACTTAGTCCTTATAATCCTTGCATTAAAACCCCTAAACTTATAATCCATATTTCCAACAATGCTTAACCTTCACAACCCTTGGTCCTTATAATCCTTGCATTATAACACCAAAATCTTATCCTTGTAACTACAACCATCACTTAGTGACTATAAGCACCTTATCTTAAGCACAATGTACAAACTTGATCACCACTTTCATAGGAATTATCTTAGTCCAAGTTGACCATTGACATTGGCATGGACCTGTAATTCCCCTAGTCATACTTGATTGGTGATCATTGTAGTACCATGGGTTTATTAAACCACAAATGAGATGACCACGTAGGGAACTCGACATTGGTGTAGGATTATCCATTGTTGTTGTAGGTGTTGGAACTTCGTCGCTAGTGAAAAAATGATTACATGGTGACACAAAAATAATGCAATTGCATTGGACTATGTATCAACATGCCATGCCATGCACAATGTCTGATTAAGTAAACACTTAGGTGCATAATAAAGATCTCAATCATAACTACATGTTTATTAAACACCTATGTTCACTTTGTGAATATGGAGGTTAGGGGTGATATTATAGAGCCATTTAATACGCCAGTAAACTTCCCTATACGACACAGATAGTCATGATTCTCATTCATCCAAAACCACAATGAAATTTTGACAATACAGATTGACCTAGAACTTGGCAAAACTTGTAAAAGCATTGTTCCGCTATGAATGAGCTTTGGATCATAGTAGAACTCTGCCCGTGCCTAAAATTTCTACCAAATCATTACCAAACGATTAGCTTATTTTGTGACACTAGATAAATTTTAAAGAACTACCTAATCTTATAGCAAAATTCTTTCTAATTGTTGATATATGATGAAAAAAAAACTAAAATTCTTATTGATTTACAACTTTACTTGTTTTTTTTTTACTATTTAAGTTAATCATGAACAAACAAAAAAACTTTTAAAAGATATTGTTTCATCACGAATAAGCCATAAATTGTAGTAGACTCTACTTATATCTAAATTTTCTACCAAATTCTTACCATCTTTATTAGTGGAAAGAAAATCGATATACTTCAAAAACATGAGTTATTTTAATAATTACGCCAGAGGCGTTCCCTTTGCTGCCTTTGGGTAAGCACACTGTTCACTCCAGCCAATGAGAAGCTTTTCCTATTGCCCTTCCAACCAATTAAAATTTTACATTTGGTTATTCCTCCAACCAATAAAAATTGGTCATCTGTCCAATGAAGTCCTTACACATCTCTGTTTCATATTAATGAATTCGTAGTTCTCTATCGCCCGTGAATAGTTGACCAACACTTATGTTTTGGGGAGAGACAGTTGCCGACACAATTTCTTCTCTTGTAAATTCATAGGAGGATCATTTCTTCAAGTAGATTCGAAGGCGGGTGCATACCATCATAGCCATGAATAGCACCAGCAGAAGCAGTGGGTTAGTTTTCTATTTGCGATTATCTTCATCTGTTTTCTTGTAGATCTACTTGTTATATTTTAGAGGACAGTTTTTTCTTTCCATGGTATTCAAGCTTTCACGAAACATGGTTAAATGATTTTGCATCCTCCTAGAAAATGAAAAATGGGTGTGTGTGTGTGTGTGTGTAGGTCCAACCATTGCTGGTATTTATTGGGAAATATTTTGGTATCGTAAGTAAAAATTAAGGGGAGAACTTTTGACTTCGTGCTTCCGACTTGTAAGGCATCGGTATTCCGATGCTTGGATAAAAATATTTAAAAAAAAAAAAATCTGCCAAATGTACTAGTAATGTTTATAATATATAAACATTTGGTCAATTATCTAGCATGAATAATCCGACGCTTATATATAGCTTGATGAATAATGGTATTCCGATAATTGACCAAATTTATATATAAACATGAATTATCGGAATTGAATAATGGTCTTCCGATGAATAATCCGACATGAATAATCTGATGCTTATATATAGCTTGATGAATAATCGTCAATTATCTGGCATGATGTTCTATGCGCCTTTTAGAAGCATGATTCAACTTTTTTCCAAATGCATTAGAGTTTTATATTTATCCGCCCCTTGCTGCAATTGTAGCATTTGTTCAAGCAAATACAAGTTTTGACTGCAAAACTTATAGAATACAATTTTTTATAATTGCAATGGTGAAAATTCGAAGACCATTTTAGACTGTTTTTGTTACCGACTGTATGTGTTATTAGGTAAAGGAATAATTCATAAATCAACCATGGAGAAACACCCTCCTAAATATATCCGGGACCAAGTTTAGGAATAAGTGATGACAACTTTGACTGAACTGTAAATAGGAAGATAGCCATGGGAATCAAAACGTTCAACCATGCTCTCTAGAAAATGATGAAATACACACCGAATTGGGCTTACAACAAAGAGAAAGAACTGTGTGCAAGCATCAGCAGAACAAATTGGCATTACAAAATGGCATTCATTCACTTACCGAATAAAATTGTTTGTAACGTGTTTCGTAGAATCGCGTGCACCCAGAGAATAGTATGCTCTTCATCAAGTTGGAAACAGGCTTGGTTTGATATAGGGTCTTAGATAATATGTCCATCGAAAATGGTAGCTCTTCAGCACCATGAATATATAAACATTTACATATGTACACAAAAATCATATATCTGTTGTTGTTTAATGGAAAAGGTTTTCGTTTACGTTGGAAAAATATCTGAGATCCATATCTCTATATATCTTCATAGTGTCGACACAGTAATAATGCTGGTTAAGAAAAATCTACTCAATAGTAAGATTGGAGACTTCATTGAGCTTGTATGCCTCTTGGCATAGTAAAATACCCATTGTAAACTCCCACCCATAACCCTTTTCTTCTCATATATTTTTTAATTTATTATCTAATCAAAAATAAATCTTATATAAACACATACATTTAAATTTAATTAATAATATATAAACTTTTTACTGAAAGCATATACAGATTGACTATATTGATATAGTTTAGTTGCTCAAGTTCTTATTATTAAAACATCTCTGGTCTAGAATGAATCTTCCTAAGCAAAAATCTCTGGTATAGATATATTGCAAACATCTCTGTTCTAGATATATTGATAAAAATATTTGAAAAAAAAAATCCACCAAATGTACTAGTTTGAATGTATATCCTCTGCCTCATCTATGTCACTATAAAATGATATGGCTTGATGAATAATGGTTAATTATATGGCATGATGTACTATGCGCATTTTAGAAGCATGATTCAACTTTCTTCCAAACACATTAGAGTTGTATATTTATCTACCCCTTGCTGCAATTGTAGTGTTTGTTCAAGCAAATACAAGTTTTGACTGCAGAACTTATAGAATACAATTTTTTATAAGTGAATGGTGAAAATTTGAAGACCATTTTAGACTTTATTTGTTACCGACTGTATGTGTTATTAGGTAAAGGAATACTTCATAAATCAACCATGGAGAAACACCCTCCTAAATATATCAGCCACATTGAAAAGTCAGTCTGCAAAGAGGCCCGATTTTTTCAAGACAACACTTAACCTATCTTCGAAAGTCACTGTTACCCTAAAACTATTATAAAATTCTAAATCAAAATCAATGGGTTGAATATCTTGAAAATTAGAGCAATTTCAAGCATAAATTGTAAATAAAAAAATAAAAGGAGAGAGCCATCACGACATCAATTTTCCCCTTCTGCAAGCCTGCTTTCTCTCCTTATCTTGTAATATAGGTATAGATATTGTTTACAAAGGGAAAATTTAGACAAGAATATCTTACTCACATAAAATTCAATTCATAGGCTATCTTACCCAATTATACAAACATGGATATTTACCCAAGTCTAACTGTGATGGAAAATCCAAGGATAGCCCTGCTCTAGCATGGGAAGGAATCATCCTAGAAACCAAAACACCCACATTGTAGCATTGACCTTCAAAGTTTTAGATAGACGTCCAAATAAAAAAGCAGAACTCAAGCCCGCAAAGAAAACAGGGTGCTTGAGGCAGATAATGTATTTGGTAAGATGTTGGGGGAAGGGTTAGCTCCCTCCCTGGTGACTTATACCATGCTTGTTGATGGACTATGTAGAGCCGGTGCAATGGATCTTGCATATAAATTATTAGACAAAATGGTAAAGCAAGGTTGTTCTCCAAATGTCTACACTTACATTGCACTGATCTATGGACTTTGCAGGGAAGGCAAATTGGAAGAGGCTGAAATGTTCATTGATAAAATGAAGGAGAAAGGCTTACAGCCTAACCAAGTAACATACACATCATTGATTGATGGCAACGTCAAATCAGGCAGGGTGGATCATGCTTTTGATATATTAAGTAAGATGATAAATGAAGGGTGCCAACCTAATTATCGAACTTATTGTAAGCTTATGAATGGTATAGTTCAAGAAAACGAGATACAAAAAGAACACTTGATTCCTGATGAGGATGCAGTAGGTAGTTCAAATCCTGATAACTTGGATGAAATTCATGACCTGGATGGAATGCCACTCGAAATAAACAATGTTCTTGCAGTCAAGGTTCTTGAAAAAATGATGGAGAAGCATTGTCAGCCTACTGTAGATACTTATAGTGCCTTAATTTCAGGATTATGCAAATCAGGCAAATTCCTTGAGGCAGACCAGCTGATAAAAAATATATTAGAGAGAGGCCTCTGTCCCAATGAAGAAATTTATACAGCTCTTATTAATGGGCACTGTAAACAAGGAAAATGCGTCTATTTTTTGGAGCTTTTGGATAGAATGATTGAAAATGGTTATGAACCACAACTATCTTGTTAATGGGCACTGTAAACAGGGAAACTAAGTCTATTGTCTGGAGCTTGTTTCTTTCGACCAGATCATGGACACACATATCAATAGAATGTCAGTTATGGATTTTTCCCAAAAATAATCACTCCCCTGTATCCATCATGAACGCATTGAAAATAAACAAAACAAAACCTTAAAGTAGACCATTTTTCCAAAAAATGTTTCAACAACTCAAATATCATGTCCCACATGAATCAAGATAAACTTCAAAACTAAATACAAACAAAATCCCATGAATCTGACATTGATATGCAGTGTTTCTTGCGATTTGGATTATAACAAACATAAAAAAACATTCAAAACCAACTTATTGAGATGTTCAATATCACAAGGCAAAAAATTTTATACGATACATTTGACATATTAACTAAAAATCTAATTGGTGATAAAAATACGAAATCTAGGTAATCAGACATCTTCAAAAATGCTCCTTTTAACTCACTTTTAACCCTATAGAAATAAAATGAGACCAAGATATTTCAAACTTGGAACTTTAAGTATAAAAATAATATGTCCTACTGAGTAGAATTAGACTATCAGCAAGACTATCTAGGACCAGCGAGACCACATCAGCGAGACTATCTGGGACCAAGTTTAGGAATAAGTAATGACAACTTTGACTGAACCGTAAATTGGAAGATAGCCATGAGAATAAAAATGTTCAACCACGCTCACGGAAAATGATGAAATACACACCGACTCAGGCTTACAACAAAGAGAAAGCACCGTGTGCAAGCATCAGCAGAATTGGCATTACAAAATGGAATTCATTCACTTACTGAATAAAATTGTTTGTAATGTGTTTCGTACTATCGCGTGCACCCAGAGAATAGTATGATCTTCATCCTTTGGAAACAGGCCTAGTTTGATATAGGGTCTCAAATAATATGTCCACCAAAAATGGCAGCTCTTTAGCACCATGAATATATAAACAATTACATAGGTACACATAAATCATATATCTGTTGTTGTTTAATGGAAAAGGTTGTCATTTACGTTGGAAAAATATTTGAGATCCATATCTCTATATATCTTCACAGTGTCGACACAGTAATAATGCTGGTTAAGAACTATCTACTGCACAATAGTAAGATTGGAGACTTCATTAAAACCTTGTACACAACAAAAATCCACATCATTTTAGTAAATGAAATCCTACATTTCAGAAACACAAGGTCAAGGATTTGAATCTAAAAAATACACATACCTTGCAAGAAATCACAGTTCTTAGCCTCCTTCCTAACGACATCAAGCAGAGAATCAATGAGCTCGGCTCCTTCCGTGTAATGCCCCTTGGCCCAGTTGTTTCTAGCCCCGGATTGGACAAAAACGAAGTTATCAGGTCTGAAGACCTGTCCATAAGGCCCGGTCCTCACACTGTCCATGGTTCCAGGCTCCAGATCCATGAGCATAGCTTGGGGCACAAATCTCCCACAACTCACCTCATTGTAGTAAACATTAACCCTTTCAAGCTGTAGATTTGAAGTGCCCTGATATCTCCCAGTAGGATCGATCCTGTGTTCTTCACAGACCACTTCCCAGAACTTGGAGCTGATATGGTTGCCACATTGGCCCCCCTGAATGTGAAGGATCTCTCAAATTTTTTCTATCGACCCAACTGAGATTTGGATCAGATCTAAACTTCCCCTCTGTCGCCGCTCAATACATCAAGAATTGTTGCAAAAGATCGTTTAGTGATTAAGGTAAGAAAAGCATCATTAGGTTGCTTCCTATTTCAATAGATCTGCATCTAACTCCTTTAGGATTCAATCAATGAATTTGAAGATCACTTATTGTGTTTTTTATGCAGGACATATGGCTTCAGGCCAACGTTCCAGTCTTTTTATTACATACATATTTCCTCACAAAGATAATGCTAGTCTCCAAGATTATGGATGTGATGTGACTATTATAATTGAAGTGCCAAAGATATAGGTGCAATGCCTGTAGATGTGATGATGTTGCATATGGGGAACCTTCATAAGTGAATGGGGCCTATGTGATATGGCTACGAGTTATCTACCCCCACACAATCCGATATGCAAATAGTAAACATTGTAGGCATAGGGTTAATTAGCCCCACACATAGTGGAGTTAGCACTCGAAAAGCAGCTTGCCCCAAAGATGGAGCTCTTAGCTTCAATAAAGTATTAGATAAGCTGCATGTTGTGCTCAATGAAGCAGTCAATTTTGAAAATGACAAGAAATTATTTCTAAAGATGAGGTTTTTGACTAGAAAGATATAACTACACATAAATAATTACATTGCTGATAAAATAATAATGTAATCTGCAAACAACCTTCTCACATTCATGACCTAAGTATATAGTGAATTAGACAGAAGTAAGAAAACAATTACTTCTTCAAAGCTAATTCGAATTTGGAGGGCTTAGGGGATTGCGGGTTAGGGGTTAGGAGATTAGTGGTTAGGGGTTAGGGGCTAGGGTTTAGGGGGTTAAATGGGTTGGGGGTTGGGAATTAGTGTTTAAGGGGTTAGGGGTTAAGGGTTAGAGATTTAGGGTTTAGGGGGTTAAATGGGTTAGGAATTTAGAGGTTTGGGGGCGTAGGGGAATTAGCATTTAAGGATTTTAGCTATGGGTTAGGGGTTAAGGGGTTAAGGGGTTAGGGGTTTATAGGTTAGGGGTTAGTTGGGTTAGGGGTCGGGAATTAGGGTTTAAGGGGTTAGGGTTAAGGGTTTAATGGTTTAGGGTTGAAGGGGTTAGGGGTTAAGGGTTTATAGGTTTAGGATTTAGGGGGTTAAATGAGTTAGGGGTTTACTAGGGGTTTAGGGGGTTAAATGGGTTAGGGGTTAGGGGTTAATGGTTTAGTGGTTTATGGTTTAGGGGTTAAATGGGTTAGGGGTTTAGAGTTTTAGGGGGTTAAATGGGTTAGGGGTTGGGAATTAGTGTTTAAGGGGTTAGGGGTTAAGATGATAGTTTCATTGGTCTCTATTTCTGCACATTAGTTGCTTATTCTTTGCGTCTCAATGTAACAATTTTGTAAGTATTGTTGCTTTTTGTCATGTCTTCTTTATTTATTAAGAGATAGGACTTAAGGGAGAGGAACCAGTATCATAGAAGAAAGAATATGTGACCAAATTACTCTATATGGAGATGGGAGATAGGGGCACCCTACCTGCCTACTAAATGTCTAAACCAAATGTGGTGTAAACGTCTGTAATGGTGGTTGATTATACGAGGAGAGGATTTTATGAGGAGGCACTGGATTTTAAGGAGGTCACAATTTAGCATTTTTTAAACGACCACCCTCACACGACCCAACCCAACCTGACCCGACCTACCCGAACATGTTTCTTTGGGCAGCCTCATGACACGACACGAACTGACTAGACTGTTGGATGGATAAGTCGTTCTTGTAGAAAAGACAGACCACCCAAGTGTCCCATGGAAAACTAGCAACAAATGGACAAATAAAACTATATTTCTCTAGATATATTGCGATTCCTAATTAAATGCTATAAAGGCTTAAAAATCTTACCTTTGATCCAACACTTGTTTGTAGTAGTAGTCCTTCAGTCGCCCGAAAGAGTTTCCTTTGAAGATCTGTAATCACAAACAAACAAACATCAAATAGCACCTTCATAGCATATATTCATAAATCATATCTATTGTGGTGATCAAGGAATCCATAAAATAAACCAATCAATTGACATCTTATTGAGAAAAACAGATTTATTTGTATTAACTTAAATAAGAAGGGCCTTACAACTGTGTCCGCCTTGATGTTTTATAGGTCTTCTTGGGGTCCAGAATAGGTGTTTCCTCTACTCTGACCAGCCTTGCACTCTTCTAACCAAGATACATACAAGTATGTAATCTTTCCCACATGAAATCTCAGCTAAAAGGGCCTAAGTTTCAATAGCACTTCGCCTCCAATAATACTAAAACTTCAACTCATAAATTGTCTTGTAAGCCTTTGAGGCTACCCTATGCCTCTTTTTATAGTGAAAGAGAGGAGGTTACAGCTCCAAACAAGAAGGGATAGAATCCTCCTTCAAATGGATTAGCTCCTTACATCAAGGGGTTAGCTCCTTAATGGATGGGATGCATGAACCTGAAAAGAGCGATCTTTCCACCGTAGGAATGTTTCTAGAAGCTTCCAAAAATGACTCAAACTGAGCTTCTAGATTTTACTTGCGCCTTTTTATCTTTTATAGGGGTCCACACCCTTAATGAATAAACAGTGTGTTGGGCTCCGAAGTTTTCCTTTACAAAAGGTGCGGTACTGCAGGTAAAGCTAAGAGAAAGTGGGGTACAAGTATTTTAAGGACTTTTATGAGATTTTATCTTAATTTCAAGGATTTACTTTAGGAACTTTGATATTGTAGACCTTTAGGGAATACTAAAATGTCATGGTGACAAATTTTAGTGTAACACAGACCGGACCCGACTCGACCTGCCCGAACGTGTTTCCTTGGGTGCCCTCACAATTTGGCACGACCCGACCTGACTCGACCCGAACGCATTTCCCTGACAACATCAGTACACGACTTGACCTGACCCACCCAAATGCGTAATTTCGACTCTGGGTGCCCTCATGAAACGGCCCGACACGACCCGACCCGGTCGAACATGTTCCTTGGGCGCCCTCACACGACCCAACCTAACCCGACCCTCTCGAACATGTTTCCTTGGGCACCCTCATAGTACAACATGACCCGACCCGACCTGAACCGAACGCATTTCCTTGGGCGACATCACATGACCGAACCCAACCCAACCTGCCTGAACGTCGAAGGCACGAGGGAGAAAATGACAAATGGGTCACATGAACATGCGCAAGGTACATGGGCGGTCACAACTTAGCATTTTTATACGACCTCCCTCACATGATTTGACCTGAACGAGTTTCCTATGGCGCGCCCCTCACACGGCACAACCTGACGCGCCCGAAAAAAGGGCACACGAGGGAGGAAACAGAAAAGGGATCACCCAAATGTGCACAAGCAACATGGGTGGTCACAACTTAGCATTTTTGATACGACCACACTCATACGACCCAACCTGACCTGACTCGACTCGCCCGAATGCATTTCCTTGGGCAGCCTCACATGGCACAACCCAACCAGACCCAACTCGACCCGACCTGTACGAATGTGTTTCCTTGGGCGCCCTTAATTACAATACGACACGAACCGACCAGACCTAACCCGACCTGAATTGACCCACCCGAATGCGTTTCCTTGGGCGACCTCACATGACATGACCCGACCAGACCCAACTCAACCTGATCCGTACGAACATGTTTCCTTGGGCACCCTTAATTACAATATGGCATGAATCAACCTGACCTAACCCAAACTCATTTCTAGCTAATTGGGCGCCATCACATGACTCGACCTGAACCGTATGAATGTGTTTCCTTGGGCAGCCTCACACGACAAGACCCGATCACTAGACCCAACCCGACTCGCTCGAACGCGTTTCCTTGAGCGCCATTAGTACATGACTCATCTCGACCCGTAAGAACGTGTTTCCTTGGGTGACCTCACATGACACGACTCGAACAGACCCAACTCGACTCGACCAGACCCAACTCGAAACGCACAAATGCGTTTCCTTGGGCGACCTCACACGGCACAACCTGACCTGAATCGAAAGGGATAGTTGAACGACTCAACGATGCCACAAGGGAGAAAATGGAAAACGGGCAGCCCGAACATGCACAAGGCCACACCCGAGTGGTCACAACTTAGCAAAACTGATACTGGCGCCCTCGAACGAAACGGCCCGACCCGAACGCGCCCGGTCGGGCGTCCTCACATGAAGCGCCCAAACGAACTATGCCACAAGGGAGAAAATGGAAAATGGGTTGCCCGAATGTGCACAAGACACCCAGGCAGTCACAACTTAGCAAAACTGATACGGGCACTCTCGAACTAAACAGACCAACCCGACCCGAACGCGCCCGGTCGGGCGACCTCAAACGGTGCGACACAGCGCACCCGACCGAACGATGCCACAAGGGAGCAAATGGAAAATAGGCCGCTTGAACATGCACAAGGCATCTGGGCGGTCACAACGTAGAAAAAATAATACGGGCGCCCTCGAACAAAACGACCTGACTTGACCCGAACGTGCCTGATTAGGCCACCTCACACGGCACCCCGACCTAACGATGCCACAAGAAAGCAAATGGAAAATGGGCCACCTGAACGTGCACAAGGCACCCAGGCAGTCACATCTTAGCAAAACTGATAGGGGCACCCTCGAACTAAATGGCTCGACCCGAACGCGCCTAGTTAGGTGACCTCACACGGCGCGACACGGCATGCCTGATTGAACGATGCCACAAGGGAGCAAACAGCAAACGAGCTGCCCAAACGTGCACAAGGCACCCCAGCAGTCACGCCCTTGAACAAAACCCGCCCAAACACCTTTCCTTGGGCGGCCTGACACGACACGACCCGACCAGACCCACTCAACCCGACCTGTACAAATGTGTTTTCTTGGGAGCCCTTAATTAAAATACGACAAGAACCAACCTGACCTAACCCAACCTGACTCGACTCGCCCGAATGTGTTTCCTTGGGTGGCCTCACACGACATGACCTGACCAGACCCAACTCGACCTGACCCGTACGAACGCGTTTCCTTGGGCGCCCTTGATTACAATATGGCACGAACCGACCTAACCTAACCCGAACTCATTTCCAGCTAATTGAGCGCCATCACATGACTCGACTCGACCTGTACAAATGTGTTTCCTTGGGCGGCCTCACACGAAAATACCCAATCACTAGACCCAGCCCGACCCGCTCGAACGCATTTCCTTAAGCACCACTAGTACATGAATCGACCTGACCCGTACAAACGTGTTTCCTTGGGTGACCTCACACGACACGACTTGACCAGACCCAACTCGACCCGACCAGATCTACCTCGAAACGTACCAATGCGTTTTTTTAGGCAACCTCACACGGCACGACCTGACCCAACCCAAAAGGGATAGTTGAACGACTGAACGATGCCACAAGGGAGAAAATGGAAAATGGGCCACCCGAATGTGCACAAGGCCGCACCCAGGCGGTCACAACTTAGCAAAACTGATAGGAGCACCCTCGCATGAAACGGCCTGACCCAAATGCGCTCGGTCGGGTGACCTTACATGGCGCACCCAACCGAACTATGCCATAAGGGAGAAAATAGAGAATGGGTTGCCCGAACGTGCACAAGGCACCCGGGTGGTCACAACTTAGCAAAACTGATACAGGCGCTCTCGAACGAAATGGACCAACCCGGCCCAAACGCGCCCGGTCAGGCAACCTCACACAGCGCGACACGGCGCACCCGAATGAACAATGCCACAAGGGATAAAATGGAAAACAGGCCGCTTGAACGTGCACAAGGCACCCAATCTGTCACAACTTAGCAAAACTGATACGGGTGCCCTCGAACGAAACAGACTGACTCGACCCGAATGCGCCCAGTCAGGCGACCTCACACGGCACGCCCGACCTAACGATGCAACAAGGGAGAAAATGGCAAATGGGCCGCCTGAACGTGCATAAGGCACCCGGGCTGTCACATCTTAGCAAAACTGATACGGGCGCCCTCGAACGAAATGGCCCGACACGAACGCGCCTAGTCAGGCGACCTCACACGACGCGACACAGCACGCTCGACCGAACGATGCCACAAGGGAGTAAACGGAAAACGGGCTGCCCGAACATGCACAAGGCACCTGGGTAGTCACAACTTAGCAAAACTGATACGGGCGCCCTCGAACAAAATGGCTCGACTCGAACGTGCTTGGTTGGGCGACCTCACACGGCGCGACACGGCGTGCCTGACCGACTAATGCCACAAGGGAGAAAACAACAAACGGGCTGCCTGAACGTGCACAAGGCACTCGGGCGGTCACAACTTAGAAAAAATGATATGGGCGCCCTCGAACAAAACGGCCTGGCCCGAACGTGCACGGTCAGGCGAAATCACACGGCGCGACATGGCGAACGATGCCACAGGGGATAAAACGGCAAACGGGCCGCTCGAACATGCACAAGGCATCTGGGCAGTCACAACATAGAAAAACTGATACAGGTGCCCTCGAACAAAAAGGCCTGACCCGAACACACCCGGTCAAGCGACCTCACATGGTGCGACATGGCGCACCCAATCGAATGATGCCATAAGGCAGAAAATGGCAAACAGGCCACCCAAACGTGCATAAGGCACCCAGGCGGTCACAACTTAGCAAAACTGATACGGGCGCCCTCGAATGAAATGGCCTGGCCCAAACGTGCACGGTCGAGCGACATCACACGGCGTGACACGGTGAATGATGCCACAAGGGAGAAAACGGCAAGTGGGCCGCCCGAACATGCACAAGGCATCCAGGCAGTCACAGCTTAGCAAAAATGATATGGGTTCCCTCGAACGAAACGACCCGACTTGAACGCGCCCGGTCGAGCGACCTCACATAGTGCGACATGGCGCACCCAACCGAACGATGCCACAAGGGAGAAAATGGAAAACGGGCCTCCCGAACGTGCACAAGGCACCCGGGCGGTCACAACTTAGCAAAACTAATACGGGCCCCCTCGAACAAAATGGCCCGACCCGAACGCGCCCGGTCAGGCAACCTCACATGGCGCACCCGAACGATTAACGATGCCACAAGGGAGAAAATGGAAAATGGGCCACCCAAACGTGCACAAGGAACTCGGGTGGTCACAACTTAGAAAAATGTTGAGATTGCAACAAGATGATGAGCTTAGTGAAAAGAGTCACCTTCACTAAGTGGGCCCGTAGGGTATTTTTGGCGAAAGTCTATTTTTAGACTATGTCTATTTTTAGACATGTTGATCATATTCTATGAGTTGCAGGATGCCATTTGTGGACGGTTGGTCAAGTTGGAAAAAATATATGGACTTCTATTTTTATACATATTGGGCGGAATCTATTTTTAGATTTCCAGTCTAAAAATAGATATGTCGAATATTATTATCTCTTAATAATATTTGGACTCTAAACATTATCTTATTCTCTTGGAGCACTTCAGTTAAGTGCACAGATGTGGCACAAGAGTTGATAGAAGGAATTATGCTATTCCTAAGGGTTAAGTGGAGCTATTTCATGGAGACTTCAGTTAGAACTCATGTGACAAAGTTTGATGGAGTTGGAGAAGTAGTTGGTGGAGTTGTGTTCAGTTTAACTCAGTTAAACACAATTGAGCTAGTTGTATCTAGTATAATTGATTGATACACTAGTGAGAGTGGTGTGAATTAATTAATAATTAATTCACTAAATATTAACTCATTAATCAACTGAAGAATACATCAATTAACTACACTGCATGGACAGTTTTAGTGGAGACCAATGAAGAGGTAGGTGAAAGAGCAGGTTGACTATCAGTTGTGACTATAGTGTTGCATGATTTGCAACACCCAGTGATTGGAGATGCCAATGAGGATTGTGTGAGAAAGGCTAGGCCAATTCGAGTTCATTTAGAGCCATTCTTCAGCAGTGATTGCACAGTAGAGGCAAGCTAGCAGGTGGCAAAGATCGTTGCATGGATTTTCAAGATCAAGCCTAATCAGTGTGTAGCGATTGTATTGTACTGAGAGCTTGATATGATCAGCTTTGTATGAGGATTGTTACATGATATCTATGACATATATTATATACAAGTATTTTGGGTTTTTAGCTTTAAGCTTTCCCGTTAAAAAGTTGTGGAACATATATGAATTTTACATTTAATGTGTGCATGCAATTGATTTAATTTCCTGCCATCCGATGGACTCATTGTGGTAGAAGATGGTATTGTGCATGAAGTTAAAATAGTGTGATCTAAGAGAATATTGATATATAATGCATTATTATACACTCTTTACATGGTATCGGAGCGATATTGATCATTGGAGCAATTGCAAAACATTGAAGAGGTTGAGTTTTGTGCTGGTGGTATTCGAATTTGCAGCAGTTTTTTCTTGGTGTCGAAGTTGAGATGTCTTTCAATGGATTGCGATTGGAGTATGCCATTGAGGGCAGCTCGAATTATATTGCATGGAAGTATCAAGATCTGGAAATGCTGAGAGATAATGGGTTGAATAGTATTCTTCATAGGATGTAGAATCAAAAACTGTTTATTATTGCTACCGACTTGGACAGATGGCAAAAGAAGACAACAAAATGTCAAGGATCTTTATTGGAAGGTGTGAAGGACTGCACGACTGCATGTAAAGGTCCATCCTTCTCATGCAAAAGTTTCTCCATTTCTATGTGGAAAGCTGGGACACTGACCTGTGCAAGAGCCGAGACTAGAGGAATTGGCTCAAGATAAACTAGGAAGAGCAAATGGAGAAAGACTACGTATACCCAAGTACCTCAAGAAGTTTGTCCAAGGGGAATGAATAGAAGTAAATAATAGATGAAGAGGACTTGGTCATCTTGGCTCTCCTTGGGCTTTTGAAGAGTTGGCATTCCTATGAGGACTCTGTCAATGGCTGGGAGAAACTGGTAGGATGGGAGCGACTTTGGTCGGATCTTGTGCAAGAGGAGATAAGGCGGAGTACCAGGGATGGATCTTCATCAAGGAATTAAGATGAATAAAACTGTGCTTTTGCTGCCAAAGCAAGGAAAGGGAAGGGAAAGAAAAATGCTTCTCAATCCAGTGCGAAAGGCAAGAAGCAGGACATGTCCGAGGTGAAGTGTTTTCACTGTCACCAACACAGAAATTACACCACTAATTGTCCATAGAAGAAGAAAAATAAGAAGGCTGCTGGATCTACAGCTGGAGAGGCCTTAGCCTCGCAGTTTGAGTAGGATTTTTCGTTGATCGCATGCTTGGTCTCAAGTGTGATGGGATCAGTGTGGTTTCTTGACAATGGTGCATCTTTCCACATGACCGGAGACAAAGATTAATTTACTGATCTGGATGAGAAAGATCTTGGAGTGCACATCGAGATGGGCGATGACGGTAGATACAATGCGACCGGTATCGGGACCATTTCCTTTGAGAGAGAGTCTAGTAAACCCTTCGTATTGAAGGAAGTCATGCATGTTCCAGGATTGAAGAATAATCTTATCTCTGTGACAATGTTCGAAGGCAAGGGATATGATGTTGTCTTTAGTGAGGGAAAGGATTTCCTGTGCAGTAAGGCAACTGGTGAAACCCGGAGGATAGGGGTTCGAGTTAAGAACCTTTATCAATTGCAGGTAGATGGCTGTGCAACAATGACAGGCAAGGCATAAGGAGTGGTGAGTCGGGATGAGGGCGAGCTGTGGCACAGGAGATTGGGCCACCTTCACCATGGAGCTTTGAAAATTTTGCTGCAGATTTCTTCTGGGCTTCCTAAGGGTACACTTGCGCAGTCAGATCAGTGCAAGGAATGTATCTTGAGAAAATTTGTGAAAGCCACCATTCATGAGAAGGATAGTCGTGCCATGACGATCCTTGAGAGAATTCACACAGACGTGTGTGGACCTTTCTCAGTAGCTTCGATAGCAAAGCACAAGTATTATGTGATCTTTGTTGATGAATTTTCTCAGAAGTGTTGGATCTTCTTCATGCAAAACAAGAGCGAGACATTCTCAAAGTTCTGTGAGTTCAAGGCACTGGTGGCGAAAGAGTCGACGAAGCAAGTGAAGGCTCTTAGGAGCGACAATGGTGGTGAATTCATCTCTGGCGAATTCAAAGACTTTTGCAGTGCAAAAGGAATTCGAAGAGAGCTCATAGTGCCTCATAACCCAGAGCAGAATGGGGTTGCGGAGGGAAAGAATAGAATGATCATGGGTGCTGCACGGGAAATGTTGCATGATCAGGGCCTTCGCATACACTTGTGGGCTGAGGCATGCAATACTGCGGTATATGTGCAAAACCGTTGTCCTCACGGGATACTTGGCATGAGTACACCCGAGGAGCCGTTTTCAGGTAAGAGGCCTGATATTTCTCATTTGATTTTTGGCTCACCTGTTTACATTCATGTGACGAAGGATGCCATGAACAAGCTGGAGCTGACCGCAGAGGTTGGGATATTTTTGGGGTACACAGAAACACCCCACAACTATCGTGTGTATTCTCTAGACAGTCGGAAGACTGTTGTGTGACGGGATATCAAATTTCATGAAGAGAAAGCCATGAAGTGTTTGCTTGAGAGGGAGCCACACTTGCATGTAGATGAGGAGCTATTAGTTCCTAAGGATGAGCCTCAGGATGTGGATCAGCCACAAGAGGAGGTTCATGGAGTGGAAGAAACCACTCATGCAGTGCCAACCATTAGAGGGCGGAAGCACACTACAGAAGTTGAGCGACTGAATCAATATGCAGCGCAGAATGTAGGAGTCCCTACATCACAGTGTAGACAGAGACAATCACTTGACTGATATACCGGATACATGGCTCTGATGAGCAAGTGTATCATGACAGAACCATATTCTTTTGAGGAAGCTATGGAGGACCCTACATGGGTAGATGCCACGGTGGAAGAGTATGATTCGATTGTCAGAAACAGTGCATGGGAGATTGTCCCAAGGCCAGAAGGGAAATCAGTGGTAGGTTCAAGATGGATCTAAAAACTGAAGCAAGCAGCTGACGGGAGTGTGGAGAAGTATAAGGCAAGATTTGTTGCCCGGGGCTTCTCACATATTTAGGGGATCGACTATGAGGAAACATTTGCACCTGTCGCAAGGTATTCTTCCATACGAATGATTCTTGCTCTCTTAGCGCAGATGGGGTGACACATTCATTAGATGGATGTGAACACTGCATTCATCAACAGAGTCATTGAGGAGGAGGTGTACATAGTGTAGCCCAAATGTTTTGAGATCTTCAGCAGCGAGTCGCATGTGTGCAGGCTCAAAAGAGCGATGTATGGGTTGAAACAAGCACCTCGTGCTTGGTACATATGGATAGACAGTTATTTTACCAGACTTGGATTCTCCAAGAGTGAGGTGGATCCGAACCTATACCAGATTGTGGTGGAGGGAAAATTGTTGATCATTGTACTTTATGTAGATGATTTGATTTTGATGGGTGATGAACTGTTGATACACTCATGCAAGGCTAATCTTGCAAAGGAGTTTGAGATGAAGGACTTGGGCCTCCTTCATTATTTCCTGGGATTGGAAATTTGGTAGCGTAGTGATGGATTATTTGTGTCTCAAGGCAAGTATGCCTGGGAGATACTGGAGAAGTTCAACATGCAAGGCTGAAAGCCTATCGACACTCCTCTTCCTGGTGGTTGGAGGAAAGAGTATGCTACATTGGCAGAGGTAGTGGATGACACTGTTTATTGACGATTGGTTGGTTCGCTCATGTATCTAGTCAATACACGACCAGACATATGCTATGTTGTTAACCAGCTTTCACAAGCTATGGTTAAGCCTACCAAACTCTTTTGGAAGGGGGGGAAGCATGTATTGAGATATCTTAGAGGCACATCGGGATATGGATTATGGTATAGACATTTGGATGAGGTGAAGATGCATGGCTTCACGGATGCAGATTGGGCAGGGAGCCCAACAGACAGAAAGAGCACATCTGGAGGGATTTTTCAGTATTGGGTCTATAGCAATTTCTTGGTATAGCAGGAAACATAGATCCATAGCACTCAGTTCAGCGGAGGCCGAGTACATGGCAGCAAGTTTGGCTGCATGCGAGGCTATATGGATGACGAAGATCCTGGTCGGGTTGTTTGGTTCACACTTAGATCCTACTGAGATATATTGTGATAATCAGAGTTGCATCAAACTCTCGGTTAATCCAGTATTTTAGGATAGATCTAAACACATTGACATCTGGTACCATCATATCAGAGATTGTGTGCAACGGAAGATCATGTTACTTTCTTACATTCCTATGGAGGATCAGGATGCTAATATCTTGATGAAGGCGCTCACTAGGAGACAATTCGAATACCACAGAGGCAGGATCGGGGTGGAAAATAATCCCTATCTTGTTGAGAGGGAGTGTTGAGATTGCAACAAGATGATGAGCTTAGTGAAAAGAGTCGCCTTCACTAAGTGGGCCCGCAAGCTATTTTTGGCGCAAGTCTATTTTTAGACTATGTCTATTTTTAGACATGTTGATCATATTATATGAGTTGCAGGATGCTATTTGTGGATGGTTAGTCAAGTTGGAAAAAATAGATGTACTTCTATTTTTATACATATTGGGCGGAATCTATTTTTAGATTGTAGTCTAAAAATAGATATGTCGAATATTACTAGCTCTTAATAATATTTGGACTCTAAACATTATCTTATTCTCTTGGAGCACTTCAGTTAAGTGCAAAAATGTGGCACAAGAGCTGACAGAAGGAATTACACTATTCCTAAGGGTTAAGTGGAGCCATTACATGGAGACTTCAGTTAGAACTCATGTGACAGAGTTTGGTGGAGTTGGAGAAGTAGTTGGTGGAGTTGTGTTCAATTTAACTCAGTTAAACACAGTTGAGCTAGTTGTATCTAGTCTAACTGATTGATACACTAGTGAGAGTGGTGTGAATTAATTAATAATTAATTCACTAAATATTAACTCATTAATCAACTGAATAATACATCAGTTAACTATAGTGCATGGACAGTTTCAGTGGAGACCAGTGAAGAGGTAGGTGAAAGAACAGGTTGACTATCAGTTCTGACTATAGTGTTGCATGATTTGAAACATCCAATGATTGGAGATGCCAATGAGGATTGTGTGAGAAAGGCTGGAACAATTCGAGTTCATTCAGAGCCATTCTTCAACAGTGATTGCGCAGTAGAGGCAAGCTAGCATGTGGCAAAGATCGGTGCATGGATTTGCAAGATCAATCCTGATTAGTGTGTAGCGATTGTATTGTACTGAGATCTTGATATGATTAGATTTGTATGAGGATTGTTGCATGATATCTATGAAATATATTATATACAAATAGTTGGGGTTTTTAGCTTTAAGCTTTCCCGTTAAAACAATGTGTTCATATGTGTGAATTCTTATGGTTTCAATGCGTGCATGCAATTGATTTAATTTCCGCATGTGATGATCAATGGTAGAAGAGATTACGTATTTTGAATGAAGTTAAAATAGTGTGTGATCAAGAGAATCTTGGATGTATAACGCATTAGTTATATAATTTCTACACAAAACTCATACGGGCGCCCTCGAACGAAACGGCCCAACTCGAACGCGACCGGTCAGGCGACCTCACACGACGCAACACAGCGTGCCCTACTGAATGATGCCACAAAGGAGAAAATGGAAAATGGGCCGCCCGAACATGCATAAGGCACCTAGGTGGTCACAACTTAGCAAAACTGATACAAGCGCCCTCAAACGAAATGACCCAACCCGAACACGCCCAGTTGGGCGACCTCACACGACGCGACATGGCGAGCTCAAACTAACGATGCCACAAGGGAGAAATTGACAAATGGGCCACCCAAACGTGCAAAAGGCACCCGGGTGGTCACTACTTATCAAAACTGATACGGGCACCCTTGAATGAAACGGCCCGACCCGAACAGGCCCGGTCGGGCGGCCTCACATGGCGCGACACGGCATGCCCAGCCAAACGATGCCAAAATGGAGCAAACGGAAAACGGACCACCCGAACGTGCACAAGGCACCTAGGTAGTCAAAACTTAGCAAAACTGATACGGACTCCCTCAAACGAAACGGCCCGACCCGAACGCGCCCAGTCAAGCGACCTCACACGGTGCGCTCGAACGATTAACGATGCCAGAAGGGAGAAAATGGAAAACGGGCCATCCGAATGTGCACAAGGCATGTGGGTGGTCACAGCTTGCAAAACTAATATGGGTGCCCTCGAATGAAACAGCCTGACCCGAACGCGCTCGGTCGGGCGACCTCACACGGTGCGACATGGCGCGCCTGACCAAACGAAGCCACAATGGAGAAAATGGCAAATGGGCCGCTCAAACGTGCACAAGGCACCTAAGAAGTCAAAACTTATTAAAACTGATACGGGCGCCCTCGAATGAAATGGCCCAAGCTGAACGCGTTCGGTCGGGTGACCTCACACAACGCAACACGGTGTGCCCGAACGATTAACGATGCCACAAAGGAGCAAATGGAAAACAGGCCACCCGAACGTGCACAAGGCACCCGGGCGGTTAGAAGTTAGCAAAAATGATACGAGCACCCTCAAATGAAACAACCCAACCCGAACACGCTTGGTCGGGCAACCTCACATGGCTCGCCCGAGCGAATGATGCCACAAGGGAGAAAAAAACAAATGGGCCGCCCAAACGTACACAAGGCACTCGGGCAGTCACAACTTAGCAAAATTGATACAGGCACCCTCAAACAAAACGGCCTGACCTGAACGCACCTGGTCGGGCGACCTCACACGGCGTGACACAACGCGCCCGAAGGAACGATGCCACAAGGGAGCAAACGGAAAATGGGCCACCTGAATGTGCACAAAGCACTCGGGCGGTCACAACTTAGCAAAACTGATACGAGCACCCTCGAATGAAACTGCCCGACCTAAACGGGCCTAGTCAGGAGACCTCACACGGCGTGACACAGCGCACCCGACAAAATGATGCCACAAGGGAGAAAACGACAAACAGGCCGCCCAAACGTGCACAAGGCACCCAAGCAGTCACAACTTAGCAAAACTGATACAGGCGCCCTCGAAAGAAACGACCCAACCTGAACGCGCCCTGTCGGGTGACCTCACACGGTGCGACACGGCGTGCCCCACTGAATGATGCCACAAGGGATTAAATGGAAAATAGGCCGCCCGAACATGCACAAGGCACCCGAGCGATCACAACTTAGAAAAATTGATACGGACACCCTCGAACGAAACGACTCGACCTGAACACACTCGATCAGGTGAACTCAAACAGAGTGACACAGTGCGCCCGAACGAATGATGCCACAAGGGTGCAAAAAAAAAACAGGCCACCCGAATGTGCACAAGGCACCCGAGTGGTCACAAGTTAGCAAAACTGATATGGGCACCCTCAAACGAAACGGCCCGACCCGGACACGACCGGTCGAGCGACCTCACACGGCGCGACACGACGCACCCAAATGAATGATGCCACAAGGGAGAAAGTGGAAAATGGGCCACCCGAATGTGCACAAGGCACCCAGGTGGTCACAACTTAGTAAAGCTGATATGGGGGCCCTCGAACGAAATGGCCAGACCCGAACGCGCCCGGTCGGGTGACCTCACACGGTGCGACAAGGCACACTAGACCGAACGATGCCACAAGGGAGAAAACGGAAAACGGGCCACCCGAACATGCACAAGGCACCCAGGCGGTCACAACTTATCAAAACTGATACGGGCGCCCTCAAACAAAACGGCCCGACCCAAACGCACCTGGTCGGGCAACCTCACACGGCCACTTGCCTCCTAAACGTGGCAATACCGACACTTGACACAACTTTCGCAATACCGACAGTAATCTCTGTAACATCGCAATAGTGACACTTAGCTCTTTGTAACGTTATCGACGCTTTGCCCCCATGCGTCGCAATAGCGACACTTTGCCCCCAAACCGTTGCAATAGCGACACTTAGCTCTCTGTAACGTCGCAATAGCGACACTTAGCTCTCTGCAATGTCACAATAGTGACACTTAGCTTCTGTTACATCGCAATACCAATTCCTTGCCCCCATGCCTCGCAATAGCGACACTTTGCCCCCAAACCGTCGCAATAGCGACACTTGGCTCTCTATAACGTCGCAATAGCGACGCTTAGCTCTCTGTAACATCACAATAGCGACACTTAGATTCTATTACGTTGCAATACCAATGCTTTGCCCCCAAACAACAGGCTGCTCGAACATGCACAAGGCACTTGGGCGGTCACAACTTAGCAAAACTGATACGAGTGCCCTCGAACGAAATAGCCTGACCCGAATGCGCCCGGTCGGGCGACCTCACACGGCGCGACATGGCGCACTTGACCGAACGATGCTACAAGGGAGAAAACGGCAAACAGGTCACCCAAACGTGCACAAGGCACCTGGGCGATCACAACTTAGCAAAACTGATAAGGGCGCCCTCGAACGAAACGGCCCGGCTCGAACACGCCCGGTCGGGTGACCTCACACGACGCAACACAGTGAACGATGCCACAGGGGAGCAAACGGCAAGTGGGTGGCTCGAACATGCATAAGGCACCCGGGCGGTCACAACTTAGCAAAACTGATACAGGCGCCCTCGAACCAAACGGCCGCACCCAAACATGCCCAATCGGGTGACCTCACACGGTGTGCCCGACCGAACGATGCCACAAGGGAGAAAACGGAAAACGGGCCGCTCTAACGTGCACAAGGCACCTGAGCAGTCACAACTTAGCAAAATTGATATGGGCGCCCTCAAACAAAATGGATCAACCCGAACGTGCCCGTTCTGGCGACCTCACACAGCGCATGTGAACAATTAATGATGCCACAAGGGAGAAATCAGAAAACGGGCCACCCAAACATGCACAAGGCACCCAGGCAGTCACAACTTAGCAAAACTAATACGGGCGCCCTCGAACGAAATGACTCAACCCAAACGCGCCTGGTCGGGCAACTTCACACGGCATGACACGATGCGCTTGACCAAAAGATGCCACAAGGGAGAAAACAACAAACGGGCTGCTCAAACGTGCACAAGGCACCTGAGCAGTCACAACTTAGCAAAACTGATACGGGCGCCCTCGAACGAAATGGCCTGACCCGAATGCGCCCGGTTGGGCAACCTCACATGGCGCGACACAGTGCACCCAAACAATTAACGATGCCACAAGGGAGAAAATGGAAAACGGACCACCCAAATGTGCATAAGGCACCCGAGCGGTCACAACTTAGCAAAACTGATACGGGCGCACTCGAACGAAACGGCCCGATCTGAACGCGCCCGGTCGGGCGACCTCACACATCGTGACACGGCGCGCCCGACCAAATGGTGCCACAAAGGAGAAAATGACAAACAGGCTGCCCGAACATGCACAAGGCACCTGGGTGGTCACAACTTAGCAAAACTAATATGGGCGCCCTCGAACGAAACAGCCTGACCCGAACGCACCCGTTCGGGCGACCTCACACGGCGCAACACGGAGCGCCTGAATGAACGATGCCACAAGGGAGAAAACGGAAAACGGGCCACCCAAATGTGCACAAGGCACCCGGGCAGTCATAACTTAGCAAAACTGATATGGGCACCCTCGAACGAAATGACCCGACCCGAACAAGCTCGGTCGGGTGACCTCACACGGCGTGACACGACACGCCCGACCGAACGATGCCACAAGGGAGTAAACGACAAATAGGCCACCCGAACATGCACAAGGCACCAGGGTGGTCACAACTTATCAAAAATTCCCTTGAACGAAATGGCCCGACCCAAAGGCGCTTGGTTGGGCGACCTCACACGACATGAGATGGCGCACCTGAACGATAAATGATGCCACAAGGGAGCAAACGATTAACGGGCCACCCGAAAGTGCACAAGGCACCTAGGTAGTCACAACTTAGAAAACTGATATAGGCGCCCTCGAATGAAACGGACCGACCCGAACGTGCCCGTTCAGGCGACCTCACACGACGCGCCCGACCGAACGATGCCACAAGGGAGAAAATGGAAAACGGGATGCCCGAACGTGCACAAGGCACTCAGGAGGTCACAACTTAGCAAAAATGATATGGGCGCCCTTGAACGAAATGGCCTGACCTGAACGCGCCCAGTCAGGTGACCTCACATGGCGCGACACAGTGCGCTCGACCGAACGATGCCACAAGGGAGAAAACGGAAAACGGGTCACCTGAACGTGCACAAGGCACCTGGACGGTCACAACTTAGCAAAACTGATATGAACATCCTCGAACGAAACATCCCGACCCGAACGAGCCCGATCAGGCGACCTCACACGACGCGCCTGACCGAACGATGCCGCAAGGCAGCAAATGGTAAACGGGCTGCCTGAACGTGCACAGTACACCTGGGCGGTCACAACTTAGCAAAACTGATACGGGCGCCCTTGAACAAAAAGACCCGACTCGAACGTGCCTGGTTGGGCGACCTCACATGGCACGACACAATGCGCCCGACCGAATGATGCCACATTGGAGAAAATGGCAAATGGGCCACCCAAACGTGCACAAGGCACCCGAGCAGTCACAACTTAGCAAAACTGATACGGGCACCCTCGAATGAAACGGCCCAACCCGAACGTGCCCGGTCGGGCGACCTTACATGGTGCGACACGGCGCACCCGAACGAACAATGCCACAAGGGAGCAAATGACAAACGGGCCAGCGAAACGTGCACAAGGCACCTGGGTGGTCACAACTTAGCAAAACTGATTCGTGCGCCCTCGAACGAAACAGCCCGACCCGGACACGCCCGGTCGTGCAACCTCACATGGCGCCCAATCGAATGATGCCACAAGGGAGAAAATGGAAAATGGGCCACTCGAATGTGCACAAGGCACCCGGTAGGTCACAACTTAACAAAATTGATAGGGGTGCCCTCGAACGAAATGACCCAACCCGAACGTACTCGGTCGGGCGACCTCACATGGCGTGACATGGCGCACCTGACCGAATGATGCCACAAGGGAGCAAACGACAAACGCGCCACCCGAATGTGCACAAGGCACCCGATTGGGCCACAACTTAGCAAAAACCGATACTTCTGCACCCCCGAACCCCGAACGCCCGACGGGAACGCCCGTTACCGCGAACCTCACACCGCACGACACAAAGGCTCCCGACCAATGATGCCACAAGGGAGGAAAACCGTGAAACAAAGCCGGGGCTCGAACATGCACAAGGCACCCAAGCAGTCACAAATTAGTAAAACTGATACAGGCACCCTTGAACAAAATGGCCCGACTCGAACGCGCCTTGTCGGGCGACCTCACACAGCCACTTGCCTCCTAAACGTGGAAATACCGACACTTGACACAACTTTCACAATATCGACAGTAATATTTGTAACATCTCAATACCGACACTTAGCTCTCTGTAATGTCGCAATACCGACGCTTTGCCCCCATGCATCGCAATAGCGACACTTTGCCCCCAAACCATCACAATAGTGACACTTAGCTCTCTGTAATGTCGCAATAGTGACACTTAGCTCTCTGTAATGTCACAATAGCGACACTTAGCTTTTGTTACGTCGCAATACCAATGCCTTGACCCCATGTGTCGCAATAATGAAACTTTTCCCCCAAACCATCGCAATAGCGACACTTAGCTTCCGTTACATCTCAATACCAACACTTTTCCCTCAAGCGTTGCAATAGCGACACTTTGCCCTAAACCGTCGCAATAGTGACACTTAGCTCTATGTAACATCTCAATAGCGACACTTAGCTCTCTGTAACGTCGCAATAGCAACATTTAGCTTCTGTAACGTCGCAATACCGATGCTTTGCCCCCATGCATTACAATAGCGACACTTAGTTTGTAGTTTCACAAGATCAACATATTTCTCCAATCCATCGCAATTCCGACGCTTTTCTACAAACGTCGCAAGACCGACACTTACCTCTATGTGTCGCAATACCGACACTTTTCTCCAAATTTTGGTAAAGCGACAGTTGTGGGCGGGATTTGAAAAATTGATAAAATTTGGGGAAATTCCCGACATTTGGTCAAAAGTGTCGGAACTAAAGTGTTGGAATTTCCGCCAAATGTATTAGTGTTAAAACTCGTCTTTGAATTTTTTCCTGACACCTCTACTAAATAAGTGCGTCTTTTTAGCCTCGTCCATCTTGATGAAATGCATTGTGAGGCTGCATTGGCCAACGAAGCACATAAGAGACGAATCAAGGCGCAATATGACCAACATGTCAAGCCTCGCATCTTCTCGAAGGGTGACTTGGCCTTACTTTATGATCAGGAATCTAATGTAATAGGTACAGGGAAATTTGAGCCATTATAGAATGGACTCTATATTGTCAAAAGAGTTCTTGCTAAGGGTGCCTACAAGTCGGTAGATTATGATGGAATTCCATTGGCGCAGCCCCGAAATTGGTTGTATCTGAAATGTTACTATGCTTAAAAATGAGCATAGTAAACTTTTGTATTGTATTATATATATGCATTTTATTTGCATTTAATTTCTTAGTTTGGTTTTATAGATTTTTCTTGAAGATAGTAATCCTCTTTACATTTCATCGCAGATGTCTGAATCTTTGGAACCATTTGCTCGATACGCTGATGGTGCTAGTCGTAGTACGCAGAATCTACCCTCTGCAACATGGGCCGTTTTCGCTCCCAGCGGCGAGTTAGTGAGTTTTCAAGGGATTTGCATCGGTCAATCTACAAGCAATATCATTGAGTATAGTGCATTGATCGAAATTCTCTTTGATTCCATTTCATTTGGTATTAACTGCATCATCATTATGTTAGACTCACAACTTGTTACACTACAACTTACCACGTTGATATCATTAAAAAATCCAACACTGCATCATATGTTCCTAAGAGTTTGAATTTTGAAAACATTTTGATTTCATTCAATATCAACACATTTCCGGTAAATTTGAAGTCATTAATTGATTCTTTATAATTATGTTATAAAAATGTATTATTTTCAACATAAAGATATATTTTCAATTCACGTCAAATAATTGAATAGGATTGTGCAATAAACATAGGAAAACACTGAAAACAAATAGATAGATAGTTATAGGTTTTTAAAAAATTTGTGCCCAAGACACATTGGTCATTTGACCTCAAAATGCATGCAAAATTTTAAAGTAAACTAGTGATGCTCGTGACAACAAGCTATTGATCTAGCTATCCTACACAATAACTTCATCCAACGGTTAGGAACACCAGTAGTATAGCACTACAGTCTCATGGGTAACTCTTTGATCTGGCAATCTGGAATCCTGAGAGTCGATCCCTCCACATGTTGTTATAGCTTAGCAAGAGTCTCGGTCATAAATACATCAAAACTTTAGTTTAGTCTTGGGAAACATAAAAATACAAAAACATGTATAAACCTTAGAAAAAATAAAAAAACATGGTCAAAACATTCTTACCAATTGCACCCCATTGAGAACCGTTTGGTAGAATCAAGTCTGGATCTCCTCAGAATTTTATTCCTGCATATGCATAATCATCTATGTCAATCATCTGTCATCTAAAACATTCTTACCAATTTACCCCATTGAGCACCGTTTGTAACCGTCCGTGATCTCCTGCATCTACACTCGCATATGCATAATCATCTATGTCAATCATCTGTCATCTAAACTAGGTGAAGAATGCAGTAGCGAATACGATGGTCGATTGACCAACATGTCTAGCCATCAATTATACCCATCTCTTCATCTGTGGATCTCTAGGGCTAGATATACCCAGTGTAACATGTTGGGGTTGTATCAATGGAATCCACTCTAAGGCGAAGGAGATCAGTATCAGTACATAGTTGAAATTCTTCTTCCTTCCTCCCTTTACCTTGGTCAGTTGTTCTTTCATATGAAAGATGGTAGTTTCAACCCAGTTAAAAACTGTAGGGTTTTGAACACTCCATTGCATACTGCATGTATGATTTGTTTGCCACATGTACTGTAGTGGAACCGGTAAGCTTTGCAATAGTGAATAGGATGGTCCTCAAAGGAAAATCACATACATCGCGGATTTTTATTTTCCCATCCTTACTTGGTTCAGTCCTTGGATGGCAGTGCTGCAGTATGTAATCTCTCACTGTCTCTCCTCCAAGAGCAGATCTTGAAACAGAATTGGGAGAACCTCGCCTCGATAACACTATGAGAAATAAATTTCCTCCACTAATATTGGGACCACTTTGTCCCCAATGTGAAAATCATGTATTACTGGATCCCATGAACGAACAAGGGATTCCAATAGTTCCATTTTCCACCTCATACCCAAAAATCTAAAGTACTTTAGCAACCCGTAATCTCCAAGCGGTCTTACTGTACCTGGATCGTTTAGGGAAATCATGTTTTGTTCTTTGTGTTCTCTTTCCCTCCATGTAATCATCATTTTGATCTGATGAATACCTAAAACACAATCATAAGATTCATTAGGATCCATGTCATGCAAAAAACTTGGGAAATTTTGGGCACACATCAAAAAACAAGAATGATAATCGCGCCCAATGCACCCCAGGTCAAGGGATAGAGCATTGCAGTGCATCTAGCCTTCAATTTCAGTGCACTATAATGCACCTTCCAACATTTAAGGGTGCGTTTCCCTCTTAGCGTACTAGATTTACCCTAAGGGGCTCAAAACCCTAACAATTTACCATGAAATGCAATGAAAATGATATTAAAAGAAAGAGAAGGTTTATAGCACCAACCTGTATCAAATGACGAGGAAAATCGTGTTGAACCCTTAGTTAAACTGAGAGGGGGGGGTGAATCAGTTTAACACATTCATGGACTTTTAAATTTTTTCATTAAACTTTATTAACACCTTCATTTCATGATCAACATAATGTGTGAGCAATATTTATTTGTGAGCAACAATTAATAAGCAGATTAGACACTGTATTAGCAGTCTTAATATGTGAGCAGCAAGTATTAGCAGACTAGATATACCATATCAACACATAGACATCATGCACATAGACACCATATATAAGTGGAAACCCATAAAGGGAGAAAACCACATCTTATTATTGTTGTGATGCAAAGGCAAGCTCCAACTCCCTCTCACCACTGATTTTCTGTAGGCTCCAACCTACGGGAGGCTCCTACCTCAATTCTGCAAGCTACAACTTGCAAGGAAGCTCCAACTCCCATCAATTTTCTGTAGGCACCAACCTACAGGAGGCTCCAACCTCAGTCAGCTACAACTGACATCTATCAAGCTACAACTTGATAGGGAAGCTCCAACTTCCTTACTCTTTCAAAAGAAAAAACACTTGCTGATTTACCTTGGATATCAGCTCTGTTCTGTACCTTCTCTTCTGTTGTCCATCAGTCCTCATATCTGCCCTGCTTCATTTCAGCATCTTCTCGGATTCTCTATCAGCTCCTCTTTCTCCTCTGCCTTACTGCTTCATTTCTTCATTCTCTTACCTCACTCTTTAACCGCTCTATGCATATCAAGTTGATATTATATATAGAGTTCATCACATGACTTTTTGTATTCCACAAGGAATTTGGAGTGAACAGCCATGACTCTTTGGCTTCTACCTTCTCATTCCTTTGTCCAAATCATTTAAAAACGTATAACAATATGTACAAATTTCAATGTTACAGTGGGATTTTTCTTTTCCTTCGGATACTTGCCTTTGCATCACAAACAATATAAAACAATTAAAAATTCACATTTTCAGTTTCAATATATAAACTTCACTCAACCCTTGGCTTTTTGGTTTTTTTCCTTTCTGTTGCTATCATGCAACTGTCCTGCATACCTCTGTTTACTGCAACTCTGAGCACCTGTGCATGTATACTTGTTCACTACAATTTTAAATCCCTTCGCTGCATACCTCTTCAATTCTGCAGTCTCTGTTTATCTCTGTACAAATTATCCAAGCTCACTGTAGTTGTGTATCTGCTGTATATATGCCTATTTTATAATTTTAGCTCACCAATAACTCTCAAACTCTCATTATGTAAAAATTGCAGCTTCTTCTAATTTTCTGCTGGCAAATTAACTCAATGTATGCGAAGGCTTTTCTTTTCACATCTGATGGTTATCAGAACCACATTCCCTAGATTTCAAATCTGATTCGATGTAACTCACATTTTGGCAAATAAAAAATTATGTAAGTCTTAACCTTAAGACTATAAAACTCATGGATCTTCCGACTTAAGCTCTTAATACTCTAACAAATGGTTTGATGCCTTTAAACTAATGCACAAGCACTTGTAACATTACAACCATGGGTGTATAACATGAACCTCCTTTGGCACTAGGACGTTTTATATTGCATTTCGTTTTATGGGCCCACACATCCACTACATTAAATAGTTATTCAATAATATTAATATTTGTTGCAGGGGTTAACCCACAGTCCTCGACTTCGGATTATTTCAATCTCAATCTGTGTGTAAAATGCATCCAAAGTTTCTTGCCCAATCAACTTCACAATCTGGCAACCTCAACATACTCTGCTTCCTTTTAACTGAAAAATTAATTACATCTTTCTATATTAATATCTCAATTTGAGATTGAGATATTAAATAAAAATCCTCTTTTAGTTAAGAAACCACACACCTCCTATCCAGCTTAAAAATGCAGAAGCTCAAGGGTTATAAAACCATACAATACACCCTCTTATAATTCTTTTGTAGGCAGGAGCTCTATTTTTCGTTGGCCTAAGGTTAAACCCCATATTGCATATAACCCATTGATCTCCACATGTTAACTCCCTTCTCAATCTCGATTTAGAGTCAATCTACATGTATACATGACCTTAATTAAATTTTCATAGAACATTTCAATTGCAACTGTCCTTTAACCTTTTCACACAATTCATATTGTGCCAACTTCGCATATACAACCATTATATGTGCACTACAATATATCCATATATATATATTACGACCTTCTTCAATTTTGGAAGCGTTATAACAAAACTCAACCACATCGGACATACCTCGGTTAAACTTGCAACCGTGGTTTGAACAGTCCTGATCAATATAAATTAGAACTAGGCCCCACACTAACGACCCTTCCACATCCAACGACGGACATCATGTCACACTACTTCAGATGATCTGACGTCCTCAATCGAATCTCGTGTGACTTAGATGCATGGGATTTTAACTCGCGATGATATTGGTATCTCCAAACTACTTAAGACCACATGTCAGCTCCTGGCATATATCGCGTTCGAATTGTAAATACAGCTTACCGTACAAAAACGGTGCGATGAAAACCGTTGGGTGTTCAAAACCCACTATCACTGTTCACAGTGCTCGTGGTTCCGTTCAGTTGGGCTCGAGGTTCCGTTCCTTCCTTCATTTGTTCACGATCCCAATATGTCTTCTTAACTTTGTTTTCATACGGTTCTTTGGTTATTCTCTGTCGCTCCTTCTCATATGTTATCCCTTGCTTTGTCAGCACTTCAACACGTTGCTTCTTCTATCATAACACACAGCTCCATTCATGCATAGGTTTATCACCAAACCTCTGCACTTGATTCATGATTCCTTAACGTAGGGCCTTATCCCCGACTCTGCTCCGGGGTCCCTCATTCGCACTATAGATATCCTCCATCTATTAGGAGGGTAGCCATTCAACCTCAATTCCCAATATTTAGTTGCAATTGCTAGTTATTCATCAGAGAAGTGCGGAACTCCATTACTCCTTTTTAATAAATTCATTTACCCATCAATAAATCAACACCAGAACTTTAATTCATTACTCTGCTCCCGGTTCTCCAACACTGAAATGAACATCTGAAATAGATTTCCTTATCAAACAGGGTTAAAAAAATTCAGGATCTTTGTAGGGTTAAGACGTTTCATCGCATAATTCCTCAAATTCATAAAACTGTGCCATCACTGTTTTAATACAGTATGTGTAATAAGCTTGTCTCGCAGGATTACTGTGCCATCATTATGATTTTGGGTTTACTGCAGCTCCTCCAAATTATAAATCCCCTATTATAGACATCAAATTAAGCCAGTCCTCCATTACAATAGGGTCTCTTATATGGAATTCAAAATTTAGAACTTCATAGCCCATAATTTCACAACAGAGCCTATAACTTCCTTCAAGTGCATTATTCAATCGATGGCTGTAATATCGAATTTTACAGTGGACTCTATGTCATTGTCATGTCATTGATGACTAAAACTCATGAATTTGTTCAACCACAACATCGAAAGCCCATAATTGACATTTATTATTTTGTCCCATAGAGAAATTAATCAACCTATACACATCCATTTAGGAACAAATGAATTCACTTGCAAGACTGCATGTCCTAGCCAGATCTTTGAATCAAGGGGTTCTTCTACAACCTACTCTGTCTCTCCAGCTCTTCAGCTCTCTGCTCTTTGTCTGTCTCCTTTGCCTTTCTTTTTCTATCTCTCTTTGTCTTTGTTTCCTTTGATGTCTCTGATGCCTTTCTGCCCCTTGAATGATGGTTGTGTTCCTCTCCTTTGTCATATCTCTTGCCATAAATGACAACATTTCCAACAACTGTCTAAAAATCATTGCACACAGTGGCTGAAGTTCAGGGGAAAAACTGATTCAGAGCTCTGCTTTTCAAACAGTAACCATGGAATGGTAAAAACTCTTTTAATTAGTCAATGTGATTATTTTGAATCATGTTTAATGCTTTGACTATGGTTTTTATTCATTTTTTATATGAAACAGGTATTTTTAATCCGTTTGATAGTGTTCTGAATAGGTTTTACAGCTGATACAACAGATTAGTCATGCACACATATTAAAGAGTTATTTGACCACAAATCATACTTTTATCATTATTTTTCGAGCTTTGATAAAAAATGAAAAAGGACTTGAAGTGCACTTTTATCTCTTTTTCGAGCTTCGATAACGGTGAAAAAGGAACCCTTGGAGTCTTCTTTTACCTCTTTTTAGACTCCAATAATGTGAAAATATTTTCGAGCACTTGTCTCTTCGAGCTCGTAAAAGTAAATGAAACAACATCTACAATGTATAAGTTTAACCATTTTCCGGACTAAGATAGATTATTTACGAAAAAGGAAAACCTTATTCGAACATGGATAAGAGGTTTTCTCGGGTATCATTTTACCCTTTTTCGGACCTGAGCGACAAATTTACGAAAAAGTACTCATGTATTTTTCTTTTGTCCTCTTTTTCAAACTCTCTAAATATGAAAAGGGACCGATTTGTCACTATCGTTAGGCTCATTAAAACATAAAATAGAGATGGACTTGTCGATCATGGAAAAAATCGAGTTTCATTTATTGCTATACTCGTTAAATAATTAAATAGCGATGGATTTTCCCGAAGATTTGAATTATAGATCAAGCATATGTTACCCTCCTCAAGCTTGTTAAAAAATAAAGAGGTGTTGGTCGAAAAATGATCAGGTAATATTTCGAAAAAAGGACAGAGCACTTTATGATAGCAAGTCGCCCTTGAACATGACAATTTCACTCCATCATCATGACTTTTGGGTTGGATAATCTTCTTGGTGGTTCATCCATACCTATGGTTCATCATATCTTCCTCCACTTCGGCTTGGGTCAATGCCGCCAACTCATCTCAGCGTTGTCGCCGACATGTTCAAGAGAATTCATCCAAAGTGAAAATTCGAATCCTTTTGCAATACTCATAAACCTTCATTTTCATGAAATTCATCTCTGAACATTGCTATATCAAGTCACATTTTTTCTCTGAAATCGCAGTTCCCATTTCGCTGAGCAGTGGCTTCCCGTCAACATTAGCTCATCATCCAGGAAGTTTACTTAGAAACATCTTCCCGCATTCTCCAAGCCTTGTTACAGCATCACTTCCACAGTTTCGCTTTCCGGACCTTTGACCGAAAGATTTTGTTTGGTGTTCGACATCAAATCATCTATTCACGCCTTATGAAATGTACTGCAGTACCTTAAGATCCATTAACATCAATGGTGGTTCTCTTGCATTTGTCAACAACTCACATCATTGGGAGTTAATCAAACGATGTATTACCATGTTTGACTACAAATCATATATTTGCATGGCTAGACTTGTACTTTAATGATAGAGTGAATGGATAAGAAGACCTCAGATCTAGTTTCAGCCATCCAGGCTGCAATTTCAAGATTTTTGTACACGTCATTTATACGATGACTTTACATATAAATCGTCATCCAAACATGGGCATATATCTCGTAGGCATGTCTATTTTTGGCAACATTCCAAAGTAGACAGACTATCCGAATTATGTACATGTTATTATATATTTTATGTGTTGAGCATCGAAAGTCTCCTCAGAATTCATGATCGATGAAATATATCATGATTTAATGTATTGCAATATTGATGCGTGTCATCATTCTCTTCTATTTCTACTCATCACATCGTAAAGCATCAATCAAATACTATTGTTATTTTAACTTCATGCTTTAGGGGGCAAATTTCGTTATAGGTAAATTTGGGCATCATCCCGCATGACCTGGTCAAACTGGACATCATCCCTAGGACCAATGAAATAGGGTCTATCATCCCCTTATATTTCAGTTGCTATATGCCCTAAGTGAAGACATTTCATTCATGGCTTCTATTGTGAGATTTCCAAGGTTTGAAGTATATGTTATATCACCTACTAACTCACCAATGCTCACCTACAAGGGACTAACTATGTTGCAATGCCAAATCCTCCATGCAAGGGTGCATTGTAGTGCACTTCCTGACACTCAAGGGTGCATTGGTCACCCAAGAGCAGAATTCTCATTGTTCCAGGAATCTCCACATGGCCAGTGCCTTCTAAAAGAGTCCATATGTGTCAAACTTTGAATCCAAGTGTCCATCTAACACCTCTAAACTTGGAAACATGTATTTCCTATTATTAGAAATTCATTCATTGAAAAACTACCATCAGCTTCCTTATAAATTGAGCACTCATCCTAGTTCTAGGAAGGAAGAATTTTGGTAAAGTTATGTTTTTGGATTCTTATTTGATAAGAGACTGAAAGTATTGGTATGCTACTGGGATAATGTTGGATGTGATGAGGCTAGAATGAAGCTGGAGCAGGTTGACAAGAGATCGATCCATTGGTTGTAATCTTCCCCTTCTACTCTTTAATAAAGATTGTTGTTCATTTTCCCATACATATGTCTCTATTTCTTGTGCAATGTATTCTTGAGTGATGTATGTATTTCATATCTAATCGATTTGATTTGAGTAAGATAAGTAGATATCTTGTATATTTCATGTTGTTTGTTGTTCTCTGTTTGTGTTTGTAGGAATTGATCTAGCGACTTGAGTTGGATTGAGAGCGACGACAACAACGATAGAAGGAGAAGGAGAAGAAAAAGAATCACAAGTAAGCTCTTTTCCCATTATGTATATCTGCTTATTTTAGAGAAAGTGATAGTTATTCTTTCCTCTATTTTTCTAAGTGATAAACACCACACTTAGGGAATTTGGTTTATCCGTAGATCAGAATTATGTATAATAGTCTTCCACATCCACACCACCTTCATCATGAAAATATGTAAACTCTGGCTCAGTTGTCCCCGGTAAAGACTGGGTGAAGGGTTTTCTTAATAATTGCCCCCATGCCTTGCTTGGGCAAAGATTTTTTCATTTCTAGGTGGTGACCATGTTCATGCACATTTGAAACTGTGTTCATGCATAGTTGAAATCAAGTTTCCATGTTTCTATTGAGATGTAGCAAATTTTCATTCTCCGGGTGATTACCATGTTCATGCACAGTTGAAATTGTTTCCATGTTTCTATTGAGATGTAGTAAATCAAATAAACATGTACACTCAATTTATAATTTTTCAAAAAATTATTTATTTGTCATTGTTTGTGAAGATTGTTGTGCTGAAGGTGGATGAGATCTATTTTATGGTGATAGTTCAGGGCTTTTAAATTTTCCAATTAGAAAGATAGTCCAAAGAATAAACTTAACCCTAGAATTTCACTGATTCACATGTGTAGGCTTTTGTTGCAAAGAAATATTCAGCTCAACTTTCGCTTACCACCTTAATCTGCTTCCTGGGAACCTTGCAGTCAACTACATTGACTCTGGTTGTTGAACTCCAGCCTTCTGTATGGACTATAGGATGGGACATGAACCTTCTAACTGCAGTTTAATCTCTATTTCTTCCAGCTGCATGCGAAATAAGTAGTTTCATGATTTGGTTTTCAAACAAATGCAATATTTCTGGAATACTGATAATTTGATTGCAAATTTACCATAAGCTAGGAGTTGTCACTTCCGTAATTGCATATTATGTACAAGGTTTGTGCATGAAATTAAAAGGACATGTATTTGCCACAACATTTAGTCCACTGATGATGATAATAGTGGCAGTAATGGGCTTCATTATTCTTGCTGAGACCATCTATTTGGGAAGGTGAAGTGCCACACTGATAATTAGAGTATAGACTCAAGAGACTGATTTTTTTTGTATGCATGAATATAGAGACATGCAAGTAATATTGATTTATAACCTTCTTATGCAATGTGGTGGGAGAAATTCTGATTGCAGTGGGGTTGTATGTTGTGTTGTGCGGCAAATTCAAGGATAACAAAATACCAACTGGGAAAAACATTCTGCAAGTGCTTCCTACAGTAGATGCTAGAATTATATGAATATGTATGTATATTATCGTATTCCCCATCTAACAATTAAATCCATTGTTAAATACATAATCCAACTACTCAATTCTTTGCGGAAATTAAATCGTCAATTGCAAACATATGAAGAAAAATCATTCGCACATAACAAGATGTTTTATCGGGAAAGCTTAAAGCTAAAAACCCAAACTATCATATATTATGTATATCATGGAATCATGAAACAATCTCATACAAAGCTTAGCTCATAGAGTTCTCAGTACAATATACAATCGTCTCACACTATCATACAAAAATTGGTTCACACATGCACCAATTTACTACCTCCCCGACAAACTCGCATCCAATCGCGCAATCCCTATTGAAGAATATTCCTGAATGAATTCGATCTTGCCTTGCTTTGACTTCACAATCCTCATTGGAATCTCTAATGTGTGTGTAGTTGCATTGAATGCACCACTATAGTCACAAATGATAGTCAACCAGACCCTTTCACCTATCTCTCCATTAGGTCTCCACTGGATCTGACATGCATGTAGTTAAGGGTAGTATTTCTTCAGTTGCATGTGAGACCACTGCTTGTGAATTAACTAAATAATTAATTCACTGATTTATCACCAGTGTATCATTATTTACAACTAGCACAACTGAGTTTAACTCACTTAACTAAGTTGAACTAAATAACAACTCACATAACTACTCTTCCAACTTTATTACAACTTTTTATCACTCAGTTACAACAAATTCCACTATGCATGTCCCACCAATCAACCTTGGAACTCGTAATTCCTCCAGCTAACTGGTTTTCCACATCAATTAACTGAAATCAAGTGCTTCAAGAGAATAAGCTATTATTTATTGTCTGATTACCATTAAGGGCTAATAATAATCGACATGCATTCTATTTTTAGATATGTGATCTATAAGTATACTTCACCCATGATCTAAAAATAGAAACTCATCTAAAGATAGAATTTCTCAACAATTTAGAATCCTCATCCTGCAAATTTTAGAATATGCTCACCATGCTAAAAATAGACATACACCTAAAAATAGCCTGCGGACCCCATCTAGTGAAGGTGCTTAATTTTCACTAGGATCATCATCCTATTGAACTTCAACAGATGTCAAGGCCAATGTTGACACTGAAGCTGCTTATAACGAAATGACAAAAGTTATAAAAGGTTGTGAGGAGAATGAAGAGATTGGGTACCAAAATTTAGGATCTCAGGAATTCCATGTATAGAACAAAGCAGATAATGTCATAATATCAATATGTTGACATGGAAGAAACCACTTACAAAACATTTTCATGAGACAATTAAGGCATCTGGCAAGGCATTTACTTAATCGTCAATTCTTCAGCATAATTATGGTCTTAGTATGATGGTTGTTCTTCATCAGTATAATCGATGAAGTATAGATCTCTCGAAGGGCACATCCTCATGTACAAATACTTGTAGAAGTAATTTCTACTTTTATCCTGAAATCCTAATCAAGGATTGATGCATTTCACTTCAATTTCTAGGCTCTTCATAAATAATGGATTTCGTTGTGATTTAATTTTAATTTCTATAAGATTTGAGTTTTTTTTATCTTTTTATAAACATAAAACCATACTAATTTTAATTTAAAATCTATTTTTTATATAATAAAGAAATAGGTTATAAACTATTTTTATATAACAAGGAAATAGGTTATTATATCATCATTATAAAAAGGTTATTACTTTATAATCTATAATTTTGAAAATAATGGGCGGTAAAAAATAATTCCAAAAAAAATATATGTTCATTTTATTTTAATTCAAAATATTTATAATGTCATTTTTTTTGGATGAAAAGTTTACATAATACCAAAAAGACATAAACGGATAGTTAAAATGTCATAACAAGATTTCATATTTAATGATAGTATGATTTAATTTTTTTAACTTTCACATAGCGAACACAATGATCTTGGACACTAAGGTGGCCATCTAGTGGATATAAAGGGAAAAAAATAACCTAATAAGTTGATGAGTAGAATGTCTAGATATAAAGAGAAAACAATAACCTAATAATTTGAGAAGTAGAATGTGTTGAGGAAGCTCTATTCTCTTTCCACTTGTAAAATGCTAAGTCATATCCACCTCACAATTGGATAATCAATTTATACATGTAATTATTGTATAATTTTTAATAATAAAATTTATTATAATTCAATTCTGAATTTTATTGAGATAGTTATTTTTAAATGTATATTAATTATTTATTTATATTTAAGGAAAATTAAATTATTTTAAATAATTTGTTGGAATTAAATGAATATATTTTGATTTATGTTATGAAATAAAAAGGCTTTGAGAAATTAATATTTTGTTGTAGGTTTAAACAATATATATTTTTAATTAACTAGAATCAATTTTAAATATTTTTTATACAACAAAGACAAAGGTTATAAGGTATTTTTTATATAACGAGGAAAAAGTTTTTGAGATAGAGAGTTCAGAATCTCCACAATCTTCATTTTTCTATCTACTTTTAGGAGTCTTGTTCTAGACTCAAAATGTAGACAGAAAAATGAAGAAGGTAGAGATTCTAAACTCTCTATCTCAAAATATACATCACATAAACCTTCAAACTATCAAGGAAATAGGTTATTATGTGATCATTATAAAAATGTTAATATTTTACAATTTTGAAAATAGTGCATGGTAAAAAGAAATTCAAAACCAAAAAAGAATTGAAGCTCAAGATTTCAAGAAATTTTTATGTGAAATTTGATTTAGAAAAATTGTTGGTAAAAGGAAAAAACCTCTAACAATGAAACTACTACTTAATCTACCAAAATATATAATTGAATCATGATTCCTAATTATTTATGTGAGGAAATGGGGCTTATCTAAAACCATTTCCCCAAAATAATTGTTTATCAAGATCTTAAAGAAATGTTAGAGCTTTATTTATTTCGAAAAAGGCCCAAAGAATTCAAAATTTGTCTACTTTATTTAGTGTTGATGTTTGATAATGACATGGTTTAACTATCTGAAGTTTTTTCTTGAAATTTAACAATAATTATTGAAATTTTTTTTAGCAGAAATTGCAGAGTGTTGGATTTCTCTAGATATGGCATTTTGTTCCCACTATACTCCCCTACACTTCTAAATCCCTTAGCTTGTACACAAACTAGCCTTCACTATTATTTACTCATTCTAGAGATGTTTTAAACTCAATTTCTAGATGTTCCAAGTGCCAGCTTTGAATGCAACCTATTGATAATAAAAGAGTGTCAAATCTTGTATATGAATTTTTGGACTTCTTAACAGTTGGATGATTGGCCAACTTGATATTATGTAGTACTTTAATGATGGTAATTGGTTACAAACACCTTAACTATGTGCAAACTACTTTTTGTACCTTTTCATTACTCTGTAAATATTAATGTGCCCCCCACACCCCCCTCTCCTTGCCCCAACCCGTTCCCGCCCCCTCGCCCCCCCTCTCTATATATATAGTCATTTGCCATACCTTAATTTCAAAGGAACTTCACATAGTAGCCAAATTTGGCTATAGATGCTTGTGAGGCTATTGTTATATTCAAATGAGCATATATTTCTCAAGTGTCCTTTTTTTCCACTTTTCTTTCTCTTCTCATTATTGGCAAGGAGCTTGATGATTTTTATTTTATTTTCTGTAGTGTATGAGGGAGTTCATTATGCTTCTTGGGTGCAAAGGGTTTCCTTTCATTCATTTTCTCTCTTCATGTTTGCCATTGATTGATTCCTATCCCACCTTGATACTTCCCCCACTTCTCAAATGTCATATAGTAAAGTGTGGGATGTGGAGGGAGTAAGAAGGGGAATGATACCATCATTACTATGCCATTGTTATAGGACATTTATGTTAATGTAACTTTTTTCTTAAATTTAATCTTATGGTACTATAAAAAATCAAATTTCGATTGTATTTAATTGTCCATATATTTCGCTTGATTATTTCCTTCCACATTTCCCTACTCCTACTTTCTGGGTTCCATATGTTACTTCTTAACGGCTTTTTTGAATTTATCCTTGATGTTATAGTGATTTGATCTTAGCCTCACTCACATTACTTTAAAATGTTATTAATTTACCATATATTTAATAATTATATAATTATATATTTTTAAATTATAACTTTTTATATATTATCTCTTTTTTTATTCTCATTTGTTATTCTGTTATTCAATTAACATTTATTTTTATTAAGTGGTACTTTTACAAAATAAATTTATTAGTAAATTATATGTGTTACATCATTTACATCATGTAAGATTCATGTTGTTATAACCCATATAGATATATAATTTATTACGTTACAATTTGCATACGTTGCACAGTACGTATTTTATTACATTACATTTTGCATATGTTGCACAGTCCGGGTCGCAATGTGACTCACGTAGATAAATTACAACACCGAATTGACGAGAAGGCAATGGGCCCCATATTCCCCGCAGAGCAAGAAACGAAAACCCCTTTGGCCACCGCACCGAACGCCCACTGCCAGGCTGTCGGCATAAAACGGAACGCTGTGCGAGCCTCCTCCAATGGATAGAGATAAGACATCCACTCCATCCGACACCGCTGTGTCCATTCCCGCCATAATGTCGGAGTCGGAGCAACTTTGAGACCAGCAGACCTTATACACCGCCACTCGTGCTCCCGGTGCCATGCCCGTGGCCGTGCCCTTGGCGTAACCCAGAACGTCGGCGCCCGGAATAACGTTGCCTGCCGCTGTGGACGCAGTGTGGGTCCCATGCCCATTCGTGTCCCGCGGAGATTTATATTCCACCGTTTCATTCATCCGACCATTGTAGGATTCGTATCCTTTGTGGAAGTACCGGGCGCCGATGAGTTTCTTGTTGCAGTTGGAAGCATTGAATGCTTTACCAGCCTCGCAACGGCCCTTCCACTTGGAGGCCACCGGCGACTGAGTTTTATGATCCGCAAAGCTGGGATGCTCAGGCCAGACTCCGGAGTCGAGAACGCCTATTATTACATTCGTAGCGTAGCCCGTGGACTCAGACCAGAGGCCTTGCCCTCTTTTCAAGCCCAGGAAATGGGGCGTATACGTTGTGTGGAGCTTCAGAAGTTTGTCTCGATAAACGCCCATGCAGCTCTCCATTGCTTTGATGGCGGCTACCTGATTGCCGCTCAATTTGGCTGCGAATCCAGTGAGAACAGTATTGTATGTGTACACTATACTCGATACTCCAAATTCGTCGTCATTTAATGCTCCGGCTTTTACAAGTGCATCACGAATGAAAGATGCATACCAGGTTGCGGGATTTATAGAATCGGCAATTCGAATCTTCGTTGGGTTCATGTGAACTATGTACGTCTGGAGTTCTTTGGGATAAATTGCATTAACGTTTCTGGCTGTTGCAACGATGAAGGCTACGAAGAGCAGGATTCTTCCCGTGTCGTCCATTATTTTTTGCATTTAATCACATTACGCGTTCTTGAATATGCGAGATCAAACCTGGCAAGAAAGTATTTTATTAGTTTCTAACGACGATATGTATAGGATCAACTGCGTATACCATCAACGGTGGAAAATTATACTGCACAAATTTCAACCATCTTTACCCTCCATTTCGAATTGAATTTGGATTGGATTCGATTTGATACAGGAAAGTTTTTTAAAATTCAATATAAAAAAAAAAATTCCTGAATATACATCTTACTCATTTTCAAAAAAAAATTCTCCAAATATACATTTTATACCTTTATATGAAATTTATCAATATTATAGAATAAAGTAAAATGTCAAAACAAAACTATAATTCAATGTAAAAAAAAGGAGAATAGTGAGTTTAAGTGATTTCCATATACTAAATATATCTATATAAATTTGTATAATATTGAAGTTATCTATTAATATTATCAATATAGATGTACAAATCTAAGATAAACCTAGCGATTAAATTTTTGCATGTATAAATTTCTTTAAAATATAAAATACAGTATGTTATTTTTCATTGTTTAAACTGTTTTTTAAATGGTAAATAGAGTATATATAAGATCAAATAATGGTTTTAACCACAAAATCTTGTTTTTTTCATTGCTTAAACTATTTTTTAAATGGTAAATAGTGTATGTATAAGATCAAATAATGGTTTTAACCACAAAATCTTGTTTTTTTCATGATATATACATAATTATTTTAAAATGAGACAGAATTGACATTAATTTTTTTTTTTTAATTAATATAATTTTAAGTATATGTCAATATTAATTAGTATAAAAATATTTTATTAATAACTCACATTGAATATTTTTTTATATACAACATTAAAATATTTTATTTTAACAATTTTTTTCTATATATAAAGTTGATATGACATAAATTTGTTAATATAGATTTTCAAATAATTCATAATATTTTTGAAAAGTATAAGACTTAAACATTTTGTTTTATTTTTACTTATAATTACTTTACAACATATTCATTTTTTATTTTTAATGGCTTTACAATATATTCATTTTTTTGTATTATAATCAATATCACTTTTCTATTTAGAACATAATTTTTATTTTTTATTGTAAAAAATAATAGACAAACTTAAAACTGTAAAATAAACCTGATTAGATTTAAATGTATTGAAGAACAATAAATTTAGAATCAACAAATTAACTAATTTTTCTTATGATCCTAATCAAATCTTACATCACACTCACTGTAAAATAATAACTAACTTTTATATATATAAAATGGAACTGGTTAATCTTTTCTTTTCTTTTTCAGAGGAAAAAAACGCTGTTTATATTAAAATATAAGCAGTGCATAGTCATAATATTCTCAAGCTGTAAAACCAATACTGAGAAAGCAACATATATTGGCCATATGAAAATTGCTCCATGTAGAGAGAAAGAGCAGCATATAAAAGGATGGCCGCCACATATCAGGACAAGACGTTTCCCATACTAATACGCTCAGCTTTAGATGCGAGCATAAGAGACAGAACCGATAAGATTCAACAGTGATAACGATTGAATTAAATAGTAGATATGATATGACAAAATATAAGCTATGGATGGCAGTTAAGATATGAATTTTAGAGAATCGCAGCTGTGAGAAAAAGTTCGGATTCAACCCAGTTCTGACCTGTCAAAAAATATTATGTAAATCTGTATAAATTATGTCAGGCGGAAACTGTAAATTGTTGAAAAAGGCATATATGTAGGAAATTATAAAGCAAATAATGTCCATGAATCTGTCACAAAATGGAGAGAAACAGGCTCGCTTGTGTTGAGATGACCGGCTCGCTTGCATAACTGAGACAGGCTCGCTTGTTGATTAAAAACAAACCGGCTCGCTTGTAGTGTTGACTCTGGCTCGCTTGTTGAATAAAAAAAAATTGGCTCGCTTGAAGAAAAGAGACAGACTCGCTTGTTGAATTAAAAACAAACCGGCTCGCTTGATAGGGAGGAGAATGTTGTATCGTGTGCAGAAAACCCCTTGGACACAAAAATGTCATAAAAAAACTCAAATAAGTCCGCATTATGGAATCGAAATAGTAGTATGCCAGTAAGGAAGACCATCTCTAAACAGCTAGACTTGCATAATCCCAAAATCAGAGTTTAGGCCTTTTTTAGAAAGACCATCTGCCTTGGTGTTGTTTTCCCGATATATGTGGCTGATGGAAGGCATATTGAGTATGGACCATAATCTTCGAGTTCTATGTACCCAAACCTGTAGTTCTGGATGAATCATAGCCGCGGGATTTGTGATCCATCCAATAACAATTTGTGAATCCCCATAAACGTGTATATCCTGAAGCTGTAAATAGGCTGCAAGACGAAGACCTCCCCATAGTGAAATAATCTCCGCTTTATTATTGGTTCCTTGTCTGCCATTCCAATGAATATGGATCCGTTCCCTCTGAGATAACTTAATCCATGCTCCACACCCCATAACACCTTCCATGCATGCACCATAAAAAAAAAACAATCGGGATTGCCATCTCATGTGGCCGGATGCGAATGGAGCAATCTGTAATAGGCATAACCGGTGAGGGATGATCCTCCATCCATTTTAAAATTGCAGAGAAAATACGAGGAATCTGAAAAGGTACATTATCAAAAATCAATTTGTTTCTTCCCAACCATACCTCCCAGATGAGTAAAAAAGGCAAAGTTCTGAATTTTCCTTTTGGCTTGTCCCATTCCATAGCAATGGATATGAAATCATTTGGAGACCACGTTGGACCCATGAAATGGTCAGAGAAAAGCCGCCACAAATTTACAATAATTGGACATCTAAAGAACAAGTGTGTGGTAGACTCAAAATCCGCAAAACATATTTGACATCTGAATGGGCCAGAAAAACCTCTCTTAATCAGATTATCGCCAGTGAGGATCTTGTCTTTCCAGACCAGCCATCCAAAGAGCACAATCTTTGTGGGTATCTTCCGACGCCAGAACGAATAGAAAGACATAGACATCTGTCCCTGATAAGAAATAATATTTAGTCCTCTGTAGATATCTTTGACAATAGGGGCACCCTCTTTCGTAGGACCATCCCATACTATGGAATCACCCCCTGTATCCCAAAAGAAACCCGCAGCCCGTAAAGCATCTCTAAGCACCTCCCATTCAACGTCCTCCGGCTCCATCAGACCCAGTTGGAGAGCAGATTTAAATATTGGAGCACCATAGGACCATACTCGGATTGTCTGTGCAAGATAATTAATACCCCTGTGAGCTAACCTGTGAATGAGTTGCGGGGAAGGTTTGGCAAGTAAGGGAAAGCCGATTAATTTTTTGAAAGACATTGGAATACGTCCTCCATCCCTAAAAAGCCATGCCAACCTATCCGCCACATGAATCAAAACCTTCTTGAAGCTGCACCAAATGATGGAGATAAAACGAGGATGAGAGAATCACAAACAAAGGATTTGTTGTAAAATGTCACCCACAATGTATTTACACCTAATGATAGCATTCCAAATGCCATTTCCTTGAATACCCCTCCAGAATGACTTTATGAGCAGCGCCTTATTGAAAATCCTTGTGTTGAGGATACCCCATCCATCATGTTCCTTTGGCCTGCAAAGACGCTCAAGTTTGCATAGGTGTATTTTGTGAGACAGCTATGCATCACCCCACAAAAACTTAGAAATAATGCAGTTTATCATTCTAATTATACTGTTTGGCAAATAATATAAGTGTCCCCAATATACCATCATCTGAGAGAGTACTGCTTGAATCATGATAAGCCTACCCCCCATGGACAACCATCTATGTGTCCATCTGAAAATCCTTCTTCTAATTTTGTCGATCAGCCACATCCAATCCTGAATCTTGTAACCACATGGTTTGAGTTTAAAACCCAGATATGTAAAACCAACAGAAGCTTCTCTAAACTCAACACCCATAAAATCTGCAATGAAAGTGATCTCCTGAAGGTCTCCAAATTCATATATGATGAATGATTTTCTCTTGTTGATGGCCATCCCAGTAGCAGATTCAAAACGAATAAAGATTAGATGAATGTAGAACCAATGGTTCCTATTCAGATAACCAAATAATAACAGATCATCAACAAATAACGAGTGCGAGCATGAGACCATGTTGGAGAAAGAGAAACCCTTTGTATATCCCCATTGTACCGCCATGTGAAATAGACAGCTGAATCCATCCATAATTAAAATGAAGATTAATGGGGACAGCGCATAGCCTTGTCGAAGACCACGTCCAGCAGCGAAAAAAGTTGTAGGAACACCATTGATAATAACCGCATAACGGACAGTGGATATACAAGACATAATCCATCTTATAATTCTGATTGGAAGCCCAATCTTCATGAGCACTAGCCTTATGTAAGACCAATCAATAGAGTCGTAAGCTTTATGAAGATCCACCTTCATCATAATAGCCTCCCTCTTCTCCGTGTGAATGGAATGTAAGACTTCTTGTGCAATTGCCGTGGCGTCATGAATAGATCGACCTTTTAGGAAACCATATTGTTCTTTTGAGATGAAGGTTGACAATGTACCTTTTAAACGCTTTGCTATAATCTTGGACGTAATCTTGTATAGGACATTACATAGAGCAATTGGCCTGAAATCTGCAAAAGTTTGGGGATCATCCTTCTTAGGAATTAGAGAAATGAATGTAGAGTTGAAATTGGATGGCATATAGCCCCGAATTCGGATGTGTTCAACGACCATTGTCAATTCCTTACCCATCAAGTCAAAAAAGTGGATAAAGAATTCCGCAGGCCAACCATCAGGCCCCGGACATTTATCCTTGGAGAAAGATTTCAGGACCTTTAATACTTCATTCCCTGTAACAATACTATCCAATGAAGAAATAGCGTCAGCATCGAAAAAACGATTGACATGTTCCAACAGCCATACCTGATTATCCTTGTAGATCTCGTCCTGTCTTATGTAGAAAGATGAGAAATATGCAAGCGCCTCATTTTGAATGTCTTGGCATGTGTAAGCAAAGGAGTCATCCACTCTTTTAATACGCCAAATGGCGTTTCTATTTTTCCGCTCATTTGCGCACCTATGGAAATATTTTGTGTTCTGGTCCCCCTCAGCCAGCCATTGGACCCTGCTCTTCAGCCTCCAAGTGATCTCCTCAATCCGTAGAATTTCTCTTTTTCTTACCCCCAACCTCTTAAGGTTGTCTAGTGTTTGCTCGTCCGGGTAGCTTGTAAGGAAAGAAGTAATAATCATCTCCATCTGTGCCTGGATTTCCAAAAAATCAGCCTTAAGCTTCAATTTATTTTTTCGTTCCCATGTCTTGGACACAGCCTTTATTTTCTATAGTCTGTGATGAAAGAAATCTCATTCCCCAGAAACCGGGATATCACGTTCAACCCCCCAAATCCCCTCAACAATGCTAGTATATTCAGGATCCTCAAGCCATATTCTGTTGAATTTAAAAGGGCGCCCAAGAACAGCCACAACGTTGGACCATGTAAAGGTAATTGGCATATGATCCGAGATGTCGGATACCAATATAATAGATCTGGGATCCCCCATGATATGCATGATTGACTCATTAACCACCACCCTGTCAAGCCGTTTCCCAATAAAATTGTCACCCGATCTCCTGTTGGTCCATGTGGGCGCAAGAGGATGTGGTCTTATGTCCACCAACCCCTGTGGTAGAAAGACGTCATTTAAATACCCGGCCAAGGAATCCAGGCGAGCGATATTGCCCCAAATTTCATTATCATTTAGCGTTGAATTGAAATCACCCATCATAATAAGATTTGGGAGAGATAAAATACCTGCCAACTACATTCTGTCCCAAAAAACCTTTCTACTTGAATATGGAGCGTATATATTGATGAGATTAAAAATACTTTGCAGCCCTCTAAGGCATCCAGATAGTAAAATACCCCCAAAGAAACTATAAGCTTTGAAAAAAACATAATCTGGATTCCACATAGCAACCATACCCCCAGATCTACCGTTTGAGTTAGTCGTTGCCACATGCCAACCTTTCTTGATGTTTAAAAACAAATTAATAGCCTTCGATCTTTCAAACATAGTCTCCTGACCCAAAAATATTATCGGATTCTTAGATACTAAAAATTCCTTTAGGCAATGGAATTTGGGAGCATCGCCCAACACCCGCAAGTTTAATGAGATAATGTGAGTCATGGGGAAGATGTCCGAGGGTTGCTTGCTCTAAGCGCCCTAGTAATGTTGTCCGGACCATCATATTTGGTGATGGGGACATCTGAGAGACCCACATCATCATCAGAAAACAATGATATCGACTTTAGCTTATCTTTGTTCAGGCGGCATGTAGCTTTTTCCTTCTTCTTGATAGAAATGATAGCAGTCGATAATGCAATGGATTGTTTTACAGATGAGGTGATGGGTTTGTCAAAGACTGTTAGTACAGCCAGGTCAAGGTTGGGATTCCCCATGAGGGAGTCAATATCACTCCCAATAGAGTTCCTAGGAGATTCAGATAGATTAATAGGACCCGATTTGTCGGGAGTACAATGTGGGGACCCAAGATTTCTCCCAAAATCAGCACTGTCATCTAGCAATATACCAGTGGATGTACGCGAAGACTCCCCCCCAGTGAGCATGGACGATTTATATATAGGCGGGTCATTTGTAGGAGAATATTGTCTTGCAGAGAAGATGGGAGCCATAGGTCGTTTGTCGGCAGTGTCAAATTTGTTCATTGTCCCCTTAGCAGAGTTCCTCTTACTCAATTGTACAAAGCATGAAATGGGATTATTGTCAAGAAAAGTAGTTTCTGTGGGAGAAAAAGAGGGACATGGGACCAGGGTATCTGATTCATTGTGTGTGTTAAAAGGTGGTGAGGGAGCAATGTTTGTTACATGGTCTGACTCGGGCTCAAGAACTCTATACAGATTCCTAGCAACAGATGGATGACTGGCAATATTAGGAGGAACCCCAGAATCATGGATCGAGAAATCATATTGACCCTCAACTATTTTATATGCTTATTTATCAGAGGAAGTGTTAACAGTATTACCTGATTGTAGGCCATCCGATGTGCCCGAGACTGCGTTGTGTTGATGTCCATCATCCGCCACCTTTACTGTCTGATCCGCCCTAGCAATGCGCAGCCGAAATGGACAGTGTTCCCTGAGATGGCCAGTCTTGTGGCATATCAGGCATCGAAAAGGAATCCCCCAAAAGTCGATTCGCTGACGATGCCTTCTATTGCACCAGAGTAGATCAATATCACCTGGAAGACCACCCGTATAATCCACCTCAACAAGAATCCAAGCAATCCTTTTATCAGATGCCCCCACAATACAAGGGTCAATATATTTGGTGGAACCAATTGAGTCTCCAATCGTCCGCAGCGCCTTAAGGGTCCAGAATTCCAGTGGAAGACCTGGTAGTTTTACCCAAACCACCCTACTTCGTGGAGCCTCCAGAACCGGATTAAAGCCGATATACCACAGAATGATTTGCATGAAACTTCTGCCGCGGACCCAAGTCCGGCCCGTGATTTTGAAAACGTCCTTCTCATCCATGAAATGGATATTGAACCACCCATTTAGTAGCTTACTGACCTTGGGCGTGTAACCAATAATGGAATTCCACTTCTGATTGATCCATGATGCCGTATCGAAATCCTCTCTATCAGATAACACCCACCTCCCAATAACAGCCCTTCTCTGCAAGCTTGCCACTCTAATACAGAGATTTTCATAGTCCAAATTTACTTCTTTGATTTCCATCTTATGCTTAAAGATGTTCCGCTTGCCACGACCAACACCACGTTGGTAATGTCTTCTGGGACGTCGTTGTGTGTTTACCTGAGACGCTGAAAAATCCTGAAATGCTTGAGTGATGATAGCATCGTCCGCATCATAATCAAATGAGGAAGCACAACCGCCACATACAGGGTTATCCACCATCGAAATCTCGGGTCTGATACCGTTCATATTGAAATTACAAATGGAACTGGTTAATCAAATCACTCTCTTCCACAAAACAGGGAAGAAAAAAAGTGCTAAAGAGGCAGAGGAATTCTAGGCTATAGTTTTTAGCAAATTATCCCTTTTTACGGCGGTAAAAGACAAAATACTTGGTCAAGTCAATGTTCTCGTACCAAATTGAAATTGAAACTGGTTTATTAATTCGTCAATGTTCTCGTGCCAAACTGAAACTGGTTTATTAATCCGTAAACCAAAGAAAATTCATATATATATATATTTTTTTAATTCAACTAAATTTGGTAATTATGATTTCAACTAGATATTTCTGACCATTCAGAAGAAAATAGCTAGTGATTTGGAGAGAGCTGCTCGATAAAATTAGGTATGGAAAAAATTGTAATTCAATCTATGGAACAATGTTTACAAATATTTCTGAATTGTAAAACAAATTTCGAACAAATTGGAGAGAGCTACTTGGTAAAACAAATTTGTGTGACATCGTACCTTTCGAACGGCTGCGCTGCGTGGTGAAATAAGCAGAGATGGTACGATGCTCCCCAGAAAGAGAAAGAGAAAGGCGTGGCGTGGGCAGGCATGAAGAGTTGATGGCAGCGATGAATCTTTTATATACAGAGGGTTGGCAAAATGGGCCTAAATTCCCTATCGTAAATCGTGATTGTTACTTCATGATTCCGAAATATTAAGCAAATTGTTTATTGAAACGTGACGATAAAACCTGCTCTCACTTGCCTTTAAACAAATATTTGGTTCTTGATTTGACATAAGCTTACACTTTAAAATACCAAACTTAGAAAGGAAACAAATAAAGGACCCCATAAATATGAGGAAACAACTCCATGAAAGACCTGCACGCAACCAGTTCACCATCGTGGTGATGTCGATTCAAATGCAATTGCAGCTATTCCCTTCTATGGTAGAAGGCTTTAGGTACGACTAGAAACATTGCCAAATGCAAACATATGGATGAAGACTGATTCGAAGTAGGCGTGCTTGTTTTTAAGCAAATTATATATTTCAAGTGGTTTAAATTTAAAATTTATAAGAATAAGAATTAATTAAAAATGAAATAGTTTATAAAAAAAAATTTGATAAATGTTATTTTGATTAATTATATTATTAGGATTTAGTTAATTTTTCCAAACAACTAATGTGATTCATTGTAGGTTCAAAACTTTGACCAAATTTTAATGATGTGTTTAATCCTAAAGACATTTATCTACATCACAAAAGTCTTAGAGCTAACCATTTATCAAAGAAATTTTTAATATGTAAATAGGTTTTGTTACAATACCATTGCTTGTGCAAATTCTAATTTTATTTGGAACAAGATTCTTAACTTTGAAGATTTAGTCTTACTTCACAATGGAGATTCTTATTCTCTCAATATGCTTTAGCACAATATCATGGTCCAATAGCATTAGTTATCATCGCCAGATGCCCAAAAAAACATAACTCATTTCATTTGACACTTTGTTCATATGGCATTTTTTTAATTTATGAATTTAATTAAAAGGAAAAAAAACATAGCAACATATATCATGAATTAAGCATTTTGATATTATGATAAATTGTTACTTATTAGCATTAAACAACCATTTAATTTATATAACTATGCTACTTTTTGCCTTTAAATATAACAACATAAAACCATTAAACCATCTATCTGTTTTGCTTTGTTTATCTATTATTTATTTTATTTTTTAACCATAATAATATATTGAATGAATTTCGTACATAATTATGTTAAAAAGGATTATTATAATATATTTGAATTGTAAAAGTTATGTAAATCAAGCATAAGATTTTAAATGATTTTAAATTTATTATATATTAACAAATTAATTTCAAATTAAAAAATATCATTAATTAAAATATTGAAAAAAAATTAAAACAATTAAAAATGGCTTAAATAATTGTGTGTTAGAATTTAATGTAAAACATTAAATTACAATATTGAAAATATAATTTCAACTTAAAATTAGTTTTCACATTAAAAAATTCACAAAGAAAGAAGTTTCATTTACTAATCTGATATATTGAATATTTGTTGATAAATTTTAATGTGAACTTTTACAAACAAAGAAGTTTCATTTACTAATCTGATATGTGGAACATTTGTTGACAATTCCATCTGTATAAAGATTCATCCCTGCCATGGACTCTCCACGGTTAACCACGCAACGTCATTCTCTTTATGCGTACCATCTCTACTTATTTCGAAAGGTACTATTTGACAAAAAATTGCTTTATCGATGATGATCCCTAGTGTTTTCACAGGTCAGAAATATAACGTTTTACCAGTTTATGAATATTATGAGTATTTCTTTCTTTCAATAAACTAGCAATTGCACTAAGAGGTGTAAAGGAAAGCCCTAAAAAAGAGAGTTGGGATTGTGGACAATTGTTTATTTTGAATATTTTGAGATTATCTATCTTCTTATGATCTTGTCATAGATTCAATAATTGATAGAAACCAGATTGATTCAGCAGTTGACTTGTAGACAAACATTTCAAATTAGGAGAATCAATGAGGCACAATTTCTCCTAGTTATTAACTTGATTGAGACAAGGAGGTAGCTCTTCCAACTAATTACTTGCTAATATTAAGCTCATTTTTTAACTTGATATTAAATTATAAATTAACTTCTTCTTGATTCCTGCTCTTATGAGTTCTTATGAGTTACATCTTTGTAACAAGACTTAACCAAAATGAAGCTATTGGAACTAAGGACATCCCAAATTGGCAAAAGGGCATTTATTTGAGCAACGTTATCTATGTCATCTAAAATGAAAAGATATTTTAGACTTTTGGAAGATGAGATATGCTTTTTAATTCTATGTATACCTTGCTCAACAATATCTATTTGCTCAATCAAATGAGTCAGATCCTTGAGAAGTTTCCTCAGTGATGAAACATGAGAGTTTTCGTTGACATCAGATACAAAGCATGATCCACTGTATTCTGATTCATTTCTTTTAAGGATTCCTTGGCCAATTTTGTCTTTCCTATTCCACCTGGACCCAAAATCCCCGCAAAATTTGGGTTGCAACTACGCATTATCTCTCTGACCCTAATCTAATTGTAAATTTGTATGATACCAGTGCCCACCCTCAAAGTCAACTGTTGAATTTGCAGTTGGGCCACCTAACCCTGTGATTGTGCCTTGGGATGAAGGATGTCCCATATTGTCATCTCGAATTATTTTCAAGAACATATTTCAATCATCTTTTCTCATGTATATCCAACATGTGTTCCACGACCTCACCCAATAACTCTTCCTTTTTGCAAAATTGTAGAGAGCAAAACAACCAGTGAGAAACAACCAATGCTTAGCAATCAATCTAAGAGTTGAACTTATGTGGATATACTTTTGAAATATCTCATAATATGACTCTCAGGAGAGGTTATACAATGGAACTCTATGGGTTGTCATAATCTGAAATATTCTTGAAATATGAATATCTCAGAATCCAACTCTGACTCTCAGGAGAGGTTATATAGTTGATCTCTCCAGACTCTCAGATTCTAGATTTTCTTGAAAAAGAGTCATAAGAAGGATGCAATGTGACCAAGTAAAAGATAATATAATTGATATTCCATGTTATTACTCATGTTGAACCTCAGACTGAAAGAGGCAATTCCGAGGTAACTTCAAACCACGCTTAGCCAAGTAACTAGCCCTACTAGGCTAGGAGAGGGCTCTCCCCATATAGATCACATTCAAGATGACTAAGGAAAGAGAATATTTTAGGCTAGCTAAGAAATACAGGGGGTTTTTATTTTTATTTTAGGGTTGGGCTCACTGAACAGGGATTTAGGTCAAGGGGACAGATGAGGGCCAAGAGGATGAAATTGCAGTCTATTTGATGGGGCAAGGTAGGTAAAAGATTTAACATTCAAAGGATAATTAAATGAGATGAAAAGACTAGTGATGAGCTAGGGAAAGAATCTGGAATGTATTTTCCCTAAACTGAGGAGAATGAACACATTATACTAAATTTCCCAAAACAGAGCATAAATAATTATGGATTTTGTCTTTCAACTTGAAATCAAGTATATTATAGATATGAAATGGTTTATGAATTAACAATACATTCAAACAAATTGATAATAGAGAGGAAACTGTCTAAAACTCATACCTCATGGATCCCAAGAAAATAACTACAATTTTCCTTTAATGTCCAAGTAAAGACGATACTTGATCAATACAATATCTCAAATTGATGCCAACCATTACAAGGACTGAAAAACTACACCTTATAGACCTCAAAACCACTTCCTCTCATCCTCCGGAGTCGAATCCATGAGGTGAGGGAGTTGTTACATCAAAATCTGAACTGAAAGCTAGAGTCTAGGATGAGGAAAAGTGACTCATTCCACTACTACACCAAGGGCATTTTAAGACATTTGTTTAAGACAAAAGAAATCTTTTGTCTTAAAAAGTCACTTTTTATTTTAGTTATTTTATATTAAAATTTAATATCAATTGAATTGTCTTAAATATAAAATTTAAGACAAAAGTAGTATGAGACAAAAATAGTTTGAGACAAAACTTTATATTTAAGACAAAAGCAATTTGAGACGAAAATATTTTAAGACAAAAACAATTTAAGACAAAAATATTTTAAGACAAAACTTTATATTTTAGACAAAAACAGTTTGAGACAAAAATAGTTTAAAACAAAACTTTCTATTTAAGACAAAAGGAATTTGAGAAAAAAATATTTTAATACAAAACTTTATATTTAAGACAAAAGCACTTTGAGACAAAAATATTTTAATATAGAACTTTATATTTAAGACAATGGCAATTAAGACAAAACCGTTAGTATTGTGGAAGTTTGCACTTAAATTCTATAAGTAGATAGTGGATAATTATATTTTTTATTTTTGAATATATATATATTCAAACCACATGAAATGTAATCATGTCAATTTTATTTCTTTTATATTAGATTTTTTCTTTTCCATTAAACCACATTCTAAAAATATAATAAATAAATAGATTAAAAAAAAAATTATATTTTGGTTGGCCACTCAAAGGGATTTAAGTTTGAATCTCATGTTTTTACATAATACTTCATAACAAAGTGATTTTCAAATAAGTTACATTCCATGAACTAAAATTGCTTAATTTTTTAAATATGTTAACATTTTTAAATTACTTCAACTAAAACTTTGATATAAATTTGAAAGAAATTAAATACAATATAACGACAAAAAAAATTAAATATTTTCTCAATTGTTTTCCATATATGCATTTTAAACCTTCATTTTTTTTCTTTCAAAATGAAAAATCAAAATTTTGATTCTTGCATATGTCTTATAGTCACATCTCAGTTTTCTTTTCACTATTGAACAAATATATCAAAGAGATAAATAACAATAATTTAATTATTTTTTAGATAAAATTTTAGTATTTAATTTTTTTATTGTAAAAAAAACTTTCTACTAATTCGGAGTCCTTGGCACAGAACTACCTGGAAATGTCCCTAGTCGCAGGCATTCCTTGTTGTGGGAGTGACTGGAGGTTCTAAGTCGCATGCATGCCCATGTCAAGGGAGAGATTAAGGCTTTGATGTAGAAAAATTTCATTTTGTCTCAAGGGTTAGTCACTTGGATGGGTTGGATGGCTCCGGTCACCTAGATGGGTTGGATGGATCCTAGGGGTTTTGTTGCAAGTGCAGAAGGTTAGGTTGGTTGTGGTACGTCGGTTCCACTTCCTTAACTGATATATAGGGAGTTGAATCATATCATAGTAACTTTTCTTCACATGTTTGCCCCGGTTGGCTGGTAACTTGGATATATGTGGGAGGAGGGTGTTATAGAGTAGTATCATAGCATGGTTCTATTCTCCTTGGGTGATGTCTGGTTTCCGTTCCACTTGGATGAATGTGTTTTCGTATCTACATGTTGGTTGCATATAGGTCCTTGTACTTGTGATCTATGTGCTTATTGTTTATGCATGGTATTGGTCACGATTGTAGTGGTGTCGTCATGTGAAAGTTGATGGTGTCGTTGCTGAATGTATTTGTTGTGTTTATGTCAGTCGTGCATCGATTATGTGTATCAGTGTTTATATGTTGTTATGCATACTTTGACTAGATGATGGTCGTTGTGCATGAAGTCATGGTATGTGGTCAACATAGTCATGCATTGATAAATGGATAATGGTTGAAAATATGTTTATATGTTGATATTATTATGTTTATGTGTGTGTGTGTGTGTGTGTGTGTGTGTGTATTGTGCTAATGTGGTCGGTCTTGCAGATGAGATATCCTCTTCGAGCTATACTAAGGTACACTAGTTTTCTTATGATTTGGTTTAACTAACATAATATACCTTGCAGGAAGAAGAGATCAAAGATGACTAACAAGATGGTAGACTACAAAGATTCTCCCTATGAATTAGATGAGTAGCGTGGTGTTGGGAACACATCTGACTTAGCAAACACATTGAGGAGTTTGAAGGAGGAAATAAGGATTTTCAAAGTAGATAATGACAAAATCATGCAGGCATCGGAGAAATAAGCATAAGTCAATGCAATAATTCTTTAGAGTTTGTCAGAATTGCAGAGACAGGGACCACTTTGGATCAACTATGGATAGGAGGATATGACTAATGGGGCATGTGGAAGTAGACCCCATAGTGGGCACAGGTCACATAGAGATGAAAAGATCAAGGATGTCAGGTTCTTGGATACTCCGGAAAAGAGGGGTGATGGACAAAAGGTATCATGGTCATCATCGTTATAATCCTTAAAGGAGGATTGATAGGGGATATTTTCTGGATGAGTTAAAGAAATAAAAGCCACCTACATTCAATGGGGAAATGAACAAATCACATGATGCAAAAGCATGGTTGATTGGAATGAATAAATTCTTCAGATTGCACGATTACTTAGAGAAAATGAAGGTCGGGATATCTACATTCAGTCTTAAAGGTAAAGCCAATATTTGGTATGAAGATGTAAAGAACATTAGAGATATTTATGAGGAGTTGACTTGGAGTGAATTCGAGAGACTATTCAGGAAGCAGTATCTATTGAAGATGTACTATGATGACAAGGAAAAATAGTTTTATGAGCTAAATATGGACTCTATTATCGATGAGGAGTAAACTAGCAGATTTATGGAGTTGTTGAGATATGTGCCTTACCTCAAGGAGGAGAAGGCCAAGATTCAATGATTCATCAATGGGTTTTCGATAACATTCAAAGACAGGATTGAGTTTGATGAGCCTAGATCATTGGAGGAGGCCATCTGGAAGCTAAAGAATTGTTATGAGCAATCAAAGTATAGATCTGAGACTAACCATACTGGAAAGGTAATGCAACGAATAAAGGGCAATGGGATAAGAAGTGAGCAAGGCCTTGAGGCACAGGTAAAAAATAGAATTCTCTAAGTTACATTTCCATTTCCACATCTTTTCCATTTCTCTAAGTTACAAATAAAATGAGTCCAATTCTATATGCAATAGAATAATAGCCTATTGATACACCTTTAGTGATTTATGCATAGCTCTCACCTATCATTATAGATCAATGAAATGACATCTAATAGATATAGCCTAAAAGAGTTTGATTTTATGCCCAAGACACCAGTATAATGGAGTAGTTGTGAAGGCAACGATATCCATTGGGGATTTCCATTTTTTTAGCAACATACAAGAAAAATCTTGGTGTTGGAGGAAGAGATAAAAGATCTTTGCCAAAAACACAATATCATCACTCTCCTAGTGCCATTTCTGTTAACTCATTAGAATGCAAGTAATGCATAAGGATTCATTAGTATCTATGAAATTTTCTCTCTTTCCAATAACAAAATAGGTTCATCCTAATATTAATATATAAAATATGGTTCATTAATATGCATGGTTCATTTTTTTTTATGATCCTATTTCTCTAAAGGATATCTATTTTTTGAATTTTGTTTGGTATAAGATATGGTGATACCTTTAAATATGAGGTAATTTTGGGTAAAATTAGAAGTGGAACAAAAAGTGTTTTGAATTTCCTTTGTAGTAGTAGGCTACATGCAATTTCTATCAAAAGGTTTTGTTGTGGCCCAACATGGAATAATCTTTGGATGAAAATGTTCATTATGGGTGGTATGTTTTTTAGCTCTTCAACTCATTGGATTCTTTGTCTGTTCATGGTATTTGTTGTTCTCAACTTAGAATCCCTGAATCACCCTGAAAGGTCATGACAATGTAACTTTTGGAGGCATTGATGGACAACCCTCGCCCCCCCAAAAAAAGTCATTAGAATAAAACTTTTAGAAGCTTTTGTTAAATGATCGCCTCCAAATGTTCAATTCTCATGAATTTTGGGGGAGGGGGATCTTTTGGTGTATTGAATGGGGCAAGGGGACATAAGGGTATCATGGATGGGTAGAAGTGAGAGGTTAGTGCATGGTATATTGAGATCTATAATACTAACATTAGAGAATGAGAAGGAGCCTTAGGGCCTTATGCCACAAGGGCTAGGGGACCTATAAGTAAGGAAATGAGAGAAATTGATAGGGGAACCTCCAATAGTTGTGATAAGGGGATTAGGGGACACATTATCCCAACCCATAAGAACTTAACCCATAAACACTAAATTCTGTATCCCTTTAGCCCCAAAGCCACAATCCCTTAACCCCTACACTCGTAACTCATAAACAATTAACCCCTTGATCCCTTAAACCCCAAGCCACTAACCCCTTGACCCCTAAACCCTAACATGGAATCCTTGAAACCCATAAACCCTAATCCCATATCCTCTTAAAACTTGACCCTTAACCCTACAAGATTTTATCCTCTACCTATTATGTTTGAAACATTTCTATTGGCTATTAAAATCCCCATCAATCCTCAGTTAAAGTCTCATGCTTTGAAGCATTGATCTTAAAATAATGTTTTATATTAGGGTATTATACATCCTCGGGGTCTCTAATCTTTTGTTCTCTTTTGAAAACCCAACCCTCCTTGAAGAATCGATGCTGAATACTTTTATCCACAACAAGAATGATGTCGTAATACATTTGTAGAGATATATAGATGAAATTACCCCCTAGCCACCACTATATTATACACATTGATTCAATTGATAGGGGTTTGTAGTTATCAGTCAATGGAATCACTTCTAACCAGTATCGATCTCTATTTCTCTTCTACCTTGTTCTTGACTTAATGGCCACCTTCTTCAATGTCGTTCCTTTGGAAGTTCGAAAAGAGATTTTATTGGTGGAAAGTAAAGAGGTTGAGGGTATCCCTTATCGCTCAGATTTTGAGGTGATGGGTGAGGATTTGAAATGGATACAAGACCCTGGAAAACCTCAGAAGAAATAACTTTTCTATCACAATTCGCTAGCCTTACACCAACAGCTGGCTACTTTGTTTCGCTAGTACTTCAAGATAAACAAGTTGAGATCTATAATCTATTTTTTTCCCTTGAAGATGTCAAAATAATGCTTCGCAACCTATGGTGATGTTTCGATAGGGTGGTCTCCTAATTGGCTTGCGTTGAATGTTTTCTGGTTAGTGACTCTGCCTCCAGGGACCTTACTGATCCTCCAGTTGATCATGTACAAACTCTTATTATCATTTCCTTAAGAGTGGAAATTATGTTTTATTGTCACCTGTACAATATTTTATGAATATTTATGGTCTTGTTGATGGTGGAGAGAGTATCTAGAGCGGATCTTCATTTGGTCTCGTTGTACATGCTCTAGAAGAGGAGGATTCCCATTGTTGTTGTCAATATTATGCTTACTTCGTCTTTTGTTGGCGGTTTATGTTTATGTTTTCATGATCCTTGGGATTTGGTGCTAGCATCAAAATATACTCTGTTTCCTCTCATTTTATGGGTACATACAACTTGAATTTTGGCAATTGAATATTGTTTTAACATATGCTTTCAACATGGCTTGTTTTGGGATGGATGAGTATGTTCGCATCTAAGAAAGTGGTTACTATTTTCATGCTAGATGGAAGATGTGGTTTTGTGTAGAGGACCCTTAGGAAGATTATGATTTACTAATGTTTCCCTCTATCAAAGGACACTCTTTTCTAGGTTTAGAGCTCTATTTTCTTCTCGTTTTCAAGGAAAATATCACCGAAGCACATTCATTTTCAGTTTATGTGCACTATTTTTCTAGAATTATCTCATTTTATGAGGGGCCTAAACTCTTGATGCAAATCTTTAGTTGTTGTTGAAATGAGATCTGTTATTATTGTAATAGTGTTTTTGTGGTTCTGCGATCTTGTGATCATTGGAGAAGCGAGTGCTTTTAGAAGTATATAAATTTGATGTTTAATCTATCAATGTAAATCTTCTATTATAAATCTCTTATTTTTATATGAATATGAAGTATTTTAATTTACAAAAAATTATGGAGCAAAGAACAATAACTTCATCTTAGCTAGGGATAAAACTTCTAACAATGATACATTTGTCTTTATTTGTGCATGAGCCAAGCCATGCAATGATACATTTTTTATTTTTGATATGAAGTGCTTAGATAACTTAGGGAAAAATATAGTTAAAGTTAAGGCCACCTTATAATGTTTGTTGAAATAAACTAAGAGAACTTTCATTTTTGAAAAATATCATATCGACATATATTATAATTTATTTTGTAATATTGAATACAAAATTTATTATTGATATTAATTTTCAAATATAAAATTAAAAAACGAAATAAATAAACAATTATTTTAATATTTTTATTTTTATTTTTATAATGAAATTAAAATAACTTATAATTTGAATAACTTGATAAATTATAAAAACTAAAATTAACAACACTAAAAATATTTTAAAATAATTTGATATCCATTTTATTATTGTAAAAATGACAAATTAATTAATTGTAATGTTTTAATATTTTTCAAAATCCTACTCATATACTTTCAACAATCCTTTCTACACATTTCCAAAATATCATATACTTTCCAACCATCTTTCTACACATTTCCAAAATACTCAAATACAAAATATTTTTTAATTAAAATATACAATACATGATACCATTCGCTAATTTCATTCGTCAATTTCCAAAATACACTTGTAAGGAATTGTCTGATTACAGGTTTTCTATCATATACTTTCCAACCATCTTTCTACACATTTCCAAAATACTCAAATACAAAATAATATTAATTAAAATATACAATAGATACCATTCACTAATTTCATTCGTCAATTTCCAAAATACACTCGTAACGAATTGTCAGAGCGCGGGTTTGCCAATGGAATCACGAGCTAATCCATTTAAATTAGGTACCCTTTTTAGCTCCTTATCAAATTATGTTTTATTCTATGAGCTTGCAAGTCGCTTAAACTTTTTTGTGCGCTTATTCTATTTGTGTTCTAAACTCTCTGGTCGTGAGTCATGATAAGCGCTCGAGATCAAATGCCATACAACCGTCGCGCTGCAATCGACTCCCATGTGACGTCCCACTGGAATGCCCGCGCTTTGTATTTCAATGAAAGAAGAAGAAAAATACCCAAAAAAATCACGTGAAGACATATTTCAGAAATCAGGAATATCAGTAATTAAGAAGCCCTCGAACCGATGGTCCTCGAACTTGCAAGAGCAAGGAAATAGCGAACTTGCAAGCACAGGGGAATAGATTGCAGGGATGTTATGCAAGCGAGCAAGCTGACCCTAACTGAGGCAACCCACCCATCACAGGTGAAGGTGTGGTTATATCCGAACTCATAATCCCTATCCCTGGCCTTGATGCTTTCAGATTCATCACCTTCTGTATTATTTGAAGTCTTCGTCTTCTACGACAACCCAAATCCTGGCTCCCACATCAGAGGCGTGTTTTCTGCGCCTCATAAAGCCCTGGCCAACCAACAGGCCAAAAAAAGTTGTGGGAGCCATTGTTTTTATATCTGCAATGCCCAATCACATTGGATCCCACACGGTTCTGAGGGCCTAACTGGTACGACAGAGATACACTTCAAATCGAAGTTAGAGTTTTGGTTTCAGCTGTGTGGGTATCGAGGTGAGGGCTTCCAAATGCTCCGAGGGTTTGAAAAAACTTGGGATTATGGAATTGGTACACGTATTTTCGGTGAAGATCGCGGTGTCTCAGCTTCTGAAGGGAAAATATGGGTCATGGCTGCCAAGCTCAAGGACGAGCAAGGGACTTCGAAATTGAAGGGCGAGGGTTTTGAACCTAGGAATCTAATATGTATTAGTTTGATTAAGTGTTGTGTCATTTATTGCAATGTTTTCATTTATACAATTAAGCTTTCACTTCAACATATGTTGTTGGGGCAGGATAATGGGGCCAGGGTTTAACCGCTTCAACATATGTTGTTAGGGCAGGCCAATGGGGCCAGGGTTTGTCCAGCTTCTATTGCTTGTCTGGCATCTCCAAAAACCTACGTTGGGGTAGGACAATGGGGTCAGGGTTTAGCCATATTCTATTGCTTGTCTGGCATCTCCAAAAAGCCTTGAATATTTCTTGGTATTATTTATACACTTGGCCATATTCTATTGCTCGTCTGGCATCTCCCAAAGCCTTGGGATCCATGCCAATTACTAAATTGGCTAGGGTTTAACCACCATGAGCTATAGTAATATAAGAGATTTGTGGCTAGGGTTTCACTACTGCCTCTATGGATTCCTTAATCAGCCCATATCCTTTTCCAATCCCACTACCCCTAACCCCCTAACCATTTCACCCCCTAAACCCTAACCCCACTAACCCCTGACCCCTAAAATCATTAACTACTAAATCCCCTAACCCCATATACCTCTAAACCCCTAACACATTTAACACCCTAAACCCTAAACCTCTAAAACCTTAACCCCTCACCCCTTAAACCCTAATTCCCAACCCTTAACCAATTTAACCCCCTAAACCCCTAAAACACTAACCCATTTAACCCCCTAAACCCTAACCCCATTAACCCGTAACCCTAATCCTTAAATTCTAAATCCCCTAACCCCCTAAACCTCAAAACCGAACCTAACCCATTTAACCCCCTAACCCTTAACCCTTAACCCATAACCCCTTAAACCCTAATTCCCAACCTCTAACCCATTTAACCTCATATACCCCTAAACCCTAATCCATTTAACCCCCTAAACCCTAAACCTCTAAACCCTTAACCCCTAACCCATTAAACCCTAATTCCCAACCCCTAACCCATTTAGCCCCCTAAACCCCTAAACCACTAACACCTAAACCCCTAACCCCTTAACCCCTAAACCCCTAAATCGTTAACGCTCAATCCATAACCCATTAACCCCTAAAATCCTTAATTGTTAAATCCCCTAACCCCTAAGCCCCTAATCCCTAATCCCTTAACCACTAACTCATTATTCACTTAACCCCTAATAGCACCTAAATCCACTAACCCCTAAGCCCCCAATCCCTAATCCCTTAACCATTATCTCATTATTCCTCTAACCCCTAAATGCGCCTAAATCCCCTAACCCCTAACCCCTTAACCACTAATTCATTATTCCCCTAACCCCAATCCCTAATCCCTTAACCACTAACTCATTATTCCCATAACCCATAAATGTGCTTAAATCCCCTAACCCCTAAGCCCCCAATCCCCATCCCCTTAACCACTAACTCATTATTCCCCTAACCCCTAAACCCTAAACCTCTAACCCCTAAGCCCCTATTCCTATAACCCCTAAGCCCCTAATCCCTAATCCCTTAACCACTAACTCATTATTCCCTAACCCTTATAACAATCCTTAAAACTCATTGGGATTAGCCATTCTAAATGAAAGCTGGTCTAGTTGGGACCTACGATTGAGTTAATTCCCCCTTGTTGGCAAGGTGGAATTTTTTCCTTGTTAACAACCCTGTAGTCCTTAATCCCTCTAACATATAACCCTATAGTCCTTGTTAATTCATATGAACTTTAATCCTAAGCCCTAATTTCTCTAAAACTTCTAAGACCCAATCCTTATAACCCTTGCCACACTTAATACCTAAAGATTACAACCCTTATCCTCTAAAAGAATTTACCTCTCTAACATGTAATACATATAATCATTGACACCTGACCACTATACTCCTTAACACATATAAACCATAACCATAATACTATAACCATTATATCTCTTTACATTTTACCATCATAAACCCTAAATTTTATAACCTTTAATCCCTATCTCTTTTTAAACCCTAAAACCCCTAATATAACCTTATAACCCATATTGCAAATAATCCCTAATGTTTACAAACTTAGTCCTTATAATCCTTTCATTAAAACCCCTAACCTTATAATCCATATTTCCAACAATGCTGAGCCTTCACAACCCTTGGTCCTTATAATCCTTGCATTATAACACCAAAACCTTATCCTTGTAACTACAACCATCACTTAGTGACTATAAGCACCTTATCTTAAGCACAATGTACAAACTTGATCACCACTTTCATAGGAATTATCTTAGTCCAAGTTGACCATTGACATTGGCATGGACCTATAATTCCCCTAGTCATACTTGATTGGTGATCATTGTAGTACCATGGGTTTATTAAACCACAGATGAGATGACCACGTAGGGAACTCAACATTGGTGTAGGATTATCCTTTGTTGTTGTAGGTGTTGGAACTTCATCGTTAGTGCAAAAATGATTGCATGGTGACACAAAACTAATGCAATTGCATTGGAGTATGTATCAACATGCCATGCCATGCACAACGCCTGATTAAGTAAACACTTAGGTGCATAATAAAGATCTCAATCATAACTACATGTTTATTAAACACCCATGTTCACTTTGTGAATATGGAGGTTAGGGGTGATATCATAGAGCCATTTAATACACCAGTAAACTTCCCTATAGTGAGAAAAATTTGACGACACAGATAGTCATGATTCTCATTCATCCAAAACCACAATGAAATTTTGACAATACGAATTGACCTAGAACTTGGCAAAACTTGTAAAAGCATTGTTCCACTATGAATGAGCTTTGGATCATAGTAGAACTCTACCCGTGCCTAAAATTTATACCAAATCATTACCAAACGATTAGCTTATTCAGACACATAAATTTTAAACCGGAGGTGTTACCATCTGGGAAACGATTACCAAATCGGAGTGTCTCCTTTGGTCGCTTTGTAAGCACACCGACACTCAGCCTAATGAGAAGATTTGCTCATCGCTCTTCCAACGATAGCTACCCATAATATTTGATTATACCAAAAGGTGGCTAAGAATTTTGAGTTTCCAAGAACAAATTTTATCACTAAAAATTGTTGGTTCTTGAAGACTTTTTATATTCCATGCCTCTATCATAAATCCCATTGTTGTTCCCATTAATTCTCTGAGGATTCTGTAAAAGACCGTATTGTCACCTTTCATTCTCCCCATTCTCAATCTTTTCACATATTTGCTCCCCTTTTCTTCGTATTTTTCCTCTATTTTTATGAGTTTCCTCCTTCCATTCATACAAATCGCTTTTCCATAGTTAAAGACTCACTTTTTAACTATTCCGAAACCCTCCCCATTCCATTGAAAACTATGAAAAATTCATAAAATACAAGTCTTTACTATAGACTTCAGCCCCTTTGGGCTAAGTCCTAACCACTTCCCCACATGTGCCCTTGTCATAAAAGCCAAGCGCAGAACCCATATAGCGCTAATCGCATCGCAAGATTTCAATATGCACAAGTCTTTTTGCTATCACCGAAAGTTCCGATGCAATTGAACATTTCTGTTTAAAGACCCCCGATCGCATTGTTATTTTCATATTAAAAATGGGCCCACCTCGGCGCTTAAACCTTGTAAAATATCTCATGCCCAATCCATTTTTCCTTTGTAAAACTCAAAAACCCACTTTTCCAATGTTTTGGTCTAAAAACCCAAGTCACGTATTAATGGGTTGATTGGAAAGAGCGTTCGCAGATCGCAAATCGTAGAAAATGTAATGGGTAGATTGAAAAGCCCATGTCCAGACTTGCGATATGCAATGGACCCTGTTATATATCCTGTCCAAAACATTAAAACCTTATGTTATATTTAAACTTTGGGTTTTATTTTATTTTATAAATATCTCCGCCAGTTCGAAATCCGAGCGATCTCCACCATCGATCTGATTTGCAGATCCGACGGTGCGGAACCTGTCAAACCCAGTGGACCACGCCATGTCTTGCACTGTTTCCAAAAACCACGTGGTATCTATCGCACCGCCCTTGGGCATAAGGTGGTTTTCTCCCAATCAACAGCGATTCCATACGTCGCGCTTACTGCCGGCCTCTCGTAGACCTTTTCTAAATCTGTCCATCTTTATAATTGCTTTTATCGATATTATTGTCTTGATCACGATGTTCATCGATATCGCTTCTGCCCATCGTCTGGACCGTTGGTCATTCAATCGCGTGATCACTTGCTCTGGAGATGTTCCTAATTGAAGTCCAAGGTGCCCACGATGACCCTAACATCAATTGCGGTCGTCTAAGCAATCTCTCGCTACTTATCTCATCCTCGCAGACGATAAAATTGCATTTCATCGCCCCATTTTCTCCGCTTTACTTAACTTCATTCGCCGCCGATCTGCGTGATCGACGCTTCTATCTAATCTCTTTTTCCATCCGTACCATTTATCCCTCTTGATCAATCTTGACCATTGGATGATGCCATCCAATTCACCCCTGCCCCTCCGGCATGCCCCAAGCGCAGCTTGACCTAATATGGTGATTTTATAACATTTTTACCAGACTTTGTAGGTTTAGTCTACATTCCTCGCTATGTTCGAAGAAAATTCGAAAGAGAGGGTGACGACCCTCTTGCTTTCGATTTATCAGAGGAAATCACTTGTAGGGTGTAAATTTTTGCCGCTCGTCACCTCCATCCGGACAATAATGTCATATCGCTCCGGCAGAATCTTCGTGACTCCAGCGGAACACCATGAATCGGGCACAATTAAAGAGTATCAGTGTCGAAGAACCCAATATATCAGAATAGAGGAATAAAGACAGTTTTTACGGGGATTATGGCTGAGACTGTTATCAAAACCCTAATCCCCGATTTAAAACACAGTTAAAGAAGAAAGCATAAGGGATTATCAGATAGGAAACCTCCACCATCACATATGAGGTTAATCAATTTCTCCCAGCTACCACAGAGCCACCTGTTGCCTCAAACCTTTCAACTCGGAGGCCAAAGTTATTAATCAGATGAAGATATTCGCCTCCAGCGCAGCCGGGAGTTACTTCTGCAGAGGAAACAAATGCAAAAATATCTGCAGAGTTACTCCTATGTAATGCAGAGACTCAAAGGTCAACAAAAGCTCCCACCGAGCTTAATCTTTATGTAGAACATTTAATACAGAGTACACATATGTAAGTTTATTCATTGAGCCCCTCAAAGGCCAAGAAACCATCAACTCTGTATTAATTGGTTGCAAAACTTGGAAATATATTTGAAAAAAAACTTCTGATTGTATATAGTGTTCACTGGCCCTTGGAGCCATGCTTGTGGTAGATTATATAGGCTGAGTAGTGAAGATGATTGCTTGAACTGAAACATTGGACTTGAAGACTATAACTGGTTTGACATCAATATAAAAGCTGTTTCTTGGGATCCTGGTCTATATCACTGGTGAAGTGCTTCTTTCTTTGTTATTGTTTTCCTTCTATGTATGTCATATTGTTTCACTTTCTCTGATAAAGGACAGCATTTATAGAGTTAGGACCTACTGTATATCAGTAACCTTCTCTAACTGAAAGCTTTATCTTAATGTTTTCCTCCAACTTGTTCATTTAAGAATGATTTAATACAATTTAAGCAGTTAGGAATGCGGGAGTTCCCTCGTCCTACTGTTTGCTTTAAACCTTGTTCTTAAAATTTATTTTCCTTATTTGCTTATTAAAGATGACTATGGAAGATATGGTGTGGCCTGGTCCTAGTTTTTCTCTAAAGGCAGATTCTGAAAGTTTCCCTTGGTGTTGACTGAAAGCAGAATAGGTTTAAAAGTACTTTATCTGATCTTATGTTACACTTTGTTTCTCTTATATGTTTTCATACTTTCCGAAGGTAATTATGTGGATTACTGGATCGTTTGTCAATTAAGCTGCTTGAATACAGACTTGTCCAAGAATTTTATGGTTAGCCCTGTTCTTGGTTGGTTTTAAACAATTACTTAAGAGGCTTTTCTTGTTTGGACTGACTATAAATCCTTTGTGAAATTATTATCAGTTTCCACCATCTCCAACACTTTATTGTTTCCATCCCATCACTCTATCTCAAATAATCTTGTGGTATAGATGACTTTCCCCTTGGATCACTCTTGATGTTGTTGTTCAATTAAAGTCTTAGATATGACTCCATAGCCCAATGGACTAAAAACCAGCGTTATATCTATCTTTTAGCCAAAGATGTTCTATTTTCTTGAAACTTCTCACCTTTGAAACTCTTTGCATTCAGGACTTTACGCCTCAAAAAGTAATCATGCTCAACCATCCAAAAAACAAAACAAACCCTTGGCCTTCATAACTAGCCTAATATCATAACCCAAAACTTCAAAGACAAATCCATCTTTGTACATATTGGAGAGATCCCTCTCCGGATTCAGGAGGGCTAGATCCTAGAATCCCAAAGTTGGTTGAAACGATGTTGTTTCTGTAATTGGACTCTACCAATCTTGCTAATAAATTACAGATCCCTAACATTTCTGGCGACTCCACTAGGGAGTGAGTGTTTTTGATACCTTTTAAGACCTTAGAAACCCTTGATTCAAGAAAAAATTGTGAGTAAAAGCAGCCTTTTCAAGCACTACCTAAGCTAGGTAATCATGATGAAACTTATTTGAATCAGTGACAAACTAGGCAAACCCTAGGGTTCTCGTAAGACTTTATCTAACCTTGAAAAATCAGTTGGCTTAGCCATAAGAGTAAACTGTCTTTGTCTCATAACCGTAGCTAAGTTTTGAAACAGAGTTAGCATATTCTTAGAAACCACACAACTGAAAAATAACTCAGAAAACCTAAAAATATTTCAGATTGGTATTCAATAAACATGGTGGTGGACCATAAAACCTTTTACCTCCTTAGGAGCTAAAAACTTCCACTTGGCGACTCCACAATCCTTAGCAGACCTTAAGACTCCACTGGGAAGAACCCACATCATTATAACATCATTCAAACTCAGTTAGAGGACTATAGGATTGAAATTTAGGTAAACAGGTTAGTTAACCATTCAAAGACTGTCATATCTGGTTGAACTTGTCTTGTTTATTTGGGTCTAAAAAACACAACATAATGGCTCCTAGAAAGATTCACACTAGAGCCCATCCTGACCCTAATCCACCTGAGATAGTTGATAACCCAGAAAGTATCCTTTGGAAGTCTCCTAGGATTAAATTATCAATTGTTTTCAGATCACCCTTGAGAGCTAATTCAATCCCTGAAAATCTTTCAGCTCTACAACAATCACAAGTTGACTTAGTAAATCCATTTAGAACTAGGTCATTTGATGATATAATTCAGCTAGATTCTGAGTCTTCACTTTCATCCCTGGAGACAAGTGAACATCCTGGTAGTAGAGAAACAACACCACCTGATCTACACTTCCTGTTGAATTTAGGTGTCTCTCATCCAAGATCAGCTCAGCAATCTACTGTTGTTCCATCCACATCTACTCATCCTTCATCCACTGTTCAAACCACTCCACTTCAACCCACCTTCCCTTTTGTCAACCCACCTGTGAATCCACCTCCACCTCCTGCCATGGCTGCATGGTATGCTCCCCTAGTCCTTCCTGCACCATTAGTCAATCTTCCACAGGACTATCAGTCCAAGATTCCATTATATGATGCTAGTAGTGCTACAACTGCATCACAACATGTGGATAAGATGAATGACTACTTTGACAGAAATGAAATTGATGATGATTCTGTCAAGCTTAGATTATTTTCTCAAAGCTTAGGGGGAGAAGTAAGAAAATGGTTTAAAAGCTTAGCCCCCCATAGTATAAACGATCTCCCAGGCTTCCATCAAACTTTCTTAAACAAATGGGAAGTGAAGAAGAATCCTCTCCAAGTCCTTTCTGATTACAAGAACCTCCATAGAAACCCCGGGGAAAGTGTCCAAGCTTATTGCACTAGGTTTAATAGTGTGTATAATGCACTTTCCCCAGAACTAAAACCTCCACAAGGCTCAGCTTTAAACAAGTTCCCTGAAGGGTTTGACTCTGACATGACCTATTCGCTAAGAGAGAGAGATTTTGCAACTCTTGAAGATATGCAAAGAGGTGCTCTGTCTGTGGAAGTCAAATTAATGGAGAAGAGAGCAAGGATGAAAGATGAAAAGAGAGTATCCTTTAGAGAGGAATCCACACCTTTTACTTCCAACTCAAAGATGGAGAAAATGATGGAAGAGATGATGAAAGAGATGAGAATAATTAAGAGAGAACAAGCAAATCAAAACCAAAGTTCTCCTCAAAATAGAAATCAGAACCAAAATCAGAATGTTAGAAGGAACCAACCTCCAAACAGACCTAGGGAAGATGATCAGCAGATCACTCCTCCATTTCATCAAAACTATGTAAGTGAGGTTGAGGAAACAGATGAAATAGTAGAAGAAGGAGATATTAACATGCTGGGGGTAGACAATGATGACTTTGAGATTCATTATGATAGAAAACAAGGTCTATACACACCTTATGATGACAAAAGAGATGATGATGAGAATTGTTATCAAGACATGGAAAATGTCATCATAGAGCCTCAAAGAGAATACGACCTTCGAAGTAAAACTAGTCAACATCCTCCCAACAACAAAACCTCTGACCAATCTTCACAAAATAGCAATGCAACCAAACCTAAAGTTGTCAAACAAAAGGACAAAACGGTGGTTGTCAATTTTGATAAACGTAAAGGCAAAAGCACTCAAAAAAATGAAAATCAGAGTGCAGACATTAGCAGTACTAACACTTCAGCTAGTACTCCTGCAAAAACCCTTTCGTCAAGTGTAAATAGAACAAATCAACAAGTTGATATTGCTGATAGAATGAAAGTTAACAAGGCTGAAACCAGCGCTTTTAAAAGCCAAATTCCTTTCAGCCTGGAGCAAGAAATTTCCAAAATCAAAATCTCTGTTCGCTTGACCGAGTTAGATGCCCAACATGTATATAGGACCCAAATTTTGAAGGCTTTAAATATAGAGGAAAATGGGGATACAGTCAATCTTAGTGACGGCCAGCCAGAGCTTATTTTTGGTCCAAAGATTAAGGAAGATACCAAGAGGGACCTGTTCCTCCTTTCTACGTAAGTTTAAACGTTCATGACAAAATTTTGCACAACGCTATGCATGATTCTGGGGCTTCTCATAATTTAATGCCTAAAGCTGTGATGGAAAGCCTTGGTTTAGAAATCACCAGACCTTACAAGGACCTGTACTCCTTCGATTCCAGCAGGGTAAAATGTTTGGGATTAATCAAAGACCTCTGTGTTAACTTAGCCCAGATTCTAGCTAAATGCTTACTCATGGATATTGTCGTGGCTGATGTGCCCCCAAAGTATGGAATGTTATTATCTAGATCTTGGGGGGATAAGTTGCAGGGGACTATGCAGATGGACATGACCTATGCGACTATCCCTGTTTTCAATTAGACTAGAAGACTTTATAGGGAGTCTCATATGCAATACACAGTTACAAGTCAAGATAGACCACAAAAATCTCCCCTCTATTCTGTAAATACAGGCCTGGATTCTTTTATTTTGTTCAACGATGAAACATCAGATGAACAAGTAACTCTAACGGAGTTAATGGCCAATAGAGAGGAGGAGGTAAATGCCACTAAACTGTCAAAACAGTTTGCTGAACCTATAAAATCTAGCAAACAAAATATGGGTCTTGACCTACAAGTCGTGCGTGCTTTGATTTTTAACCTTGACACTCAAGAAAACGTTCCTCTACTTAACGAAAAATATGAAGAGTCTAAACAATTTCAATTAGGTGCCACTAATCATGAAAAATCTGAAGGCACAGTAGTTAAAGAGAACATTCACCAAATGGATGAAACTGAAAACAATCCTCTATGGAGTATGCATTTTGACGGGTCATGCACTAAAAATAACGCTGGCGCAGGTGTCTGGATTCGCAACACTGTAAGTAACCACACCTAATGCATTTCCTGTAAATTAAACTTCCATTGTTCCAATAACATAGCGGAATATGAATCCCTTCTCTTAGGCTTACACCTATTGAAAAATTTAGGAGCCAGAAGAATCAATGTGCATGGGGATTCAGAGTTAATCGTTAGGCAAGTCAATGGGGAGTATAACACAAATCATCCTAGACTTAGAGCCTATCGAAATGACGTCATGGACCTTTTAGAAACTTTCAAAGAGTCCCAATTAATTTTTGTCCCAAGAAAGGAAAATATTGCTGCCCACAATCTAGCCTTTGCAACTAGAACATGTTTAACTCCATATGACGACACAACTCAGATTAAATTTAGACCATCTGTGCCTGATAACGAAAAATATTGGCAGGTGTTTGACAATGACAAACAAATAGAATACTTCATGCAATTCAGAAATGAATTTGAACTACACAGTTCAGACTCAAATTATGATACAGACTACAGTGAAGAAAATTTTCTTGATAAAGAAGAACAGTCTCCTGAACCTACTAATATAAACCTGTTATCTAGTAAACTTGAAAGCAAAACAAAATTGAACGTAGAGTTAGAAACATAGGAGTTAGAAACTCTGCACTCTAAAGATTAAAGTTTACCTAAAGGTCTGGCTCCTTTAGAAGAGTTGTTCGATTTTAATGATGTGGCAAATAAACCAAAACTGGAACCTATAGAGACTGAAGTGGAGGAGTGCAATATAGGCAGTGAGAAAAAACAGAAAAGGATTAAACTGTCTAAGACTTTACCAGCTCATGTTAAACTCAAATACATTGAGCTGTTTAAAGAATTTTCTTATGTTTTTGCGTGGAGTTACGAAGATCTTAAATCCTATGACACTGAAATAATACAGCACAAAATTCCCCTTAAAAAAAACCAAAAACCATTCAAACAGAAACTACGCAGAATAAACCCTGTTCAGTTGCCTTTGGTTCAGAAGAAGATCATGAAGATGTACGATGTTGGCATTATTGTCCCTATTAGATATTCTGAGTGGGTATCTAATCTGGTGTCAGTTAGGAAGAAAACTGGAGAAATCAGGCTTTGTATAGACTTTAGAGACTTAAACAAAGCTTCATTAAAAGAAAACTACCCTCTACCCAATATGGATCATATTTTACAAAGGGTGGTAGGGTCTAGAAGAATTTCTTTGCTGGATGGCTATTCAGGGTACAATCAGACCTTGGTTTACCCTGCTGATCAATTAAAGACAGCCTTTACTACACCATGGGGCACTTTCATGTATGTGAAAATGCCCTTTGGTCTAATGAATGCTGGAGCAACCTTTCAAAGAGCCATGGACATAGCATTCTCGGAAGAACTGGGCTTCTTCATCGTTATCTATCTTGATGATGTTATTGTGTTTTCAAAAATAGATGAAGAACACTTAGAACATTTAAGAAAAGTTTTCGAGAAGTGCAGAAGGTTTGGAATATCTTTAAACCCTAAGAAGACACTATTTGGGCTCCAAGAAGGTAAACTTCTTGGACACATTATTTCAGAAGAGGGAATAAAGATAGATCCAAAGAGGATTGAGGCCATATTGCAAATCTCTCATCCTCGAAACATCAAGGAGTTGCAATCTTTCATTGGGAAGATCAACTTTTTGAGAAGGTTCATCCCTAATTTAGCTGAGCTCCTTAGGAATATCACAAATATGCTGAAAAAGGAGCAAGGGGTAAAATGGACCTTGGAAGCAAAGAAGTCCTTTGAATTGGTGAAACAAGCATTGACCAAAACACCAGTTCTGATAAGTCCTGATTTTTCAAAAGATTTTTATATTTTCTCATTTGCATCAGAACATACCATAGCTGCTGTCCTTTTACAGAAAAATCCACAAGGACAAGAGCAGCCTATTGCATTCTTTAGCAAGGCATTGAGGGATGCCCCTTTGAAGTATAACATTATGGAGAAGCAAGATTTTGCTTTGGTTAAAGCTTTGAAAGACTTCAGAGTGTACATCCTTCACTCACACATCATTGCCTTTGTCCCAAACTCAGTTGTTAAAGACATTCTAACACAGGACCCAGATGGTAAGAGAGGTAAGTGGATTGTTGTTATCCTTGAATATGATTTAGAGATAAAACCCACTAAGCTCATCAAAGGCCAAGGTCTAGCTAGATTAATGGCCGAATCAAATTGTGAAGTTCTTGATATTCATATGATTAATGCTTTAGATGATCAAGAGGAAATTTCAACTCCCACTGTTGAAAGTCATTTTATGAATTCCTCTTGGTATGCTGATATTCTTTATGTTCTGCTTAATTTGAATACACCTCCTGGTTTGACAAAAACAAAGGCAAGGTTCCTAAAATTGAAAGCTGTAAACTATTGCATTATAGATAAATGTCTTTATTGGAAGAATGCAAGTGGTCTATTGCTTAAATGTTTTCCTGAGTTTGATGCAGAGAAGGTTAAGTACCAGTTCCATGAAGGAGAGTGTGGAGGTCATTTGTACTGGAAGACAACAACCAACAAAATTTTGAGGGCTGGTTTCTATTGGCCTACTCTTTTCCATGATGTGCACAAGATGATCATAGCCTATCATAAGTGTCAACTTTTTGAAGGCAAAATAAAACTGCTACCCCTCCCTCTGCATCCAATCACTGTTGAAGCCCCATTTCAACAGTGGGGACTTGAATTTATAGGAGAAATCCATCCACCATCTTCTGCCCAGCATAGATGGATTCTCACTGCCACAGACTATTTCACTAAGTGGATAGAAGCCATACCTTGTAGACAGGCCAATGATTCAGTTATCATAAAATTCATGGAGACTAACATTCTCTCCAGGTTTGGCTGTCCTACCAATATTATCACTGATAATGCAGCAGCATTTGGATCAAAGAAAATGGTTGAGTTCTGTCATAGATATCACATAACATTGGGGCATTCCACGGCCTATTACCCTCAAGGTAATGGACTTGCAGAATCCTCAAACAAAAGCTTAGTGAACATAATCAAGAAACTGTTGGAGGACAACAAAAAGTCTTGGCACACAAAGCTGATTCATGCACTTTGGGCTGACAGATTGACTTTGAAGAAATCCATTGGTATGTCACCCTTTCAGCTTGTGTATGGTACTGATGCAATTTTTCCAAACAACCTTGGTGTACCAGTGATAAATTTGATTCAAGAGTTGCAGACTGAAGATAATGACATGATCATAAGAATAAATCAGACCATTCATCTTCAGCAAACCAGAGAGGAAGTGTATAACAAAGCATTGCAGAAACAAGACAACATTAAGAAGCTTTTTTACAGAAGAACAAAGGCCAGCAATTTCAAGAGTGGGGACAAAGTTTTAAAGTGGGACTCAAGAAGGGAAGAGAAGGGCAAGCATGGAAAATTTGACAACCTATGGCTTGGCCCTTACTCTATTCATTCAACTGCTGGTAACAATGCATTTTTCTTGCAGGAGTTGAATGGAGCAGAATTGTTTGGGGGTCCTGTCAATGGCAGGATGCTTAAGCATTACTTCTCTTGATCCATGTTATGTTTTGAAGCCTTTTTATCTTTTCCATTATGAATATTTCATCCACCATTGCATTCAAAGTTGTAAAAAACAAAAATACAAAAACAAAGACAAGAAAGGTATAGCCCCATACCAAAAAGAGAAACAAATCTGAAAGTGTGCAAGCTTAAATGCCACTCCTACAAAACACACTTCTAGTTAGTCAAACAGCGTAATCTTAACTAATTAGCTTTAAATTTTCTACTGATAGGATAGTGAATTTGATATGCCAAACTGCTTAATCTTGGCTTATCAGTAGATAGATTAGGATAGAAATGAAAGGTTCAAACGTGTTAAAAACCTGAACCTCAGTTTCCAGAGAGAGATGACTCAAATATGTTTTATTTTCTGAGTAAAAAAGATGTAAAAATCTGGTTCTAATCAACTCAAAATCTGAACCAGAGAAAAAGGAAAGACAGCTCAATAAGAGTCAACAGAGCTGAAAAAAGAGAAGGCAGTACTTTGAACTTTCAGATATTAAACCTTCCATTTTGATTTAATTTTTTGCAAAATGAATGCTTATGTGCAGCTTGTTTTTATGCCATAGACCGGCATCAAGTTAGACTGTTCAATCCTGACTTGTATGCTTTTGAATTGATGTTATAGAATTTAGAGAATAAAAATCTGTTGGACAATTTAATCCCAACAGATAGTAGAATAGGTAGAGAAGCATCTGAATTCAGCTGTTTAATCTGAGTTCAGGGAGAAATAAGGAGTAGAATTAGATTAGTTTCCTGCTTTCAAAAATAATAAAATGTTGTGAAAATAGTTCGCCAATCCAAGTGCACTCTGTTGAAGAAAAAATGTTAGGTCCGTAGGTTTGGGTAGGTAGAAAGTTGTATTGATGAAGATCCATTGCTTTTATGACTGCTAATACATTTTCAGAGGAAATCATCCCAACACAGGAAGAGCAGCCCAATGGATTAGGCAACTGATCAGCCTCCCAGAGAACATTAAAGGATCATGCAAAGGTCAGCCTCTCAGAGAATGCAAGTCTGAAGTTCTTGATGCCTTCAAGAAGGCACCATCCCCAAGTGGAGCCACTGTTAGCCACCTATAATATTTGATTATACCAAAAGGTGGCTAAGACTTTTTGAGCCTTCAAGGAACAAATTTTATCACTAAAAATTGTTGGCTCTTGAAGACTTTTGAGGCCTCATGCCTCTGTCCAAAATCCTCATTGTTGTTCCCATTAATTCTGTTGATTTAATGTAAAAGACTGCTGAAGCACCTTCATTTTCCCCCTTCTCAATCTTTCATTTGCTCCCCTTTTCTCCATATTTTTCCTCTATTTTTATGAGTTTCCTCCGTCCATTCATAAAAATCGCTTTTCCATAGTTAAAGACTCACTTTTTAACTATTCCGAAACCCCCCCCCATTCCATTGAAAACTATGAAAAATTCATAAAATACAAGTCTTTACTATAGACTTCAACCCCTTTGGGCTAAGTCCTAACCACTTCCCCACATGTGCCCTTGTCATAAAAGCCAAGCGCAGAACCCATATAGCGCTAATCGCATCGCAAGATTTCAATATACACAAGTCTTTTTGCTATCACCGAAAGTTCCGATGCGATTGAACATTCCTGTTTAAAGACCCCCGATCACATTGTTATTTTCATATTTAACATGGGCCCACCTCGGCGCTTAAACCTTGTAAAATATTTCATGCCCGATCCATTTTTCCTTTGTAAAACTCAAAAACCCACTTTTCCAATGTTTTGGTCTAAAAACCCAAGTCACGTATTAATATCAATGGGTTGATTGGAAATCCCATGTCCGGACTTGCGATATGTGATGGACCCGTTATATATCCCGTCCAAAACATAAAAAACCTTTGTTATTCGTAAACTTTGGGTTTTATTTTATTTTATAAAATTCTCTGTCGGTATGAAATCCGAGTGATCTCCACCGTTGATCTGATTTGCAGATCCGATGTTGCGGAACCTGTCAAACTCGGTGGACCCCGCCATGTCTTGCACTGTTTCCAAATACCACGTGGTATCTATCGCACCGCCTTTGGGCGGAAGGTGGTTTTCTCCCGATCGGCAACAATTCCACACGCTTGCTGCCACGTGTCCCCTGTACCTTTTTCAAAACCGCTGTCCATCGCACATAACCGCAGTCCATCGCGCATTATTGTTCGGATGCAGATGCCCAACGATATCGCTGTCCACCATCCGATCTGGGCTGGGCCATCCAATGGTGATCGCTCGCTGAAGATGCCCGAAAATTAACGAAGGTGCCCACGCGATAACCAGGCTACGGCGCGTCGTCCAAGAAATATCCACTGTCGATCTGATCTGCAGATCAACGGTCCACATTTCATCGCCCATTTTCTCTCCGTTTAACTTTCAACTTTCGTTCTCGGTCGTCGATCTCTGCGCGATCAACGACTAAGATTCAATCTCTTTTTCATCCGGTCCACGATCTCTCTCGATCAATCTTGACCGTTAGATGATGCCATCCAACAGCCCCGCTTCCTCCACACGCCTTTCGATGCAGTTGACCTAATATGCAATATTTTATAACATTTTGTTTGTATTTTGTAGGGTTTAATGATCTTTTTGCTATGTTCGAAGAAAATTCGAAAGAGAGGGTGACGACCCTCTTGCTTTTGATTTATCAGAGGAAATCACTTGCAGGGTGTAAATTTCACGTCTCGTCAATGATCCGTGAGGCATATATGCCATATCGTCCCTGCGTAACCCTGCACTCTAGCGGAACACCATGAATCGGGCACAATTAAAGAGTATCAGTGTCGAAGACCAGAATATATCAGAACAAAGGAATAAAGATAGTTTTACGGGGATTACGGCTAAGACTGTTATCAAAAGCTTAATCCCCGATTTAAAACATAGTTAAAGAAGAAAGAACAAAGGATTATCAGACAGGAAACCTCCACCGCCACATATGAGGTTAATCAATTTTCTCGCTACCACAGAGCTTTGGCCCTTGCGTCTCAAACCATTCAAACAAAGGCCGGTTATCGAAGAAGAGCGCATTCTCCGCCTTTAGCGCTGGCCAAGGAGTTACTTTGCAAAGAAATCAATGCAAAAATATTTGCAGAGTTACTCCGGTACATTACACAAAGCCTCAAAGTCAACAAATCTCCCACCGGCTTTGATATTTATCAGAAGACAAGCGAATACGTTGATCCACCGTAAAATTCTCCATCGAGCCCTCAAAAGGCCGAGAAGTCTTGAAACCGGATAATGGACCCAAGAGACCTTGTCGATCCACTCTATTCTTCTATAAATACCTCTATAGAGAAGATAGAAATTGTCTGCTGCAGAACTTAGAAATATATTTGAGCAAAAAAATTTCGATTGTATATAGTGTTCACTGCCCTTGGAGCCCCGAAGCGTTGTGGTAGATTAGATAGGTTGAGTAGTAAAGATGATTGCTGAATCGAAACATTGGATTTGAAGACCGTAAATCGGTTTGACATCACAGGAAGTTGTTTCTTGGGATCTCTGGTCTATATCAATCGGTGAAGTGCTTTTGTTATTATTCTTCTTCTAGCGTATGTCATATTGTTTCACTTTTCTCTCGATAAAGGACAACATTTATAGAGTTAGGACCTACCGTATATCAATAACCTTCTAACCGAAAGCTTTATCTTAATGTTTTCCACCAACTTGTTCATTTAAGAATGATTTAATACAATTTAAGCGCTAGGGAATGCCTATCTTCTGTCTCACCGTTTTCTTCTTTAAACTCCGTTCTTGAAAGTTATTTTCCTTATTTGCTTATTAAAGATGACTATGGAAGATATGGTGTGCCCCGGTCCTAGTTTTTCTCTAAAGGAAGATTCCGAAAGTTTCCCTTGGTGTTGACTGAAAGTAGAATAGGTTTAAAAGTACTTTATCCGATCTTAAGTTACACCTTGTTTCTCTTATATGTTTTCATACTTTCGAAGGTAATTATGTGGATTACCTGATTGTTTGTCAATTGTCGCTTTGAATACGATTGTCCAAGAAGTTTATGGTTAGTGGGCCCCGGTTTTCGGTCAAGTTTAAACAGTTACTTAAGAGGCTTTTCTTGTTTGACCGACTATAAATCCTTTGTGAAATTATTATCGCCCACCATCTCCAACACCTTATTGTTTCCATCCCATCACTCTATCTCAAATAATCTTGTGGTATGTATGACTTGCCCCTTGGATCACTCTTGATGTTATTAACCAATTAAAGTCCCGTATATGACTCCATAGCCCAATGGACTAAAACCGTTATATCTATCTTTTAGCCTAAGCCGTTCTATCCACTTCGCAACTTCTCACTTTGAAAATGTTTGCATTTAGAACTTTCCCTCAAGTAATTTTCATGCTCAACCATCCAAAAACAAACAAAAACCTTGCCTTCATAACTAGCCTATTATTACCCCAAACTTCAAAGACAACTCCATCTTGTACATTTGGAGAGATCCCTCTATGGATTCGTGAGGGCTAGATCCTAGAATCCCAAAGTTGGTTGAAACAATGTTGTTTCTCAGAATTTGGATCGTTTTCAATCTTGCTAATAAATTACGTATCCCTAACCAACCAATTAAAATTTTACATTTGGTTATTCTCGTAACCAATAAAAATTTGGTCATCCGTCTAATGAAGTCCTTACACATCTTTGTTTTGTATTAATGAATTCGTAGTTCTCTACCGCCCGTGAATAGGTGACCAACACTTCTATTTTGGGAGAGACAAGCTAATGGTTGTGGAGGATCATTTCTTCTGTAGATTCGCGTGCATACTAACATAGCCATGAACAACACCGCCAGAAGTAGTGGTTTTCTATTTGTCATTATCTTCATCTCTGCTTTTCTTGTAGTTCTAATTGTTAGATTTTAGAGGACAGTGTTTTCATTCCCTAGTATTCAAGCTTTCACTTGAAGATGTTTAAATCATTTTGCATCCTCCCGGAAAATGAAAAATGGGTGTGTGTGTGTGTGTAGGTCCGTGTGGCCCAACGCTGGTATTTCATCGGGAAATATTTTGGTATCGTAAGTAAAAATGAAGGGGAGAACATCCCTTTCTTTAGTTGGGACAACCTCCACCTTTGGTTCACACAAGAGTTCGTCCGCTCTTCCATTATAAAACCCAAAGAAGAGGGCTCCCGTAATCGGGCTCACCACCATGGCGCAAAGGATGACCAATCGCCCAAGGGTGAATGGATTAGTGGCGCATTACGCCGCGTGAGTCTAAATGCTCCCCGCAAGGTGGGGCACTTTCTAGGTTTTCGATTGCCCGATGGGTGCACACAAAAATAAGACCCGTGAAATTCTATAATCGTAGGGACCTGTGGCAGGCCACTGTGTCCGCTATATTTGGCGTGTTTTTTGCTTGCCTTGATAGAGGGTTCCGGATTATGATGAATAGGGTTTTGAGTGCACAATAATAGTTTCTCGCCCATGGTTGAAGATGTGCCTAATATTTAGGGTCCTATTCCGTGGTTTCAAGGCTATGGACCCATCCTCGCCACACAGGGGTCTGGCCGAGCCACCAAGCCCCCGCACGCAGTAGCTCCCGGTTTTGAGGATTCAAGGTTCTTTTAGGACAAGAAAGAAGAATCACAAAGATAGTAGTGGTGGTGGCAAGGCTGAGGTTTTGGAGAGTTTTGTTCAGCCCGGGCCGCCCGTGCCCACTTTTGAGTTCAAGTGATTCGGGAGATTTTGGTCTTTGTTGGCATCAACTACTGCAAGGGCCCAATCTCTATTCTTCTTGCAACCAAACCAAAACCCATAAAAATGGGCTTTTGAAGTGCATGATTCATCGAGATAAATTTCGAAAATGAAATACTATTCCAGAGATTATTTAACATTTTTTAGCTATTATTTGAATAGGATTGAACTTCTTGGTTATGTCTCGAATTGTTTCACATTGCGTGAAAAAAGGGACACGCGATATCAAAAAATAAATCAATTTTCCCTAATAACCCACAATCTCCTCAAATAGTTTACCCCAAGCTTTCCGGAAAGACGAGGGGTAGGGAAAATTTTCAAAGCAAGTCACTTTTGGCTATTTTATTTTATAGCAGTAAAAGCCCGTTAGATTTTAGAGTGGGGGGAGTCTACGAAATTGTAGGGACAAGTTGATATTTATTTTTAGAAGAACGTTGTTCGTTATTTTTCGAAACTGTAGGGAAGTGATTAGATTTGGTGTGTTTATAGTTGATCACAATTCTTATGGACATGTCTCTCGTTTTAATTTCTGTATTTATTTTGGAAATAATTCCTTCCTATTGTTCCACAATATTTATCTAACATACGTATAATGTATCCTTAATGGCTGAATTCTCAAGTCCTCGCTCGTGTTTTTAAGTGTTCGAAGTGAACCAATACTCTTTCACAAGATTGGCTAACTTGCTCTTAAAATATAACATAATCAAATTTAAGCTAAGCTACTTTTAAAGAGGAAAAAAGGTAGATTCGAATTTCTTTTTCCATGTAACAAATAATTTCACTATCCGCAAGAGTAAAATATCTTCAAGGTTTAAAGTTATATAACAAAAGAGTAAAATCTCTTCAAGGTTCAAAGTTGTATAAAAAGTGCCAAATATCGTCAAGGTTTAAAAGATGTATAACAATAAGGTTGGAAGCTATTATAACAATATACTTAATATGAGCTTAATATGTCTTTTTTGTAGTAATTGAACACTCAAAGTAAACCCTATGAGAAACGCAACTGGATTTACACCTTTCAATCGGTGTATGGTTTGGAAGCTATCTTACCTATCCAATGTGAGACCATCGTTACACTAGTATATTTGGCTCCAATTTCCCGACTTCGCCACTTCTTCGCTATTCGACACATAGGCGTTGCAAGAGACAATGAGCCCGGGAAAACGTGGTTAGCCATTATGTCACACTTCCCGCGACACCTTCAATAAAGTGTCGAATAGAGACACTATTTCCGACGTTTTCCAAACCGTCACTCTTTCGATGTTTCTCAAACCATCGCTCTTCCAACGTTTCCAATCGTCTCTCTTCCGACGTTTCCCAAAACCGCGTTGCTACTCTTCCGATGTTTTCCAAGCTCGCTCTTTCGACGCTCGATAACGTCACTTTTCCGAATAAAAAGTAAAAATTAAAAAAAAAAAGAGACGTCACTCTTCCGACGCTTATGTAACATCGCTTTTTCCGGAAGAAAAGTAAAAATTAAAAAAAAGCAACGTCGCTCTTCCGACGTGTATGTATCGTCGTTGTTTCGAAGGAAAAGAAAAAAAGTTAAAAAAACAAACGTCGTGCTTCTAACTTGTAAGGGTATCATTTTCCGACGCTTGGATAAAAATATTTAAAAAAAAAACTGCCGTTAAATATACTAGTAATGTTTATAATATATAAACATTTGGTCAATTATCCGGCATGAATAATCCGATGCTTTATATATAGCTTGATGAATAATGGTCTTTCCGATAACTGACCAAATTTATATATAAACATAAATTATCGTACTTGAATAATGGTCTTCCGAGTGAATAATCTTACAGGAATAACTACGCTTATATGAGAGCTTCGATGAATAATGGTCAATTATCTAGCTTGATGTTCTATGTGCTCTTTACACTACTACGTTTGGCGGAAATTCGACACTTGGTTCCGAATACTTCGAACAAAATGTCGGAAATTTCCCCAAGTTTTTTCCATCCTCGTCGAAACCGTCGCTATACCGACGTTTATAGGCAAGTGTCGCAATACCGACACACTTAGAAACGTGTCGCAATTGCGACGTTTGAGAAGACGCTTTCACTTGCACATTATAGCTCTAAAACGTCGTTATTGCGTACGATCGCTCTGCAATGTCGCAAGTGCAACACAATGTCTAGGTGTCGTTACGCCTTGTGATGTTTGGAGTGTGGCACCCGTCGTAATAGCGACGCCTTTTCCGCTCGCTCTGTGATAGCGGACACTTATATGCGTTACATAAAAATACGAAACTTCTATGCACGCTACATAAAAATACGAAACTACATGTGCGCTACATAAAAATTCGAAACTTATATGCGCGCTACATAAAAATGACGGATTGCTTGCATCCATCACAATAGCTACATTAACGTTCGATATCACGCGCGCATTCTCCCTCCGTTCGTTGCACGCATTCGCCCCCGAGCCTCTTGGGTATCATAATTTTCCTCGCATTCGCCCTCGCCGTTCACCTCGCCCTCTGCGTAACAACATTCACCCTAGCTCTTGCAAATGGTAAGTTCATCAAGTAGCCCTTCCTCCTATGAGGGTTGACTCTTATTTGGGTTTTTTTGGTCAATTCCATTGGATTGTGTTAGCTCGTAGGTTCTCTTATTGTCAAGAATCAAGATTCAATACCCTCTATTATCTTCATCACCCAATACAAGATTTAAATTTTTCCCAAAGAAACGCTTTATTAATTTAAGTGTTTTATTATTTCTCCCCGTTTAAAACTCCTACATTTAAATGAAACAAGAATTGCATTTCAACCATAAAGATTCATTAGTGTTCAAATGTACATGCGTGCTACATTAACGTTCGATATCATGCGTGCATTCGCCTCTCGCTCTTGCAGAACAACATTCGCCCCCGCATTCGCCTCGAGCTCTTGCAAAACAACATTCGCCCCCGCATTCGCTCTCCGAGCTCTCTCGTGCAACGCATCTCGCCCCCGCATTCACCCCGAGCTCTGCACAAGATGATTCACCCCGCATTCACCCCTCAGCTCTTGAAGAACAACATCCGCCCGCATTCGCCCCCTCTGGCACGTACTTCCCCGCATTCGCCTCGCCGTTCACCCCCGCCCTCTCATTAGCATTCGCCCCCCGCCCTTGCAAAATGGTAATTTCTTACCGCAGTTCCTCCCATAGTAGGGTTGACTCTATTTGGGTTTTTGGTCAATTCCATTGGATTGTGTTAGGTTGTAGGGTTCTCTCTAGATGTCGTGAATCAAGATTCAATACCCTCTATTATCTTCATCACCCAATACAAGATTTAAAATTTTCCCAAAGAAACGCTTAATAATTTGGCAAACCTATTATTTCTCCCTCGCTTTAAAAACCCTACATTTAAATGAAAACAAGTATTGCATTTCAACTACAAAAATCTATTAGTGTTCAAATGTACATGTGCGCATCACTTGTGCATGGTATTCTTTTTCCACTTTCACATTATCCAAGAATGTGTGCAAGATAGTTCATATTTTTTGTGATTAGATTATCTTAAAAAGGAAAGGTAAATTATTTCCCATGGAAAAAGAAGGTTTTCCCTTTTTTATAGGTTGTTTGGACTTACGTGAAAAACTTATAAGTATGCCTTTCATATTATGTAGTTGTTCTGAATTAACAGAGTATTCTACTGTGAAAATAGCAATTACCTATGTGATGTCCTTCATCACTAATAAATTATAGGGTTTCAATTTCCTAGACTCTAACTCATCTGATGCTAAATTTCTAGGTTCTCTACTGTGACTCTTCCATTGATTTCCTTTTCCCTCCGGATCTTTTCATACTTTAAAAGTCATCAATGATACATATATTATTTCGGTATCCCAAAAGGCTTTATAGTAGAACATATTGTGAAGGTTTTTTTGACACTTGAGGATTCTTTTTTAGAACTTATTCTTTTTAGAACCGCAATGCGGTTCATGCTATCGGTTATATACCAAGCAACTTGTCCTTAATAACCACACTATGAGGTAGTTCAACCGCTTGAACTTCGTTGGGACATAGCATATGAAGTTGTGTGATGAGTCCATATCACAGTCTATTATGGTGCATAAAGAAGACACGTAATGATAGTTATTATGTTAACATTACTAGAAACATTTTCAAATTATCCATGTCAAGGATGTCAAAATTCTGTGCATTAGGTGTCAATACTCGTAGCTAATAGATAATAATAATAATATGAAAAATCACAACTTTTATTCTTGAAATATGATTGTTACACATTGGTAACCTAGTTCATGAGTTACTATCACCCAAAGACTCCGCAAAAACTTAAAATATAAATTAAACCAACATGAGAACTAACCAAGGGTTTCTGTCAAAATCAAGGTGCCATAAACTGCATTTTGAAACCCAAATTTGAATCCATCATAAGTAATACAATGCAAACTCGTATGGATTTTCAATGCATGTTTGCATGCTACACTTATTCTCTATCTAGATATCATTTTTTAAATGGAACCATTAGTCAAGCCCACAAGCGTCCTTTTTATGTGAAAAATTTCAGCTCTATTTGAGCTCTTTTTTGCTCCACCACCTCCATAAACATATGAAAACATATACTGAGATCTTGGAATTCCATTACATATGTATGCCAATGTTCCATAATCATGCCCCATCATCAATTTAAGAAATTTACATTGAATATCAAATTATGGAGGGGGGGGGGATTTCTGTCACAACATTTGGCTCAAAATCGTGGACCATCTCCGTATGAGGTGAATGAGAACTATAGATATTTGAAGAAGTAGATTAGTGCCTTTTCCTTTTCGCCATGAAGTCATATACAGTCATCCATCACAAAAATTTGTCTTTGTTCATTCTCAATTTTGAAATTTGCAAAAAATTCACGCCCTAATTGAAACGACACAAAATTTGGAAAGATATAATAAAAATGCAAGCTAGAAGTGCCCTGTCATCACAATGGGAAAACCTTCCTACCTACCCTAACCGAGATAACTTTGATTGAATAGGAAACATGATATTTCAAATGGAGTTGATCCAACAACTTGTTAAATTTATGGGACTAAATCATGCATTTGATTTCCAGGTGAAACATGCGTACGAAGAGAAAAAGGTGCAGAATTAATGGAAAATCCATACATGCCACTTATAAAAACTACACCGAAACGTCAAAAAATACTTAAGACCTTAACTTAATTTGAATCCAAAAATGACAAAACAGGATTAGTGAAATCACGAGAGTGGTGGGTGAACAACATAAATAAAAAGGAATATACCTTTCCCTAAGATGCCTTTGTCACCATTGTATGAAAACATGTGTTTTCCTTTCCCCTTTATACATGCAAGTTAATGCATTATAGGTATGGTGTTTTCCTGGGTATCAGAGAAGCCTACTTAAATATATCATTCGTGAGTGAATGCTTGGGTGCCTTAATGTGCAATGACATGTTTGTGGATCGAATTCAATGCAAGGCATATTTGAAACTCTAACTCCGTCTTCCGATGTCTTATTAGAAATTATTTCATTTTCATTTTGTGTTTTCAAGTTAGATATTGTTTTCAAGTTTTTACATTTATAATTTTATTGGTAATGTGGTGATCGACGAGTAGCAGAACAACCCCGAGATCGGATGATCGCGGAAAGAGGCCAGCGGAAGAACATGTAAAGTGCCAACATTGCTCTATCTTCGTATTTTAGTTATTTACATAATTGAAATAATATTAATTTTGTTCAAATATGCGTACACCTAGCCATGGTACGCCCGATGATTCCCTCTTTGAGGAAGAGCTTTCTTCATCCCTATCTCCGTTGTTCTTGTCGCGTAAAAGGCACGAGATGCAAGGTCGGAATTTAATACTTTGGATAGACGACACTCAAACACCTGAAATAGAAGAGAGGATACAACATCTTATGAGCTACCTAGAAAGATATCGTGGACAATAAAAATTCAAAAGGATATTTTTTTTGTTCTCGCATGAGATGAATCGTGATAGTTTGATTTTTAATTTTTACATTGACTCAACTAACAAAAAGTTCTTTTTGTATGTAGCGTTTTCTCCGTGATTTGTCGAACCCGTGTTGGTGGTAGTGGGACACAAGGGCAAGATATTTCCCAACAACCCTTTCGCGTACACCTTTCTACCCTTTAAAGTGCTCGGCGAAGAAACACCGCCCAAGGCATACCTACCCAACCGCCGAACGTGTTGGCAATGATGAGGTCGATATGGCCAACTACATTATTGTGTTTCCTAGAGCTACATGTGTCACTCCACAAAGATCTATTAATGACATCATCAAGTTATGAACGATGAGGGTGTCCTCCATAAATCATGTACAACCCCAGGTAAATTTTAATATTTTAACTATTTCATGTACTTTATCTAAAACATATTTATCATGATTTTTATTTTTAAATTAATGATAATATCTTTTTCTTTTTTTCTTCTTTTTTCTTCGTGTAGGAAACAATGAGTTCTATAGGTTTTCGAGGAGCCATGCTGGCAGTAATTTTTGCCTAACCATACGCACAGGGTGGAATTCCCAGAATTCCAACTCGAAAAAGAACTTCAGATTATCTAGAAGCCCTTTTGGGGTCGACACATTTGACAACAACGGTGGCTCCTGCAATTTGCAAATATTTGAAATATACCAGACACCTATAGGACGCAATTGCAATTTAACCCTAGATATGAGCATCCTCTCATAGCCCAAAGAGTGAGTGGAGAGCATTCATCCAAGGACGTAAAAGAGAAAAGGGCAAAGAAAGAAGGAAAAAATGCCAACTCCGGACCCGCAAGGTAAATTACAATCTTAATTTAATAGCTTTAATTTTCTTTATGTCCAAAATAAAAGTGTGCTACGTCATATCCGACTTCAATATTTTGATGCTAGGTTGCCCGACACCTCAAAGGCAACCAAAGTTAGGATTGAGAAAAAAGGGCTATCACAAGTTGAAGTTTGGGGAAGCTACTTGAAATTAGTTTGCAAGAATTGTAATTAAGTAGCTAAACATCTTATAATTAACTGTATCGCTTCCAACGTTTTATAATCCTATCAAATATGATTAAAAAATACACAATCATATGTAATGTAGGAGATGACTTCTGGAATGTAAACTACAGAGGAAGATAAAAATATCATCGTTTCTGCCATCAAGCCGTAGTTGAACGTCGCGTGCTTGGGCAAAGTCCCAAGATCCAGAATGCCCCGATAAGGTAAAACATTAACCTTTCAATATTTTTGTTTTCGTCCATAAATTTATTCGTCTAACAAATTTTTTTTAAATTAGGGAGCAAGACTACCGACGCAGGAAAATAACCCGCCTTTAGAGCTGCATGTAGATGATCCTCACGTGCAACCCGACTCATTGTAGTGGGGACCAGGTCGACAATGCTACTATCGTGAGGGTCATGACGGTAATTAATTTCCACTTATAATTTTTCTAATTATACCTTGATGGTTGTCCTTATAACTTTTTTTTTTTTTTTAAATGACAGAGAATGTTTCCCTTGAGGATCTTACCACCGTAGAGTGAATATAGGGCAAATGTGTACCTAACGACGACAACCGTGCAATTAAAAATAATCTCATTGCAATTTTTTTTATTAGTATTACCGAACTAGTTCAATGATATTTGAAAACCGGCAATTAGAATTTAATATTATCTGGTTGTAGGCTATGCCCCATCACCGGATGAGACCAGACATCGTGACAACGCAACCAGTCAGCGTTACAACTCAGCACGGTAATAATCTCATTGCAATTTTTTTTATTAATATTACCTAACTAGTTCAATGATATTTAAAACCGACAATTAAAATTTAATATTATTCGTTTTTTGTAGGCGATGTCCCGTCACCGGATGAGACTCGTACATCGTGACAAACGCAATCATAGGCTACGTGTATACAATCGGTGCAATTCTAAATAATCTCATTGCAATTCTTTTTAATAATATTACCTAATTAATGAATGAGATGTTTAAAACCGAAAATTAAAATTTAATATTATCTCGTTTTTGTAGGTGATGCCCCGTCACCGGATGAGACCGTACATCGTGACAACGCAACTAGGCCGGGGCCGGCGACAATTGGTGCAACTGTAAATAATCTCATTGCAATTTTTTTTATTAATATTACCGAACTAGTTCAATGATATTTAAAAACCGATAATTAAAATTTAATATTATATGTTTTTGTAGGCGATGCCCCATCACCGGATGAGCCCGTACATTGTGAATACGCAACTAGGTCGGCTAGTGCGGTCATAAAGGGCACGAAACAAAGAGTAGAGCATGATGATATCGATGATGTAATTAGGAGCTTTAGAAATAGGAAGAAGAAAAAGAAAATTCCGATAATGTAAAATATTGTATTATTATAAGACAAATGTTACCATATTTTGAACGTTATAAGAGTATAAAAAACTCATTTATCATACTATTTTTATGTCAAGCATTAATTGTGTTCGTTTTGCTATACTTTTTGTTGAATTGTTTTTTTATTAGTTATTGAATATTTTTTTATGCTCATGAAAGTAAAAAATGAAATATAGATCGGGGTATCGGGGAATCGAGGAGTGATGTGAGGGCTAGGGAGGGGCCATAAGAGCTTCCACCTTCATGTGGTTGGCCCCCGTTTAGTAGAGAAGAATTTATTGAGCGATTTAATCTTGATAGGAACCTCCTCGATCCAACAGAGCAACAAAAAAAAAAAAGTCACCGTTGACTTAATGCTACTCTTTCCATCGGTGGAGGCTTGTTCCAAGTTCGTTAATTTCAATAAATCGTTCTTGAAATGAAGAGGAGCTTATTCAGTATGTTTTGACATTTTCAACATATGTTCTAACATTATCATAAGAATGTATCTTAGAGTAAAAAATACTACATCAATTACTTGTATTTATTGTAGCGATAATGATGGATTTCGATTGATCACAAAGGTGCATAAATCCTCTTGCATCATGCAGAGCAATAAAATTGTCAACCAGGGTCATGTCTCAGATATTTTTTCTTGTGCGCTGGACTGTGTTCATAATGTCACATTTTGTAAGTCTCTTTTACAAATACCATAATTCAATATTAAGCTCACTCATGATTATTATCTAGGTTTTTTTGTGATGTGTTTTTTCATCTATTTGATCAGAAGTAACTCGCATGTTTCCTATTGTTCACTATGATTTCTCCCATTACCACTCCCGTGATTAACTCACTTTATTGTTGCATAGGTTACTTTATTGCTATGTTACTATGATTTCTCCATTTACGATTTCATAGGTTACATCATGGAAAAGTCATTAATCTCGTGTTGGTGATGAGCTTTAGTTCTCCGCATTTGGGGCTTTTCTCGATATTTTCTCCTCATGTCATTCTTGCATCACCTCGTTGTTCGAGCATGCCAATTGTCTACTACTTGTACCAACTTGCACATGTCAACTTCGAGTGGTGCCACATTTCACCTATTTTCAAAGGAGAGTTTAGGTTTCTCTAACATAGTCAGAATACGATTCAGTTGCCTTCTTGAATATTGTCACATAATACTCATGGTCATTTGGATTGATGAGCATGTTCTGAATGGTTGGTTGATCTCATAAGAACCAACGGTCATCTTGAGATACTTTAAGGTTTCGGTTTCTTTTCACCGTTTCTAGTGGGTGGGATGTGTGATCCATCAATACTCGGTGCTCTCGTAGTAGGGAATTTGTTTTTGGGGATATAAAGGAGCATTTGATGTAGATATCCCATTGGATGCATTCAGATGGGCAGGAGAGGTCAAGAATTTAAATTAAAATATGCAACCTCTAGCATGGCAACCCAAGGCTTTAGAGACATCAAGTTAAAGATTGTTTTGTGGCCGTCTTTAATATAGTCGTGTAGATTTATTTATATTATCTTAATGCAAATATATAGTCCTGTCCTCATTAAAATGAGGATTGTGGTTGTATTTCTTTGGTTGTTTCTCTCATCGTTCCATAAGTTGCCAAAAGTTGCGATAGTTGTTTAGTTTGCTCCTCGTTACAACTTAAAAGTGGTTTTTAGCAATGGGAGTCATGTTTTTAAGGTTCATACTACTATAAAGATCTTGTAATTATATATTCAACATAAGAGAAGATGGCCTCTCGCTTTGGGCAGTATGACAACAATTGCCACATCTACCTCATTGGGTAACAATGGAAAGGGGAAGAAGTTGGGTGAAATGTTTGATAATTATATAGACAATTGTCTTCTCTTTCGCTTTTTTCACCCATTTCCTTTAATCGCCCGCGGCATATACCGAGATTACGCGACAAAGAGAAGGTATTTAATACAAGAGCTATGGAAAAGGATTTGTACTTCAACAAGGATGTCTCGTTGATAAAAAAATTCGTGTGTCAGAGAAAAAATTATGTTTAAAGGAAGGTCACCTACACGTGAAAATTCAACGTTATGGGATATTTCCTTGTCCACTTATATTCGATTTTAATGTGTTATTTTAATTTTTCATGGAGGGTTGTTTTGGCATATGGTTTGGCATTCAATTGCACACTTACTGAAAGCATTGTCAATTTGTCTCGGCAGTGGTGTGAACAAACTTGCTGATCTTGTTGGAGTCACCCTTGGGCGAAGGGTAAAATGTTGTCTCGAGAGCAAGTATACCTCCGAAAATATTTAATGATGGTGTGACAAATAGCTAAGGAGGTAATTTGTAGATGTGTGCTATGGTTTTCTTTTTTAAACGTTGTATTAGTTCCTCTCTTAAATGTCTTAGATTGGTAGGCATAATTTGAAAACTCAAAGGTGAAAGGAAACATATTTGTTACCTGGTTCATACTTGGCCTATGGACTAGCCACATTAGAGTAATGCATAAATATTTTCACAACAATAAAAGGAAAGGGTTATGGCTGAGTCAAATTTTTATTGTTATTGACACGCGTAATGAAATGACCCAATGCTATGGTTTTGGCCTTTTTATTGGTTGAATTAGAGGACCCATTGAAAATATTGGGGCCAAGTTGGTAAGGCAAGCCGCGGCAAAGACAAATGATTTCGTCGGGATGTAACCACAACATCCGTTGTTCTTGCACATGTTGGAATATTGAAAATTTCCAGAACAATGAATGGAGAATAAATCTCCCTTCCTCTAACACAGAGAAAATAAAAATTTCTTTAACAGAGACAGAAGTTTCAATACTTTGAAAACAAACTTCTATTCCCTTCAATAACTCAAAAAAAAAACTATTACACTTCTTCCTCACCGAGAGGGATTACAAAATTATGACTCCATGATAAATGTTGCATAAAACCAACTCACTGCCTATTCAAACAACATATTTCCGTCTCTAAAACACTCGCCGTTTTTCACTTTCGCACCGCTCGTGCATACACACTTAAAAATTTACACTCGCTTTTCTACTTTACACACTCCATTGTAATAAAAAAATTTAAGCATCATTTATAACAAAAAACTACCAAGCTTTTTTTTCCTTTTTATTTTATATGCCGTAACATATAAAACATATTATAATAAACCCTCTTTTAAAAAAAATAAATTAAACTAAATTCTATGGCCCACCTTCATTTTCGTGTGATATGATATATATATAACATATGTTTAAAACATATGTATATATTAAACTATCAAAACATTAAAGAACCCTTTCCGTCGGACTTTAAAAGTCCGAATGGATTGAATTTCAAACCAAATTCGCGTTCCAAAATGGGATGCTAACGTCTCTAATTTTTAACCTCGCCCGAATTCTCAATCCAATGTGCCCTATAAAAATTCGGTCCGTTTTCGTGTTTTCGTACTTCTTCAATTTCATGCGATCCAATATTAATGTCTATTTTGTCCTCTTTTGAATTTACAAAACTCGTCGGTAAATTTATGGTTGGTGAATTGCGTTAATGCTGTTGTTGTGTTTAAATACAATCTTGCATGTAAATATGGCCGCGACCGTCTACAAAAAACTTGCAGAATTGAAATGTTGAATTAAATTTCGGATGGCATGCGAGCAACCTCCAAAAAATGTTGCCGCCGTATCCGTCCTTCTCACGTGCCGCTGAAGTAAATTCAACAAAGACATGGTTTAATAAGTGAGGGTGTAAAGGTAACTTTTTGTCGATAGTAATCGATTAAGATCATCTATTCATTTTTGTAGGGTCTTATGGTGTTTGGTTTTTTTAGTTTTGGGTTGGGCTTATTGAGTCTAAGATAGTTTTTGGAGTGAAAAAATCAAGCATCGTGTATTAAAAATTTAGGTTCTTTGTAAAAATTTATGAGCTTCGTTATGAAATACAAAACTGACAATGGTTGTATCTTAAATTTGTGGAAAATAATTTGAAAATGAAACCTTTTTATTTAGGCTGTTGCAACAGTGCAAACCCTCAAATAAATTACTACGTATTGACAAGACAATAAAGACCCTTGTTTCCTAACTCAAAATTTTGTCAAAGGAGGTAAACGCTTGCCTTTGGAGTAGGTCAGGTTTTCCTTTTTGCCGATGGTTTGGTGTATCTAATTGAATTAGTTGCCTAAGGTATTTTTGGTTGCAAACTCCTTTTCATTTTTCATGTCGCATTGGCCTTGTGGAATACATTTGATTGTGTGGTTCGTTAGATCTACAACATTTTTAGTTGTTTAGTCTTAAGGCCGAGGCACTTTTATTATGGAAATAGTTGATGCAATATTGTCATTTAATCCTTACCCAGTGGTAGCATGTTGAGTGTTTTTTGTGAAAATTTTGGTATTCAAAATGACACTTGATCCTATACAACATCATGCACTTGACTTCAAAATTCATATTCCAAGTTATGCCAGACAATTCTTGCAAAATTTCAAATATTTATGTTGTTTTAAACCATTATCTTTTCATGTATCGGATGCCGAAATGTGAAAAAGACTTTGGTATGAAACCAACCTATGAATAATTTTGCATGAAAATAACCACTTCCAAGACATGATTTAGAAGTAGAACAAATGTGCTTATGAAGCATGTAAAGATACTTCGATGCATCGTCAATGTTTGGCTAGGTTTATTTTTGGAGAAAAATAACTCCTTATTCCTAGAATAGTGATCTTCAATACAAGTAAATTCCGCAGAAGAGAGATCATCGTGTGACGCAACAAAACTCGAAATTGGACCCTAAGGAGAGTTGGTGTGTCTACAATCCCTCCTCACAAAGATTTTCCCTCGGTTTACCCTATTCTTTCTCCAAAATTCTCGAGTCTTAATTGACTTCTATTTTTCTGTTTATTTATCAAATTCGTAGAATTTGATAAATAAATACTATCCACAATGGTTGGAATTTAATTTATATTCCCGACTTTATATTATCTCCAAGCCTTATAACCAATGTTTAACTTTCAACACTTTGTATTTATACTCCACGTTTTTAAATAAATAAATTGTACGAACTTTCTCATTTATATTTCACCATACACCACCCTTACAACAATCATGCTTCCGTACCTATGTTAATTATCCGCCAATCGTTTAATTAAAAAAAATTTCATTATACTCCGGACCCACCTATATATATCAATAACCAATCAAACACTCGTATCGTACTTGGCTATCCTTCGCACACCTTAATTAACCTCCGAGCGTTCAACGCGCGACCACCGTCCGATGGCCCTTCTCCAAATCAACGACTCTTGGAAATTTCGCTTCGCCTTCCAACATAGGGGCTTCTAACGTGCGATGGCGTGGGTTAAATGGTGTTTTTTTTCCGGGGGTCACTTTGCCACGTGTCGCATTCCCTATGGAATCGCTCGCGAATAGGAAATACCGCCTACTCCGCAAAAGCGGTGCGATATGGGCAACCCGCTTTTGTGATTCCGCTCATGGTTTTGGTACAGGGCTTGACCATGGGTGCAAGTCTGGTTTCGCTATCCTTTTGTTTGTTAACTCATGTCCAATCCTCGGGTCAGGTTCTAAAAGCACAACAATTTTTTCTCTTTATTAAGCGGGATTTTTATATTTGAACAGTTTTCACGACCCCGGTTCTCTACACAGACCTCGCCTTCGGGTGGGGTGAGTTCACAGGGTTATCCAACAATTCCGCTATCCTTTTGTTTGTTAACTCATGTCCAATCCTCAGGTCAGGTTCCGAAAGCACAACAATTTTGTCTCTTTATTAAGCGGGATTTTTATATTTGAACAGTTTTCATGACCCTGGTTCTCTACACAGACCTCGCCTTCGGGTGGGGTGAGTTCACAGGGTTATCCAACAATTTACGGGAATTCAAAGACAGAAGAATGGAATTATCAGTACCCAATTGCCTCACAGTTAAACAATTCTTCAAAATTAGCAGTTCGAGATAATTCAATGGCAACTAAGCTTGGAAATCATTTAACTGGAAACAATTGTTCACACACAGAGGTTTATTGCAGAAATCCCCTCTCTACTCTCCTCTTCCCTCTCTACTTTTATTCATCTGAGGAATTACAATTTAAATACATAACATATGGCTTTTCGGTTCCTCTGAGAGGACCGTTATAGAAAGCAAAAGGTCTAATTATAATAATTCAACTAACTGAAACAGTTCGACTCCTACAACTCTAACTAGTCTAAGTAATACAGTCAGCTGAGGTATTGACACCTAGCTGTTACAACTAAAATGTTTTCGAACCCTCCTAGCCACAACATGTGGACAAAACCTCCTACATTGCTGGCTAGTGCCTAATGCCTCTGCATCATCGTGTGACATAAACCTATTAACAAAAGTGAATTCCTTGAATTTCACCAAATATTTTCTTTGAATTCCTTGTTTTTAAAAGCTAATGATATCCCTTATTGTGTTAATGTTACGGAAATTCCTTGTCCTAGTGCCTCACACTCTACTATGAATGTTTTACCAAAAGTAGGTGCAACCGATGTTGGTGTAGAAGACATGGCATCCATTGAAAGAGAGAATGCCAAAGTAGCCTCATCATTCCATATAAATGATATTTTCTTCAAGAGATATGTGAGTGGACTTGAAATGCATGCATAATTCTTAAAAAATGATCAATAATATCATGTAAGTCTAAAAATCTTCTAAGAACCTTGATTTTCTTAGGAATAGGTCATTTTGTAATAGCTTGCATCTTTTGAGGCTCCAACTTCACTCCTTCCTTTAAAACAATATGAACCAAATACTCGAATTCATATTTCCCAAAAGCACATTTGGATATTTTTACATAAAAATGATTGTTCTCAATAATTTATATAACTTTTCCACATGTTTAGTGTGGTATTCCCATGATTTATTATAAATATGTGTATTATCAAAGAAAACCAACACAAATTTTATAAGATGGGATCAAACAAAATTGTTCTTAAGTCGAGCCCGCCGAACTTCAAATGGCGATAAACCATAATTCAAACCAAATTCGCGTTCCAAAATAGCCTGCTGACGTCGGCCAATTTTGTGACGCGAAAACCAAATGAATTCCGCCCTAATATTTTTCGAGTCCGAAGTTGGGCTGGCGTATGGAGGGAGAGTTGTGACGCGAATTTCTTATCAAATTCACCCTAATATTTTTCGAGTCTGGATTTCCACTGCGCGAGCGGCCCAAACAAAGATCCGCTCCAATCAATTTCTGCCATGTGTCCTCAATAAAAACTTGCCCTGCTCCCGGCTGTGGGTGCATTCGATGGCGTTTAAGGTGATGGGACATGGATATGGCGATTTCATATCAATCGCATTAACATTTAACGCTATTCAATTAAGTTTTCACATCAAATCCGCATTAATTAATTTTTAACACTGTTCAAGATCGGACCTCCACTCCTCTTAGCGATTCCGCACGCTCCAATTTGATCCGGCCTTCGGCTCTCATTATTAATGATCATAGATTAATTATGACGGGCGTCCTTTGATTGCATTGCAGACGGGTCAACAAAATGGTGTTTAGCCATGGTTTTTCAGACAAGCTGGTTGCTGGATTACACTGCCTGCTAACTGTGACGATAAGGAGAAGTGGCCAGCTGAACTTCTGCCTAGACGTTGCTGCATATTTGCATTTCTCTCGGTTCTGTCTCTGTCTGTCTTCCTCTGTTAATTGGAATTCTTCTTCTTCGTCTCCTCTTGTGCCCACTGCGCCTGAGATTGCACCCATGCCTCGCGTGCATCATAGGATGCGTTGCCGCAGGGGGAGCACTAGAGGTCAACCCCGGCGCGCTCCCTCCAGCCCCTCAACAGAGTCGACTTCCGGCCAGTCCAGTGATTATTACTTAGGTCGATATCCAAATACTAGGAGTGGGCGGGGTCGGCTTGTAGCATCTGGCCACCGTATGGATTCCCCTGCTCCTGGCTTCCCCACCGCTATTTCACCTTCTCCCACGACGCGCACTGCGCAATTTTCCTTTGATTGCACTCTCAACCGCCCGCGAATCACAGCTGTAGTCACTGTGGTCTTCCGCGAGGAGACCCAAACGGAGGAAGAATGCACCCGTCCGGCGGGTCTGAGCTCGGAAAAAGCCGGCCAGCATTCGGGCCTTCAGGAGGGGAGCCGTGGCATGCATGTGGAGGTAGCACCTAGCGATCCTGGACCTTCCGAAGGATGGTGCCGAATCGTGGAGGAACCATCGGAGGAGTAGTTTGGTTAATTTGTTTTTCTTGCTTAGCAGGCCCACTTAATTGGGCTGCTTTTAGTTTATTTTACTGTGTTGGACCTTTGTAATATTTTTGAATTCTGTAAATTAAACGTTCAAGACTGGTTTCCCCGTATGAGGGCAGTCTTCTTAATTTTTTGATTTTTTTATGACAAATTTTCCATGAGTCTGGCCAGGCAATGTTTTTGACTTCGGTGTAATTTTATTCACAATGTTAATAGATTAACTTTACTTAGAATTCTCACATGATTAACGTTTTTCTTGATCTGTTCAAGGATTTTGGGTACTTTAATTTGTATTTGGAACAATGGACGTCGGTACTCTATCTGTTGCTTTACTGTTCTACATACTGCTATTTCACTTTCTTATAGATGCCTTGGGCATATTTGGATGCTTTCTCAGATTGTCGATAATCTCCATGTGGACTATTTTACTTCATATAATATATTCAAAACAACGTTTTTTCTCTTGTGAAAAAAAAATGATTAATGTTTATCACTCTGCCTTCAAAACTAGCGATGCTGGTCTATGTTGCTGGTTTATTGATATGGTCTTATGGTCTTTTTATATTTTGGACATATCACACTCCTCACATGATTAGCGTTTTTCTCTGTTCAAGGATTTTGGGTATTTTAATTTGTATTTGGAACAATGGACGTCGGTACGTACTCTATCTGTTGCTTTACTATTCTACATACTGCTATTTCACTTTCTTATAGATGCCTTGGGCATATTTGGATGCTTTCTCAGATTGTCGATAATCTCCATGTGGACCGTTAGTGGGTTTTATATCAAGTCGCTGTATGTGACATGGGGTATTTTTCTATCATTGTCTGGGGTGGGACTTCCACTTTTCTGGATGGATATTTGGGTTCCAATCTTCAGATGTGAAAATGTAATGACTTCATGGACTGTTTTACTTCATATAATATATTTAAAACAGTGTTTTATCTCTTGTGAAAAAAAAAATGACTAATTTTTATCACTCTGCCTTCAAAACTAGCGATGATGGTCTATGTTGTTGGTTTATTGATATGGTCTGATGGTCTTTTTATATTTTGGACATATCACACTCCTCACATGATTAGCGTTTTTCTCTGTTCAAGGATTTTGGGTACTTTAATTTGTATTTGGAACAATGGACGTCGATACTCTATCTGTTGCTTTACTATTCTACATACTGCTATTTCACTTTCTTATAGATGCATCGGGCATATTTGGATGCTTTCTCAGATTTGTCGATAATCTCCATGTGGACCGTTACTGGGTTTTATATCAAGTCCCTGTATGTGACATGGGGTATTTTTCTATCACTATCTGGGGTGGGACTTCCACTTTTCTGGATGTATATTTGGGTTCCAATCTTGAGATGTGAAAATGTAATGATTTCATGGACTGTTTTACTTCATATAATATATTCAAAACAACGTTTTTTCTCTTGTGAAAAAAAAATGATTAATGTTTATCACTCTGCCTTCAAAACTAGCGATGCTGGTCTATGTTGCTGGTTTATTGATATGGTCTGATGGTCTTTTTATATTTTGGACATATCACACTCCTCACATCATTATCGTTTTTCTCTGTTCAAGGATTTTGGGTACTTTAATTTGTATTTGGAACAATGGATGTCAGTACTCTATATGTTGTTTTAGTATTCTACATACTGCTATTTCACTTTCTTATAGATGCCTCGGGCATATTTGGATGCTTTCTCAGATTTGTCGATAATCTCCATGTGGACCGTTACTGGGTTTTATATCAAGTCCCTATATGTGACATGGGGTATTTTTCTATCACTGTCTGGGGTGGGACTTCCACTTTTCTGGATGGATATTTGGGTTCCAATCTTTAGATGTGAAAATGTAATAACTTCATGGACTATTTTACTTCATATAATATATTCAAAACAACGTTTTTTCTCTTGTGAAAAAAAAATGATTAATGTTTATCACTCTGCCTTCAAAACTAGCGATGCTAGTCTATGTTGCTGGTTTATTGATATGGTCTGATGGTCTTTTTATATTTTGGACATATCACACTCCTCACAAGATTAGCGTTTTTCTCTGTTGCAGGATTTTGGGTACTTTAATTTGTATTTGGAACAATGGACGTCGGTACTCTATCTGTTGCTTTACTATTCTACATACTGCTATTTCACTTTCTTATAGATACCTCGGGCATATTTGGATGCTTTCTCAGATTGTCGATAATCTCCATGTGGACCGTTACTGGGTTTTATATCATGTCCCTGTATGTGACATGGGGTATTTTTCTATCATTGTCTGGGGTGGGACTTCCACTTTTCTGGATGGATATTTGGGTTCCAATCTTCAGATGTGAAAATGTAATGACTTCATGGACCGTTTTACTTCGTATAATATATTCAAAACAACGTTTCTCATCTTTTAAAGTTTCATTTTTTTTTTTAAATTGAACCCGCCGTCGGTATACCGACACATCTCGGGCATATTTGGATGCTTTCTCAGATTGTCGATAATCTCCATGTGGACCGTTAATGGGTTTTATATCAAGTACCTGTATGTGACATGGGGTATTTTTCTATCACTGTCTGGGGTGGGACTTCCACTTTTCTGGATGGATATTTGGGTTCCAATCTTCAGATGTGAAAATGTAATAACTTAATGGACTGTTTTACTTCATATAATATATTCAAAACAACGTTTTTTCTCTTGTGAAAAAAAAATGATTAATGTTTATCACTCTGCCTTCAAAACTAGCGATGCCGGTCTATGTTGCTGGTTTATTGATATGGTCTGATGGTATTTTTATATTTTGGACATATCACACTCCTCACATGATTAGCGTTTTTCTCTGTTCAAGGATTTTGGGTACTTTAATTTGTATTTGGAACAATGGACGTTGGTACTCTATCTGTTGCTTTACTATTCTACATACCGCTATTTCACTTTCTTATAGATGCCTCGGGCATATTTGGATGCTTTCTCAGATTTGTAGATAATCTCCATGTGGACCGTTACTGGGTTTTATATCATGTCCCTGTATGTGACATGGGGTATTTTTCTATCATTGTCTGGGGTGGGACTTCCACTTTTCTGGATGGAAATTTGGGTTCCAATATTCAGATGTGAAAATGTAATGACTTCATGGACTGTTTTACTTCGTATAATATATTCAAAACAATGTTTCTCGTCTTTTAAAGTTTCATTTTTTTTTTTAAATTGAACCCGCCGTTGGTATACCGACACATTGTAGACGTCAGAATTGCGACAAATCAGAAATGTCGGCAGAGCGACAGTATAAAAACGTCGGACCACATTTCGTCGGAATTGCGACAGCTTACAAACGTCGGAAGAGCGACGTCCAAAACGTCGGAAGAGCGACATCCAAAACGTTGGAAGAGCGATGTTAAAAAAGTCGGACCACATTTCGTCGGAATTGCGACATCTTACAAACGTCTCAAGAGAGACGTCCAAAACGTCGGACCACACTGCGTCGGAATTGCGACTGTTTACAAATGTCAGAAGAGCGACGTTCAAAATGTCGGACCACATTTTGTCGGAAGTGCGACCGTTTAGGAACATCGGAAGCGCGACGGTTCATAAGACATCGGAAGAGTGACGCTTGTTCGGAAGCGACAGAAGAAGTGTTGATAGTGCGACACTTTTTAGGTGCATCGGAACTGCGACGACATGAAAAACCACGTTTTGTCTGCCCTCGAACTGTCGCTCTTGTGACAACTATGTGTTGGAATAACGATGAATTGGCCGTCAGAATTTCCGCCAAATTTTCTAGTGACCCATCAAACGGTCCAAATTCCTCCGTACCACTAATGATCAACGGATCAGAACATGCCACATGGTGCCATCCTGTTGGCTGTGGAAAAATGGAATATTCCAAGTATATACTTGCTGATTGTACCTGCATGCTGACTGGGCATCAAGTCACCAAAATTTTGATGTTTGGGAAAACGGACAGAATGCGATATCTTCCTCATAAGACATCGGTTTTTCGAACCGTTCACAGCGCCAAAATCGCAACGACGAGACCTTTTTGGTCGCTATGGTTTGGAACTATTTCTAGCACTTTATATTTTGAGCATAACCATTGATCTTTTGATCATATCTTTAACAATTTTTTGTGTGCATAATCGTTGTCCCATCTTTGTGGACTGTTCCGCATGATATTAGACAAATCTTTCTCAAATTGTTGTGTGTAGTGACCATCACATCCCTTGTGAACTATTACATTGGATGTTAGACGGAATCATTCAGTTCACATGTGTCTCTTCCTAAGTGGTACTATTACCTCTCTCTTAGAGGCTCACTTTTCTCTCCCCCCCGTAATAGAATAACCTTGACACACTTGCAATCGGGCACTTACCAGGCACACCCCCTTGCTTTTCGAAATTACATCTACATCACTCTCTCTTGTTGACAATAAGAGTCAAGAAATATATTTAAGAATAAGGAGCCTTTGTTCCACATGGGACTCCTACACCAAACAACGTGAGGTCTAATTTGGACTTCATATTAGGGAGATCCCCTGAATGTTAGAGGGTCCAACATTGTCAACATTTCAGGCACTAGAAGGAGAGGAACCAGTTTTTTTTATGGCTGATAAAACCACCGAACCCAACAGTACATCTTATGATCAAGGGAATAGCGTACACTCCACCTCCCCTGCTTGTACTCTTGAAGTTGGTGACTCTTCCAAAACACAACCCACACGAATTTTTGAAATTTCATGTAATCAAATCCTTGCCATCCGTCCTATAACTTGTCAGTTCACAAGAGAAATTGGATTGCTCCGAGGAGTATCTTGCCTTCCAAATTTTCCTAATAAGAATAAGACCACCTCTATCGGAGTAGTGGTCTCTTCCTTGGAATACATATTTCTTGCCACCCTCGAAGAGTTAGTAGTTGTTTTGGAGAAAACAGAATAACCTCCAATTTTTAGTGGTGGTCAAGGAGATAACCCACTACTCTTAGGCATAACCTTCCATAGGTTTGGCTGTGATGAAGAGGAAAATGAGTTATCATATTCTGACAAAGAAGAGGAGGAGAGGGAATATGAAGATATGGTAGACCAAGATCTATATTGGATGTCTCAATGCCCACTTTCACTTTCAGGTGTGCTACATAATATGCAAGGGCATCTATAAAATATCTTAACGAAGTATGACCCTTACAGAATGGTTAAAGAAGAAGACAACATGGAAAAATTCTACGTGCATCTCCAAACACTTGAGGTATGTTATGACGATGTTGCATGTAAAAATTTCTCATGTATCTTGGATGGTCGAGAAATTGTTGGTACCACAATATTACCCCAAAATCCATTCAAAATTGGAGGGGATTTAAGAAAATGTTTCTTGAGAAATTCGCTGATGATAATACTGCTGCCATGTTGTTGAAAGAGTTGGGTAATCTCAAAATGTATTTGAAAGAAAAGGTGAAAGATTTAAATCAGAGGTTCAATCGTGTCTTGAAAATACTCCCAAAAGAAACGAAACCTCATGACTCTATCACGATAGATTACTACACTTTTTCCTTGCCAACAAGAATTATGTAGTTCGTAAACCAAACTACAAAACCAACACTCTTAGAAAATTTTGAAGAGACCATTGTAGTTGAGAAGAACTTGCACGTGATTGGAGTCATCATAGACGATGAACCAACATCCAAAGATACAAGTAAAAGGTCTGAAGCCTTAGTAAACAAGGTAAATGAAAAAGAACCATCTAATCTAGAGAACTTGACCCGCATCGTGAGGAACCTATAAAATGAGTTAGAAGAACTTAAATAAATTTCAAGTGGGACCATTGTTAATAGCAAGCCCCTGTGATTCAAACCGTTCAAAAAGATTGTAATTTCAGGTGGAAACACTAATCAACTGGAAAAATCTGTTGGAAATACTAAGAGTGGGGGGGGGGGGTGGGGGAGAGGGAGGGGGTGAATCAATATTTCTTACCAATTATCACTTTTAAATATTTTTAGAGAATTAGTTAATATTCTATTATTCTTGATGTTTATCAAGTAACAATAGTAAATAGTAGAACACAATAGGCACACGAATTTTAGTTGGAAAACCCACTCTGGGTCAAAAACCACCGAACGCTTTTCTAATACATTATTTAATATTCATCCCCAACTGAAATGAAAGGTACAACTTCATAGAATTCTAGAAAATCATTCTTCTCCAACTCCCATTAGAAGCACGACCCAACGCCCTGGTTTCTTCAATAGTCAACTAAATGGATGCCCCAACATCCAAGACCAACCTACCACCCTGAAGTGTTCACAGGCTCCAACCTGTAGGTGACTTCATGCACCAACCTAGCACCTCCCTGCCACCCTATAATGATAAAAAATAAGACAAGAGTGTGGACTCCCGTACCAGGGACAATGATCCACGATACAATATGATTCACAATGATTTTATTGAACTAGAACAATCACCCAATCACACTATGACTTGCAACCCCACCATAAAATTATCCAACAATGAAACTTATACCTCCCAACAATGCCTCTCCAACTCTAGGTAGATTGACTCTTTTACAATAATGACTCTTTTACAATTTTACAATGATGATTTTTACAATACTGACTTTTGACACAACCTAATACTTGACTTGACACTGCTTCTTTGAACACTAGTAGTTGCTGAGGTATTGTTGTGCTTGCTTCAAGTAATGTTACTTTGGCATTGCATTGTCCTTTTAGTACCTGTCTGATTTGTCCTATTATGTCCTCCTTTGTGCACATGCATTAATGAACAAGACCCAAAACAATATACAGAAAAAATACTTACATTGTTTTTCAAACCATATGTTAGAGAAATATTCAAAATTAAAATGTAAATATGTTCAACATTTATGAACAAAACCCAATCAAACATACATACAAAATACTTACATTGTCCTGCAAAAACACATGTCCGAGATGATATTCAAATTAAAATTCAAACACTAATCACACATACCTTGTTGTAGCAAACTTACCCTTGACTGTTGATATGTTTTCCTTAATGAAGTGATCCTTGAATGCATATTTTTTATTGCCTTCTAGAAGCTCGATATTGAATCTGTTGTATATATGTAGATCTCCAAGGTCTGAAATTGTGTCCTGTGGTAGCCCTTTGAGTCCTCTTTCCAACCTTGTAGGTTTGATAAATATTGTATTCTTCAAGAAATAGTTATGCCCAATCTCCTACGATGAACTGATTATAGACTGGTTCAGTAGAGCGAACTTGTACGAAGTGCCATGTGTCACAGTTTCAACCTTTGGTCCTGAAAACGATATCCAACAAACTAAATTTTGCCCTCTTTCTGTCACTTTTTACGAAATTTGACGATTTTCCCAAGGTCACCGGTTTGAAATGAAATTCAGGATCATGAAAAAACACTAACTTTGCATCTAAAGTTTCGCAAAAAAAAAATTATAGCTATAATTCCACGATGACCTTTTTTAAGTAGCGAAATCCTTGCATTGGGAGGATATAAGGCTCACAATTTATATAAATGCTTAGGTTGAGAGGGTATTCAACAAGTGAACATTGGAGGGATTTTAGGAGTTTAAAAAATTATTAATTATTGAATATTCAATGACCACAACCAATAATTAGTGTCATGCTACAACCCCATGGGGTTTCAGCCCACTAACTGGGGTTACTAACTTCAAACATGAATAACTCTCAAACCGTGGAAATATTTTCATTGATGGCAAAGGAGCACAAAGGAGCAGCACTAGAATTATCATTAAGGAAAAGGAGCAGAGAAGCAACAACAATAAGGAAAAAGAGTAGATTAGGCAATAATGCAGTAAGAATGAAAAAAGGAGGCTAGGAGCAGCAATATGCAGCAATGTGCAGCGAAGAGGAAAACGAGCAAGGCAAAGGAGCAGCAAAGAGTAAAAGAAAGATAGAGGAGAAGCATTAGAGGTAAAGGGGTAGAGAGGAGCAGTAACAGACAAGGAGTAGCATTGGAATATTTATCAAGGAGAAAAGGCAGCAAAGGAGAAAAGGCAACAAAAGAGAAAAGGCAGTTAAGGTAGCAAAGGCTGCAAAGGCAACAAGGTGGGTCAAGTCGTGAACGTGGGCATAGTCGTGAATGTGGGCAGAGTCGTGAACGAGCGGGTCAAGTCGTGCTATTCATAAAATCTCAAGAGTCAAACTTGTTTTGCATTCAGAATAGTGCACGAGGGCACGTACAGTTCAATGGGCCAAGTCGGAAAATGGAGAAAATCGTGAACGCATGGGTCAAGTCGGAAAATCAGAGTGAAGCAAAAATGGACGGTCGTGATCAAGTCATAGAAATGACAACAAGAGAATGGACGCACCAGATTACATCGCATTGGATAGAAGACGATTGGTGCACATCGCAATTGATGATTCTTATATTTACATGTTGATACTTCACACAGTAAGTGATTTAAGTTGTGATGCGATAAAGATGGGAGGTGGCGATGTGAAGTATATCGCACATTGCATGCGATAAGGTTTAGCGGCAATTGCAGAAATTGGAAATTAGTAAAGTTGCGAAGCGCGAGAGATGACATGGAAAGATAATGTGGCAGTGATGTGGTGATGACATGGCAGTGATGTGGAGATGTCGTGGCAGTGACGTGGCGATGACGTGGAAAATGATGTGGCAATGACGTGGCGCCCTCGGTGGGTCCCGAACCTTTATACCGCAAATCACAAATCGCATTTTGCAAGTGGTGATAACGTTTGATTTGAGAAAATTGCGATAAGCGGTGGGACCCAATTAGAAATTAGAAATCGCAAATTCAGAAGTCTGAGAAAATAAGAGTTCAAATTGATTCCTCCAAAATGTGAAGTGCGAAGTGGAGCGGATGCGATGCAGCTCAGAGTTTAATTCTAAATAATTTAAAGTCCGGGCTAGGTATATCTAGTTAAGAAATCGCATCAAGAGAATGACTGAGCAATGTATAAACAAATAACAAAGGAGTTTCTGAAATACAAAATGGGCTCGGACGCGATACCGTTCAGAGGTAAATGCTAATATATTTCAAGTCTAGTTTTATGCAATTGCGTTGTTGATAAAAGAAAGTCTAAATGCAGGCAGAAGGACTCAGGTAAGTGAACCGACACTACGTGTAAACCAGGGTTCATGCGGTTGTGCCTTATTAATAAAATAAAGCCTGAACATGGGCAGAAGGACTCGGGTAAGTGACCTGACTCAGCATGCATAATTGAGAACTTCAGGCAGAGTCGGGTGTTGAGACAGAGGAGAAGGCTAAACGTTGCGGCCATGAGAAGATAGGTAGAGTGGGTCGAGTTTGGCTCAGCACAATGACAGGTAGAGAATGTTAAATTTTGTGGTTAAATATAATAGGCATAGTCTGGAAAAATAAGGGCATAGTAGCACTATTTGAAACGTAATAACTTGGTCAAGTCGAGCTAAGACAATAATGCTACAGTGCGGTTGGAATATAACAAAAAAAATAGAAAAGAAAAATACTCAACAAGAAAAAGAGGACAAATGCACAGCAAGAAAAGAAGCTGGAAGGGTTGAGTTGTAATTTAAATTTATTGATTTATTTTATATAGTTTGTGATGCAAAGACAAGTCTCCATAGGCATAGGAAAATCTCCAATGAGTGCTGTAATGATTATGACTAATGTAATAACCTGAAATGAAGTGTAAGGAATCGAATGGGTGGAAGGAAAAGAGACAGGCTTGTTCACTTCGTATTCCCTGTAGAATGCAAACAGTCAATAGTTATCTATATAAGAGATGTAATATCAGTGTGCAGAAAGAGGTTAGATAGCTGCAGAATGGATGTGAGTGGAAGAATGTAAGAGAGTTGCAGAAGGTTGGAGAGTGGAAGAATCAGAGAGAGGTGATAGAAATGTTGTGCACATCAGGAACTGATATGAAGCATATGTGAAGGCTGAAGAGGCAACAATGGAGAAGGAGTATAACAGAGCTGATATCCATGTAAATCCGTATTCTAGTTTCATGTTGAGTGAGGGGATTGCAGTCTCCTTTCAATTTGTAGCTTGATAAATATCTAGTTGGAGCTGGATGAGGTAGGAGCGTCTTGTAGGTTGTAGCCTACAGAAAATACATGGGAGTTGGTGCTTCTATTTCAAGCTATAGCTTGATAGATGTCCAGTTGTAGACGGTTGAGGTAGGAGCCTCCTATGGGTTGTAGCCTGCAGAAATTAGATGGGAGTTGGAGCTTCCTTGCAATTTATAGCTTGCATAATTTGAGGTAGTAGCCTCCTGTAGGTTGGAGTCTACATAAAACCAGTTGTGAGAGGGTGTTGGAGCTTGCCTTTGCATCACAAAAATAATGAGATGTGGTTTTATCGCTTCTGGGTTTCCAATTATATTTATTGTCTATGTGCTTGATGATTATGTGTTGATGTGATGTTTTAATCTACCTAATTACTTGTTGTCCACACATTAGGTTTGTTGATTCATTATGTATTAAGCTTCTTATGAAATGATGGTGTAAATGAGTTGAATGAAAATAGCTTTAAATGTCCACGAATGTACTAAACTATCTCACCCCCCCTCTTAGTTTAGCTAAGGGTTCATTAATTGGTATCAGAGTCGGTTCATTTAGTAACATTTTAACAACTGGAAGGAGGTCATAGGTCCCCAAAATGGCTAGCCTAGAAGGATGCTCAACAAATAAAGCCCCATTTTTTACTGGCACAAAATATGATTTCTGGAAAATAAGAATGAGGACATACTTAATGTCTCAGGAATATAAGTTTGGGCTGTTGTGGAAGAAGCCGAACAAAATTTCAGAGCTAATGCAAAAGAAATGAATACACTCTTGAGCAGTCTAAGTGAGTTATAATTTATCAAAGTAATGCACAGTAAGACTGCCAAAGATATCTGGGATACGTTAGGAAACATTCATGAGGGAGATACAAAGGTGAAGATGGCCAAACTACAAGCACATAAAACTCAGTTTGAAAAATTAAAAATGAATGAAAATGAAGATATAGCTGCATTATTCTTAAGAGTTGCAGAAGTTGTGAATATCATGATAGGCCTAGGAGAGGAAATTAAAGAAAGTGTTGTAGTCCAGAAAATATTTATATCTCTACCATCCAGGTTTAATCCTAAGGTTTATGCCATAGAAGAAACAACAAACTGGGAAACCTTAACCAGAAACCAATTACTTGGGAACCTACCAGCATATGATATGAGACTTCTTAAAGGGAAATCAAACACGAGGGAGGCTGCCTTCAAGGTAGACAAGTGCATAGAAGAAAAAGAAGGTACATGCTCATGCTCCGATGAAGAAGAAGCAAAATTCGTCAGAAGAATGGATAGAGGCATAGGTAAGTACAAAGGTAAACTTCCATTTAAGTGCTTTAATTGTGGAAGAGTGGGCCACTATGCTTCAAAATGTCCCCATAAGAGAGAAGAGAATCAACCACAAGAGATAGAGAAAAACAAAATAAATAACTGGCAGAAAGGGAAGAGATTTAATAGAAAATAATTTTATGCTCAACAAGATAGTAGTGCATCTAAAAGCTTAGATGAATCCTCCAATGAAGAAGGAACCTTTGAATTTGTTTTGATGGCCAAGGAAGAGCTTGAAGGATACGTTCTGGAAGATGAAGAAGAAGGTGATGTTGATCTTGGGGGGGGGATAATTAGTGCCCTAAAGGAAATAGGCAAAATTAAACTCAAGAGCAGAAAACATAATGACATTCTCCTGAAATATGTAAAGGAAGAGCCAAATTCGGAAAACCTCATTCAATTGAAAGTAGAACTTGAAGAAGATAAGAAGGTAGAAGATATTCTAAAAAGGGAAATAAAGGAGAAAAATTAGGAGTGTGAAAAGTTGGAAGAAGAAGTAGTATGCATGAGAAAGAAATTAGAAAAGTCCCAAAGGGAATTAACTATGAATATTCCACGAATGAAAACCTCTGAACAATTGGAAAAAATACTAAATGATCAAATATCTCCTCTTATAAAGACCGAGATAGGCTATGAAGGAGAAAAAATTAAGTCCAAGGTTGAAGATAACAAGGATATCACCTTTGTGAAAGTTATAAAAGAAAAAGATAACTCTCAGCCATCTAAGATTATTGCAGCTAGAGGACTGATAGAAGAAAGGAGCAGGTTGTGTAAGCAGATTGAAGATGAGATTAACTCCATGGAGAACTCTGAGAAGGCAGACACTAAAAGAGATGATGAAGCAACCCAAAAGAGATCCAAAGCGTTAGAAATAGCAAAAACTTGATGTGTAATGAAACAAATAGAAACAAGCAGCAACATCATGTGAAAAAGAATGGAAGGAAGAAGCAAGCAGTTGCAAAAATCTCAAATGTTCCGGAAGATGAATTGAACAAGTTCGAAAGATATCAAAGGAGGTTATTTCCTCCTGTGAGAAGTATCACACGTTTTACCTGCCACATACTTGGACATATAGCAACACATTTTAAGACAAATCAAATCAAGTTTAACCAAAAAAAGACACAACAAATGAGAATACCCCCTCAAGCAAGCAAATGGAAAGGAAAATATTTCACCAGGTACACAAATCATTTCCATGGCTACTGTTATGCATGAAATGAATTTGGACATAAAATTGTTGAATGTAAATTATGTTAAGAAAGGAGCACAAAATGTTATACATTAACTCAAACATACCTAGGTAAAATAAGAAGTTATGTGTGCCACAAGCTTGGACACAAAGAAAATGACTGCAGGCTACCATATACAGTAAAGGACTCTAGACAGATGATGGAACCAAATCAAATCAGACCAAAATGTGAATCAAAAAGAGATTCATACATTATGAGGAACCCCAACAAAGTATGGAAGAAGAAGAAAAAGGGGGAGCCTGTTACTTTAATGACATTTCAAATCCATCATAGTCTCAGGGGGAGCTGCTCCAGGAAGCAACGCAGATATCTAGTTAGTAATAGACAAGAAGCAATATCCCAGGGGGAGAGAAGTTCATAAAAGGTCCCCATAAGAGTTGTCAAATATTTCTTGGAATAAGAACAACTAAAATTTCAATAAGGGAAAGGACAATTCCTCTGGCAGAGAACTATAGAGGAAGAAGGACACCTGAAGCATTCAATGCTAATTTGAGATATCCAACATATTGATGGAAGAAGAGAAAGCAGCAAGTAGCCATGGTGATAAAGGGAACATCATTCATGAGCCTGGAAACTAAGAGGATGATTACATTGTGTGTCACACTGCAAGTGTTGATAATGAAATAAAATTCTTTCAAGAAGGATGAATAAGGAAAGTGTTATCCCAAGTGTTATTATTGGAGTAGTGGTATGATACAAGTCCTCAATATCAGAATGTTATGGTATGCATCATGGTGGTGGTATGGTATAAATACATCAAGGAAGAATTCCTAGCATTATAGTATATGTGGATTAAGCTCCGGTTGCTCTGATCATTGCAAAGTATCTTTTGATTGTAAATGATGGAGAATGTCGAGATGCATTATTAAAGCATTGTTATAGCATCATTTCTCACCTTCATATGATTCATGATTGCTTTTATGGCTTTGGGCACCCATTCCTACAGACTTGGAAAAAATTCACTAAAAAACAGTGTTAAAATCCCCATACGCGGTTATGCCCAGACTTTTCCGCGTGTATACGCGAGTCCACATGTACTTTCCCGCGTATGCCATTGAAATCATTAAAAAATATATAAAAATTCCCTATTTTCGAGTTGGGTTGATGGTTACTCTGGTAGTTCAACCACCCCAGCAAGTGGCCAACTGTTTCCAACTGTTGAAACTACTTTGAGGGAGTATAAAAGCCCCTTATGTGCATGGCCTAAGGGAGAGAGAGAAATTATTGATATTATACTCTGTTGGTATTCCCTATCCAAGTCTGAATTCCCGTGCCTCCTGCACTTCCCAGTTCATTATAGGAAACCCTTGTTTCCTGGAGATGCTCATCTCTTTATATGTCATCTCGTATGCACCAATTCGGAAGGAATCTTAGCGAGGCAAGGGTGGGACGGATCTGGACGACGGTTTGCTCGAATATCGTGGAAGGATTCAGGTGATCTCTCCACTCATTATTTCTGTACATGCTATTTATAATACAGAAGAACCATCTTGTTCCCGAAATATACGTGTTAGTGTCTGCTTGCATATATGAGAATATTGTTATTTAAGCATTTATTATGGTTTATCTAATGTTTCACGTGGATTTCACTAACATTTAGAGTAGATATATGCTATACAACCAGTTCTTCGTGCTTGTTTCTTCTTGTCTTTCAGGTTAAGAAGGAAGAAGGGTTGCTGGGGGTTTGGACCCCGCGGGATCTGCTTCAACCGTAGGACCTACGAGTAACTTCCTCGATCTACTCTATTTAGTTTTTCATGAACATGTATGGTTGTGTGAGTCCTTCTTGAGTAGCATGCCCTGCTCTGTGGAGGTTTAAACCCAACAAACCTCTAGGGTGATTTTCCCCGAAACAGAACTGGCGACTCCGCTGGGGATCGCATTCTTGTGATTCCCCTGCTGGGTGGTTTCAGCTGTTTGATAGGTTTCCAACAGTTTTAACTTTTATTTCCAGTCCAGTTTACTCTTTTTCAGTCACACTGAAGTCTTGGTTTCTTATCCAGGCTTGATCCTTTTTTTTTTTCATTATTTACCTTTATATACACGCTTTTTTCTGCACACAGTCGCGTATACACGCAATTTTGTCTAAAGGGAGTCGCGTATACACGTGTTTCCTTTAGCACAGTCGCGTATGCACGCTTGTTGCTAAACTGTAAAGTTGCGTATACCTAGGTAGATTTTGAAATTTTGGATTTCTTGGCTTTTTAGTCCTTTCTGTCTGTGGAGACCTGTTCCTACAGTGTCTTTGTACCCTCTGGATTGTGAAGAAAGTGGTCTTTGGTCTTTTCTCTCTTTTGTTTGATTGAAAACTAGTCTTTTTGGCAAAGTGTCATTTCTTGTGCTGGCATTTATGGTTTGAGTACCAAGATCTCTTTCTGGGGATTCTTGGCTGTTCTGCTTCATCAGAACAGAGAGCTCTTGCTCATTTACTCTTTCCTATCTTTGTGTTTTGATTTGCGCTACGATTTTTGCCCATTTCTTGGTTGGTTTTCTTGAGTTTAGTTGGCTAGGTCTTGTTGCAACTTTTGAAGAGTCTTTCTTGGTTCTTTGAAGTTTTTGTTTGCGGCAAGGTTGCACTATTCTTCTAGGCTGAGTGGCTGAGTTTTCTTGTCTTCTTTTGCTCATATTGATCTTGCTACTAGTTAGCCTTATAAGATTTGGAGCATTTTGGAAGTTTTTGCTTGAAATTCAGTGTTGTTTGGCTTGGGATTTTATAGTTTCACTTGGTCTTTTCGAACTCTTTTATAAAACTCAAAAGCTCAAAAAACATTTTGCTTTGTTGTTTGCTTTTGTTTTTGCATTTTTTTTTTTCGTTTCTTTGTATCTTTTGAAGCTTTGTTGAGGTTTCTTGCCTTTGGATTTTGGCTTGATTTTGGAAAGGAGTTGTCATTGATTTCTTCCTCTTGTTTTTAAGCGTTTTTGGTGTCTTCATATTAAGAGTTCTTGATTTTGGGAACTAGCTTTTTGGACAACCAAAAAAGAGATAAAACTGAAGGACTTTTGGGAAATTTCACTCTGCTTTAGGAGATTTTGCATCTTAGGATTTGCATGCTTGTAGTGATTTGCATCAAGTGCACTTAAGCATTTAGTCATTTTCATAGTTTTTGTGAGTGTGAGTTTGCTATCTGAAAAGAAAAAATACAATTTTTAATCTCGTAGAACCCGTGTAGAAGTTGCTTTTCATCGAAAGACAATAACTACATTTGCATGTAGTTTGGTTTTTATTAATTTCTTTCTGCATCAAAACATCATAAGTTCCATTCCCGCATCCCTTTGACTTAACACTGTGACCCATTAAAATAAGCGATTTAATCTAAAATCAACTAGCAAGTTTTATTAAGTGTCAATCACCAACTAGCTAGGTTGTGGGGCCTTGGAATAGGAGAGAGGAGAGTTAACTCTCCAAGGCCGCTCAAACAAACATAGAAGTTTATTAATTGAGCGAAATCCAACTCCGTGAGGTGGACTGGGAAAGCTCTCCTCCGAGAGAGTCAAAAAGCGAAGTGAAGGTGAGGGATACCCCTCTCGGTCGCCACAGATGCGACCTCGAACCGTACCGCGGCACGACACGGTTGGTGCCCATAGTTGCCACTCCTAGGTTCCACAGGAGACGGGCGTGGAGGTACGCCGTCGATGCACGAGTGAACGTCGCATCACTTTCGTGATGCTTACGGTGTAGCACGGCTTGCGGTGTAGGCGGTAAAGGCATCGTTAGGAAGGTCGGCATAAGCATTTACGATACACCTTCGCTATTGAAGCCTAGGCCGTGGTATCCGACCCCTTTCGGGGAGGTCCTATATTTCGCTTTCACCGCTTGTTGGGTGTCGGGTCCTCATCACGGGAGCGGAAGGTAACGAAGGGCATTTGGTCGGTTGTCTCGGGGATTTTTCTTATAGTGAGTGCTCTTTGCTCCTAGCTTACTTAGATTTATATTTTTTGAGTCTAATTAAAATTTGTTAAAGTGGCTGATCAAGCGCCTCGTCGATCGAGGAGAATCCAGGGGTTATCTCCCGAGAGTCCAGAGCCTTCTTCGAGAAGGCGGAGGAGTGATTTAGCAGGTGGTTACCACCCTGTGACGTCTGATGCAGTGGAGAGAGATCCTCCACAAGGGTCTGAAGGTTTCATAGCTGATTCTGGTGTCGGTTCCGAGAGGAGCGTTCCGCTCACCTCGCGAGTTTTATTTCCTCAGGAAGAAGATTTTCAAATTGAGGAATTACCTGAACCTCCTGGGTCAAGTCCATCTCCTCTTCCTCCTGATTATCCGTTCATTGTTCAATACATCGGACCTGAGTCAGAGAGACTAGAAGATCCTCCGTATTATTCTTACCTTTCGATGGCCACGACTGGGAACGCGGCTTCTGCTGTGAGTGCTGCAGGCATTCAGACTCCTGCTTCTGTTGAAGGATGGGGCACTATTGCTTTATCTTCGATTGCTTCTAGTGCTGCTCTGGTTTCACCCAAGCACATGCTTCTCATTCTGGTCCCTTTTGCTTCGGAATGCCCACTAGTGGGATTCCTTCTTTTTCCTTTTCCGCTGCTGCAGCTAGATCTACACCCATGTCTTCCATGGCTAGTGGATCAGCTTCTTTTCAGGGGTTCCCCTTTGGAACTTGGCACATTCCTAGTTCCAATCCTTCTTTAGGGTCCTTTCCGTTTACTTCTCAGACCCAGAGTTTCAATCCTTGGTCTGGAGGTCAGAATTTGACCACTTTTACAGGATGGAACCCTGTATTCGCTACATTGGGGGAAGGGAATCAGTTTTACGCTGGTCAACAAGGGAATACTTCTTTCCCTTCATCGAGTGCTTATCAGACCTTTTCTCCTCTTTCTAATGCCTGGAACCCCTATCAGGGGCTTTCCTCTTCATTTCATACTTCAGCGGGGGGAACTGGTCTGGGCTTTGGTAACTCTGCGTTGGGAGGAGGTTCTTCTCCTTTTTCTACAAGTCCTTTTTGGCAACCTGGTGCCTCATCAAATCCAGGGTATTCTTTTCAGAATGTTGGGAATCCATCCCATCAAGGATGGAATCCTCAGGCTCCACCTCGCTTACCTTTTTTGGCAACGTTAAACTTGCCAGATCTGTCGAAGTTGACTAATGGTCCGATTCGTTATAGTCCGGGGTGGCCTTCGGTTCCCACCAAACTTCCTTCAGATATTCCAAAGTTTGAAGGTAAGAATGGAGAAGATCCGGCTGACCACATTACTACTTTCCATTTATGGTGTTCTTCCAACTCCTTGATCGATGATTCGATTAGGTTGAGATTATTTCAACGCACCCTAACTGGAAACGCTGCCAAATGGTATATTGAGCTAACTAGGGGCAATTTTGCTACATTTGGAGAACTGGCTGTTACATTTCTAAACCATTTTCAGTTGCCTGTCCGATATGATGCTGGGACTGAACTCCTAGCTAATTTTAAGCAGGCCGATGCAACCCACATTTCTGATCACATTTAGGAATGGAGGAGAAGGAAGAGGCTGATTAAAGCTCATATTCCAGGTGAATTCCTTTTGGAATGGTTTCTCAAATCCCTGCAGTCAGATATTTCGAAAGATGTATCCCTCTCAAGGGTATTTTCCGAGGAGCAGGCCATTTTTAGGGCCCAGCAGCTAGAGTTGATATATTCTCAGTCTGGGGTCCTTCACAAGTATTTTCCCAATGCTCCTCACTCCAAATTAGACTTATCTAAAACTAAGCCCGGTCGTCATGGTGACGGACTAATTGGATCGATCAATAGTGGTGCAGCCAGCCTGCTTACTCAACTACAGCAGTTGTCTTTGCAATCTGCTCCTTCTGGTCAGGCTGTGCCTGCTGAGTCATCACCTTCCCAGTCTTTGTCCATAAATGCTGTCCAAGCTTCTGATCCCAAAGGAAATCAACAATCTGAAGGGAAGAAGAAGGGACGAAATAATAAGAAAAAGGGCAAGAACGGGAAGGGTAATGAAAATAAAACCAACGAGCATGTTGGTGAGGGTCCAAAGGAGAAAAGGAAAGTGAAGTTTCCATGCAAGCTATGTGCTGGAGACCATCTTACACACCTTTTCCCTAAAATTCAGGATGCGCAGCGCTTGTTAGCCCAACAGGGTTCTTCTAGTTCCCAGGCTGTGTTAACAAACCCTTTTCCCCAAGGGCAACAATTAGTTGTTGGCGCGAATCAAAATCCTGGGGCTTCCTCTGGAGGTACCCAGGAAGGGGAAATTCCATCGAACATTTTCATGATGAGTGCGCATGCGGATATCGCTATGAGATCCCGTGATTATGGCGGAGAAGAGTCTTCGAAAGCTAAGGATATTCCTAATGCTACTGAGCCGCTTCACATTACGAAGCCTACTGTTGAGTCTATGCCTCGGATGCCCAAAGCATCTTCTAAGTGAACAACGATTAATCCAAATGCTAGGGCTGCCCAGAACTACTCGATTATGGAAGATTTGGCGCAGAGTCCTTGTGCTATGTCAGCTTTAGAGGTACTCCAGTCTTGTCCGGCTCAGCGCAGTGCTTTTCTCATTGCCATTGGGGCTATTGATCCGAAAAATTATCTTTTGATTACTTTTGATATGTCTAATTTTAAGAAGAGACTTCCTCATCACATGGCTTTTCATATTAAATCATCCTACCGGAAGTGTAACATATTTTGGACGGTTGTTGATGAGGGTGCTTCCACATGCGTGATGTCTCTCACATGTTGGAAGACAATTGGATCTCCCAAAGCTGTTCCATCTACCACTCTTCTGACTGCGTTCGATGGTCATTCTCACAGGCCCCATGGTATTGTCCCAGCTTTGCCCATTTGTGTTGGGGGAAAAACTGTCAATATAGAGGTTGAGGTAGTGGATGCAAGCTTGGACTACAACCTTCTGTTGGTGAGAAACTGGATTTATGAGATGGATGCCATTGCATCCTCATTATTTCGCATTATATGTTTCCCTCACGAAGGGAGGATCGTACAGTGGATCAACTGGACTGTCCTCCTGTAGACTCGAATGCGTCTACTGACTCATCTATTCCTAAGTTGGATAATTCTAAGGCGCCTGTTGAGAATTTAGGAGTTGGAATGTATTCTTCCTTGATGGGTACTTTCGATATTCCTCCTCCTACGGTTCATATTAATGCAATTTCATCCTCCAAGACTCCTCTTCGAAGAGAGTTCTTCAGAACTCATTATTTTTCGGACCCTTGGACCTTACCTTCCCCTACTGCCACATTAGCAGAAGGTCAAGTGGGTGGAATGGCATTTCCTATTTCTGCAGCTGAGATTGCGTATCAGTCTATTGTTGACTCTGCAGAATCCATTCCAGCTCCTCTGTCACCGGAAGAGTTGGATGGAGATGTGGCTCCAGCTTGGACACTTAGTTCTTCTTCTGCCCAGGATTGCCTTGATACCACTCTTCCATCTGAAGAGGCCATCCTGGAATCCATGACTGGTATAGATAGATCGTGGGATGACTTGCATCATCGGTATTACTTTTTACCTGATTTGAGAGAAGTTGAAGCTAGTTTCCCAAGTCCTCAGTCTCCTGGTCATGTTCGCCCAGTCCTGAACCCTTTAGTACCAACACAGGTTTATGCTGAAGGGAACATGGCTGTGATTTCTCCTACTATCCCGGTGAACATTTCCAGGGATCCCAATATTATCGAGAATGTCTTCATCGGAGCTGAATGTTCCCGTGAAGAGATTCAAATTTACACCAAGCTCTTTAAAGAGTATAGGGATGTATTCGCTTGGTCTTATGAGGAAATGCCTGGTATAGACCCATCTATTGTCCAGCATGAGATCAAGACTTATGAAAACGCTAAGCCGGTGAGGCAAAAACTTCGTCCGGTCAATCCTAGGAAGGCAGCAGCTATCAAAGCTGAGGTTGAGAAGCTGCTTAAGGCGGGATTCATTTTCCCTGTTCCTTTGAATGAATGGGTTTCAAACCCCGTTCCTGTAGATAAAAAGCAAGGAACGATTCGAGTTTGCATCGATTTCAGAGACCTAAATAAAGCATGTCCTAAAGATAATTACCCCACACCATTTATCGATCAAATCATTGACGAGTGTGCTGGTAATGAGATTTTCTCCTTCATGGACGGTTTCTCCGGATATAATCAAATTACTATCCGTCCTGAAGATCAGCATAAGACTGCCTTTATTTGTCCCTGGGGTACATTTGCATACAAGAAGATGCCTTTTGGTCTTAAAAATGCTGGGGCCACCTTTCAACGGGCCATGTCATATGCCTTCCACGACATCAAAAAGATTATTGAGGCGTATCTGGATGATTTAGCTGCTCATTCTCGAAAGAGGATGGATCATCCTGCTCACCTCCGGCAAATATTTGAACGATGTCGGTTCTATAAGATTAGATTGAATCCGAACAAGTGTGTTTTCGCGGTTACATCCGGTCGGTTATTGGGATTCATTGTGTCTAAGGAAGGGATTAGGGTAGATCCCTTCAAGGTTGAGGCAATACTTCGGTTGCCTCCCCCATCCTCTATTCGTCAGCTTCAAAGTCTACAAGGAAAGTCTAATTTTCTTCGGAGATTTATCGTAAATTATGCTGAAGTTACAAAGGGATTTATGAGATTGTTGAAGAAGGGAGTTCCATTTCTTTGGGATGACTTCGCTCAACGCTTGTTTGATGCTTTGAAAAAAGCATTGAGCTCTGCTCCTTTATTGACTCCACCTGATTATAGCAGGGATTTCCTTTTGTATCTGGCAGTAGCAGAATCTACTATTGGTATGGTTTTGGTTCAGGAGGATGATGCTCTTGCAGAGCATGTTATATACTACCTTAGTCGAGGCTTGGTAGGACCTGAACTCCGGTACACTCCGATAGAAAAATTAGCTTTAGCAGCAGTTCATGCTGTGCAGCGACTCCGACATTACATTATTCTTCGAAAAACTTATGTTTTGGCAGCAGCCAATCCATTTCAGTTTGTCCTCAGTAGGCGAGTGATTGGGGGAAAATACAATAGATGGATTGTGATTTTATAGGAATTTGATCTTGAGTTTATGTCTGCCAAGTCCAAGAAATCATTAGTTTTCGCGGAATTGATCTCCGAGTTGCCCTGTGGGGAAGAGATGATCTATGATGAATCCTTTCCGGATGAAAATTTGTTTCTTATCTCTTCACAGGATCCTTGGTACGGAGATATCATTATGTATCTCCAGACTGTGAAGTTTCCCTCTACTTTTTCGAAAGATGAGCGTCGTAAGTTGTGTCACTTGGCCAAGAATTATTTGATTATTGGTGATGCTTTATATCGTCGATGGGTTGATTCAATCCTGAGACGTTGCTTAACTCTTGAAGAAGCTGAGGCTGTGCTGAATGATTCCCATAGTGGAGCTTGTGGGGGTAATTTATCTGAGCTTGCTACAGCTCAAAAGATTTTGTGTGCTGGATACTTTTGGCCCTCGATTTTCAAAGATTGTATCGAATCGGTCAAAAAGTGTCATCCGTGTCAAGTCTATACTCGAAAAATGCACGCTCATCCAGCTCCGCTTTTTCCAGTCATTACTGTCGGTCCCTTTACAAAGTGGGGTATTGATTATAATACTTGTAACCCGCCTTCGGCTAAAGGTCACAAGTACATTATTGTAGCAGTAGACTACTTTACGAAGTGGGTCGAGGCTATGCCTACTTTTGGGAATGATGGTGAGACTGCAGCTCTTTTCCTTTTCAACTAGGTTATCGCTCGTTTTGGTATTCCTAGAGAGATTGTCACTGATCATGGCAGTCATTTTCAGAATAGTATGATGGCTGAGTTGGCTCTCAAATTGGGTTTCCGGCAGGAGCATTCATCTCCATATTATTCTCAAGCCAATGGGCAAGTGGAAGCCGTGAATAAATCCTTGAAGACAATTCTTCAAAGGACAATTAATAAAGCTAGATCCAACTGGCATATTATGCTATATCCTACACTTTGGGCATACAGGACGTCAGTGAAAACTGCAACTGGCTTTACTCCGTTTCAGCTAGTGCACGGGGTGGAATCCGTATTTCCCATTGAATGCGAGATTCCTTCTCTTAAGTTAGTTGTTGAACTTCTTCCTGACACTTCTAGTCTTGAATAACGGATCCTTCATCTGGAACATCTCGATGAGCAGCGTCGGGATGCTGCCACGATGAATGAAGCGCATAAAAACAGAGTTAAAGTTCAGTACGATAAGGCGGTCAAACCCAGGGTTTTTTTGGAAGGTGACCTTGTCTTGGTCTATGCCCAAGAAAAAGATGCCTGGGGGCAGGAAAGTTTAAGTCTATGTGGTATGGCCACTTCATCGTTAAAAAAGTCCTTAAGAAAGGAGCGTATACCTTGGTTGATTTTGAAGGGAACGAGTTGCCGGAGCCCCGAAATGGGCTCTATTTGAAGAAGTATTATGCTCAGGCTTCGGCCTGGCATGTTGCTTTTGTATATAGTAGTTTTTCTTTGTACATATCTGGTTGATTTTCGATCTTTGATGAGTTGGTGATGTTTTTGATCTGCTTTGGCAGGTTGTGTCGGATGTCATGAGTCATTTTGGTTTCGCCGATGGTGCTAGTAGACACACCCGGAACTTAGCTTCCGTGGCTTGGGTGCTTCATTATCCTTCCGGTCAGCTGTTAGTATCAAGAGGGGTCTGCATTGGTCCTGCTTCCAATAATATAGCAGAATACACTGCAGTTTTTTATCTACTCTCGAAGGCAATATCTTTGGGTGTTGATTCGTTGGTAGTTTTCTTGGACTCTCAGCTGGTGGTGTCGCAGTTGAACAATACTTATCGGGTTCGAGACCCATTTTTATTACGGTTGTTCTTGAGGGTACGTTTGTTACAAAGATCCTTTCATTTTTTAACTTTCATTCATATTCCTCGAGCTGACAATTGGTTAGCAGACTCATTAGCTAATCAAGAAATCTATTGGCATATTAATCATTCCATACAATAAAACTTAATCATCAAAAAAATCATACATTTTGATACATTTATCACATCACATCAAATATCGCTGTATATATATCATCAGAGTGTTCAAAAACTTTACAAAATTTGGATCCATAAGGTCATACAAAATTTGGGCTTATGCCCGATCATGTTCAGTCTCAAAAAATAATATACAGTCATCTAATACATAACATCTATCTACTCCTGAGGTCCCTGCCTAGAAGTCGTGTTCCTATAGAACGTGATCGTGGTGGCAACTCGGCGGAATAACCGTACCCAGTCTCGGGGCACTCCTACCACCCGTCTTTGGATGGCTTCCGGCAGATCTTCCACGACAGCCATAGGTATTTGGTGGGTTAACCCCTCCAAGTTCCTCTGTACATCCTGGAGGGTCCTGTCAGAATTCACTGTATCTGCTTCGCCCCTGCGACGCTTGTGGCGCGGGAAACCCTCAGGTCAAACTGGTCCAATATCTGTATCATGATCATGTTTACATTGTCAGTCATTATGAATCCAATCAAAAACATGTTTGTTTTTATTTTTTCATACATATTTGAAAAAATCCAAAAAAATTATATAAGTAAATTTTTTTTGCAAACTTACTGACTGTGCCCCATGCTGTGCCTGGTGGAAGAACTAGATCTGGATCTCCACGAAAGTCCATCTCGGCATAGGGATAGTCGTCCACAGCGATGATTTACTCTCCCCACCAAAGGAAGAACTCATCATCCCAAGTGGTCTGGGGAACTTCACTTCCCCCTAATCTCTTCATCATGTCCGCCCAACGGGCAATTCTTGGGTCTCTCGGGCTGCTGATGGTAGAGATAACTCTAGGTCTCAATGCTGGTATCTTCTCAAAGAAGAATGTCATCAAAATAGTACCGTATCCAAAGTGTTTGGTCTTTGCTTGGCGGATTGAGGTCAATTGTTGCTTCATGTTCAGTAATAGGGCTGTGCACCAATCATACACATGAGTCAAGCATTCCACTGCTATGCTCATTTGCGTCCTGGACGCCTGATGTAGGGAGACAGATCCTGCCACTCTGCCAATGGTGAAAAGGAGGATTTTCATTTGCAAATCCCTTAAATCCTTAATTGCAATCTGAGTTCCAACTTTCTTGGAACCCTCTACGCAGTACACGTGGACATAATCTTCCACGGTTAGCCCTCCCAGGGGCTTCCCGTGCAAGTCTACTGGTTCCCCCCTCCGGGAGAGTCCAGTGATAAAATATATGTCTTCCACTTCAATGCGTACTGGCATCTGATATATCATAAAGAAATCCTCTTCTGGTTCCCAATAATTGACGAGCATTTCTAGCAACCGGACATTGCTTTTCATATTTGGCATTTTGAAAAATTTGAACAATCCGCAATTCCGAAGAATATTTTGCGATGATCGATCTTGCATGACCTCTTGATCAATCGCACTATGTTCACGCTCTCTCCATGAGATTTTCATCCTATCAAAATTCAACAAATCCTTCATTAGCCATGCATTTTTCATGTGGGCCTGCGCATACGCGGCTTTCTTTATGCACAGTCGCGTGTATACGCGACTTTCCTGTTACCAACCCGCATATGCGCAAACTCGCGTTTTTTAGAAAGGGTTTCTGTGGTGAAAATCACTAAATTTTAATTTATAAACGGACAAAATGATTTGCAAGGATGATTGAGGAGCTTACCTGACAAATTCGATGCGATTCGACGGTCGGTTGTTCCTGATTTGACGAAAGAAGTTTTTTTCTCCAGAGCACTTTTTTCCAAATCAGCAATGTAATAATGAACCAAATATGAGGTAATTTGCCTATTTATGCCTAAAAAGTTGAAAATTTTCACAAAAATTTGTTATGCTTATTGTTTCGATCTATCTTAAGCTGCATAACCCAGATGCTTGGAAGTGCCCAGTTTGGTATGTTTTCAGGTACATTTTGACGAATTTGAGATTTTTCCCGTTTTTTATCCATGATTACCGACTCGTCACGGCAGGTATATGATATTCACTGGCATATAGGTTAGGAAAATCACTTTCCGCTGCATCTTGCATACTAGCCTTCATACTGATCACTTGCCATAGGGTCGATCCCATCAGGCCATGACTATTACACCCATTTCACTCGCCGATTATTTAATCATGACTTGATGGTAGAGCCTTCCTTTACATGGGCTTCTTAGTTAGTTCCTCGCTATCACTTGTTGCCCATGTTGCGTTTTATGTAGGCTCGGGAGTCCTCTTTAGTCCCGCCATGACTTATGTGTTGAAGCTTCATTCTTCTTCTTCCTCACTATCATTTTTCTAGCTTTTACCCTAGAGGCTCCCTGGTGTTGTTGAGTTGTATTACTGCATTGCATATTGGCTACTTGTTTATCCTGGCCTTTAGCCGGCTTCATTTGGACTCAATGTTTAAGCCAACTTTTGACCTTGTCTATCTGTACAAGTTAACCATTGCATGCACTTAGCTATCGCGACTTGACACCCTTATACCCATGGATGGAACATTCCTCTGAGTATCGCTTACCAGTTTCTGCCACCTTGCATTGAGCATAGGATTGTTCCAATCCCAGGAACTAGTGCATCTGATTTTTTGATACTCGTTCTATCCATTGTACCATAGCATTCTTTTATTCTTTTTCAGGCTTATTATATGAAAAAGACAAAAAAATCAAATATAACAAAAAGAGCGGGAACGAGATGTATCTTCGTTATTTGGATGGCAGTACAGAGTCAGTTTGTCGCCCTTGAACAAAGCACATTTACTTATATATATCTCTTACATTTGGGATGGTTTTAGTTTTTGACCTAGGTTCAGCCTTTACCATGTTTCACTTGTCAGTTCTCCCCCGGTTGGTTATCTCTTCCAATCATATGGAGAGCTTGTTCTGCCTCCTGCATAACAGACTTATACAGTGTCACTTTTTACTGCCATGGTCATCACGAGTCGTGCTTTTGTTCAAGGGAAGTTTAACCTGAGTCGGCCATTCTGTGGTGTCTCTTGACTCATTATTCAGTCGGCCTTCCCAGTCTTGTCAGTATCATGTTCTATCACATCAGATGTTTTGGTCTTTTGCTCGTGCTGGTTTGAGAAGGTCCCCATTGACTTCTTGCTGGCGGGTTTGTCTCTTATCGACTATGACACATTGCTCTGAGAGCAAACCTAGAGCCGCACCCTGGGCCTATTTCCATCATTGATAGGTGACCTTGTGCTCAACATTTGATCATCATTGTGGGTCTTTGACTGAGTGGTTTCCCCTGTGTTCGACGTCAACATACATTATCACACTTGGGATTTGTGCAGTACCTTGATTTCCATTTGACCCTATCGGTGGATTTCTCGCCTCTGTGTCAGCTTTCATTATTGGTTGGTTCAGAGGGTTTCTTCCGTGCGCTAGCTTCATCTTGTGCATGTCAGAAATGTACTTCGGTTTTGGTTCCATCACTCTACTTCGTCTGATTCCTTCCAAATCTTGGCCTATGGGTTACACTCGCGCTGGACTGATGTGGGATGCCTTAATGCCTTCCTTCCAGCAGATCTTTTCCCATCGACTCCGACTCATTGCTCTGGGAATAAGGTCTAGAGTCTTTTTGTCAGTACCTTAGGGTTTGCAGTCATCAGTGGCAAACTCTTCGCTATCGACAATGGGGATTCATCATTGCCTCCTGATTGGTAGATTCTCTCAAGTGTTCGACTTCAACTCATTCATTCTCACTTGTTAGATTGTACTGGGGCACCTTGACACTCATTTTCATTATTGGTGAGTTGTCTCGCGTTGGTTAACGGTATACATCATTGACCGGTAATCCAACGATTTCTCACATGGTCGACTTCAGCTCATTTATTCCCATTGTGTAGAATTGTGCCATAGTGATCGGTGAAGACCTTGGGTTGCATCAGCATTTCTCGGTTCACTTTTGACAGTCCATTCAGTTTCTGCCAGTGATGTCGTCCACCCTTATATGTTGCAGTTAAGTACAACAACATCCTATATGTTGGCTCCCGAGTTGCATGATAGTACCGTTTGTTCCACCCCTTATGATTCGGTACTTGGAGATTCAGTTAATTATTTGATCAGACATACAGTTGCAGCATCCTTGATCAGCTTTCTATATGTGATACTTGAACATTGATTCAGACTTATACTTCTGGGCCATGCTCAGATGATTCATTGTGTACTTTCAGTTCAGTTATACTTGTATACATGTTGGATCTATTCAGTACTTTTTATATGATGTATTTTTGACTGAGCATGGGTATGCCCGCCTCAGCATGAGTTGACTCTCTGTTTTCTTTCATTGGTTTTTGGCAGGCTGAAATCTGGTGAAGTCCTCTCTTGTCCTTGCGAAGTTCTTTCTATGTGCATAATACATTTCGGCCATCATGTACCACTTCTGACCTCATATATTAGGGGGCATTTGTTATAGCATCATTTCTCACCTTCATGTGATTCATGATTGCTTTTATGGCTTTGGGCACCCATTCCTACAGACTTGGACAAAATTCACTAAAAAACAGTGTTAAAATCCCCATATGCGGTTATGCCCAGACTTTTCCTCGTGTATACGCGAGTCCACATGTACTTTCCCGCATATGCCATTAAAATAATTAAAAAATATATAAAAATTCCCTATTTTCAAGTTGGGTTGATGGTTACTCTGGTAGTTCAACCACCCCAGCACGTGGCCAATTGTTTCCAACTGTTGAAACTACTTTAAGGGAGTATAAAAGCCCCTCATGTGCATGGCCTAAGGGAGAGAGATAAATTATTGATATTATACTCTGTTGGTATTCCCTATCCAAGTTTGAATTCCCGTGCCTCCTGCACTTCCCAGTTCATTACAGGAAACCCTTGTTTCCTGGAGATGCTCATCTCTTTATATGTCATCTCGTATGCACCAGTTCGGAAGAAATCTTAGCGAGGCAAGGGTGGGACGGATACAGACGATGGTCTGCTTGAAGATCGTGGAAGGATTCAGGTGATCTGTCCACTCGTTATTTCTGTATATGCTATTTATAATACAGAAGAACCATCTTGTTCCCGAAATATACGTGTTAGTGTCTGCTTGCATATATGAGAATATTGTTATTTAAGCATTTATTATGGTTTATCTAATGTTTCACGTGGATTTCACTAACATTTAGAGTAGATATATGTTGTACAACCAGTTCTTCGTGCTTTTTTCTTCTTGTCTTTCAGGTTAAGAAGGAAGAAGGGTTGCTGGGGGTTTGGACCCCGCGGGATCTGCTTCAACCGTAGGACCTACGGGTAACTTCCTCGATCTACTCTATTTAGTTTTTCATGAACATGTATGGTTGTGTGAGTCCTTCTTGAGTAGCATGCCCTGCTCTGTGGAGGTTTAAACCCAACAAACCTCTAGGTTGATTTTCCCTGAAACAAGCATGGAAAGGTCATTAAAAGTGCCAATGGATCATTATCATTTTTGCATTTGAAGTGTTATATTGAGAATTGAAGCAATATCTATTCTTGGTTATAATTGCATGCCTTCCTCAAGTCAGTACGAATATATCTTGAAGGCCTCTTTCTTAAGATCATTCATAAAGCTGTGTGAAGTCTGTTTGCTGAGACTTCAATTAAACAAATTGAAGGTGTTTTGCTGAAGATCATTATGATAGAAAAGTTGAAGTATTTGAAGCATGATGGGATAGCTGTGCTAATCTTACTATTGAAGTTCAAAGAGTCTATTGTTGATTCATCTGGAGCTTACTTTAGAAGAAAGGAATTGTTGATATTTCACCACTGTAGAGAGTCTGATCATTGACACAAATACCTCCTTGTGTTAAAAATGAAATTGTATAGTTGGTAGTGAAAATTTTCCAATGCGTTGAATGCATCTAGTCTCAAGGGTTTGTTTTGAATATGCTCTGTACAATATTAAAGGCGTTGGGTCCCTTTTAAATTTAAAGATATTGTCTAATCTTACAATAAGTTGTAATATTTGTTTGGACTCATTGTTCTCATCAGCATCAAGGGTTTGGCTTATAGTGATTATATCTTCAGAAGTCTAGCACATATAACCACTATCAAGCAGTAAGGGACAAAAGTACAAAAAATTCTATAGTGACATGCCTTACAACATTCTCATGAGTTTGGGATAGCATCAATTTTCAACATATTCATGTAATCTCTATGATTCAAAGTGTTACCTCAACAATGCTCATATATTTTATGAAGTCTGCAATGCAGTCACTACGATGGCCTACTACACTCTTGTAATGTTGAAGTGCACATAAAGAAATGCTTGTGTGTAACATAAAGAAGCACCCACAGTGTATGCAGAAGATTAGAAAGTAGTAATACAATGATGGAGTGTGTATATTCATTTAATAACAAAAGACCTGAATGCAAGATGCTTATACTGAACTCAAAGAGGAGCTGCTCTAGGAAGCACCCAAGCATTATTATTGGAGTAGTGTTGGTATTGGAGCAAGCATTACTGATGTGCTGAGCTTGCATTGAACTTGGGCATGTTTTGTTTTGGATATTTTGTATATTATTGATTGTTGTTGACGAAGTGAAATTACTGCATGGATTATCAATGGGTATCATGTTATCTCGTGGTCTTAGATGCATAGACACTTTTGGAATAAGTGTATACCGCAGAGATCAAATATATCAAGCTCTAACCATTAGTCTTCCTTAAGCATGTGTTACACCTAAAAGGTATGTAACAGAGGTATGTGGGTGAATTTGAAAATCCCTTCTAAGAAAGTATGAGCGGCTAGCCTATGAACCAAGTTCTGTGCAAAGAAATCCTTGAATCTGCAATGAAATCATTGTGTAATCTGGTAGTAAAGGTGAACCGTGGCTGCAAAAGATGTATTGGAATTATCATGTTTGAACAAATGTGTACTGCAGATGTGTACTATAGAAGAAGACATATTCCATCTACAATCTTCCTCAACAGATATGTATCTTAGATGAAGATCATAATATAGACTGAAGTATATTTGGAGCAGACTTTATATATCGTATGGATAATTCTTAGTATTTTAGTATTACTCCAATGAAGCATCTCTTATTATATAAGTCTAGTATAGTTTTTTCTATGGAGTGTCCTTATCATCACTTTCAAAATTTTACAAATGCAAGGATTCTGTGCTTTGGGATGTTATCAACTTACTGTGTATATACATACAATTTCAATGATTCCCAATGTGTTCTCTGTAATATCCAAAAATGGGAATGCAGCAATACATGAATACAATAGTAGTGTAAATCATCTCATAAGGTGTGAAAGGAACACCTAGCCATCAAATGAATGTAACAACATCAAAATTGAGCTCCTCTACATCATCCCAAGTTGGGAAAATGCAGCAATTAGACCATAAAAACTTTATTCCCAGAGATTTGCATTTTAACAGGGTGAAATAATGCTTGGTACCCTTAGCATATGTATTAGGGCCTTCACATATAAAAGGGGATCATAAAGAAATCCCTTTTACTAAGTTCAACAGGTCTCCCAGCCTCAAATTGGCTTAAAAATTCCCAAACCCCATGACTTAAGCTATGCAGAATTTATGAAGCACAAGATAGCATTATTCTGTGAGGGTTTCTACAAAATTATGATAGGAAATCATAGATCTGGAACTTTATTGAACAATGTGCTAAGAAAATATAGATCTGGCCTCCTTAATACATTATAAAGATAACCCGGCAAAGGTTTCTTGAAAGCTTGAGTACAAAAGAGCAGATCTGAATATTCAGCTTTGAAATAACGTAGTATTACTAAAAAATTACATATGCATGGCTGAATAATACAATAGAGGGATGATAATCCCTTCTTCTAGCTTTCCGAGAGAAGGGTTGGCCCTTTCCCTAGGTAACTAGCTCAAAAATAAGGGCTTAAACCCTGCTGTTGCAGCTCTATGCAAAATGATGCAGTTCCTACAAGGGACTGTGATGTAGGAGATGAGGAATAATTTGGCCAAGTGCCAAGATGTGAAATGAGCCCAAAAATCCTCCTATCTGATCTATCAAGAGAAGGAAAGCTCCCTCTACTGAGAAACAGACCCGGAAGTGGTGTTATCAATTCTCCACTGCAACACCCTACAACACAGCATTATTCTATGCAGAAATAATGTTGTAGCTAAAGACTGATGCTTGGCCTCAAGCCTGGATGTGGAGCAATACAGTGCAATACTCTCCCAAGAGGCCTCTCAAGGGAAGAGGTGGGATTCCCGCTCGGGAACACTCGGTGCTAAACAGTACAACGACCCTGCTAAACAGCAAGAGGAAGAAATAGTCTAAGCAGACCAATATCAAATAATAATCTAAAAAAAATGATCTCAAATGGCTGCCATCCCTTTCCTTAAGTAGAATGTGATCTTGCATGTCCTTGGCCCCACTCAATTAGGTCACTTCCTTCATGAGGTCCACCTCCCTCCAAAACTGCATTATTCTCTAATTAATCTCTACTCCTCCTTAACAGCGTTGTTGACTTGGTCAAAGTTGAATGAATCAACATAATCCAAACCCTGTTCACACATGGAGAAGCTTTATTTAGTTGCTACAAAGGTATCCTTTCACACTTGAAGTGTTTTTATTGCTGCTCAAGAGACTTATGGGCCTTCTCACCCACTCATTCACCTACCTAGTGATAAAACAACTATAATATTCCATTTAGCTTGAGGGCTAAATTTTTGGGAATATTACAGTCCTCCCCTCCAAAATGTTGCTTGTCCTCAAGAAACTGTATGAGGAGAGAAAAATTCCTCCCCTCCTCCTCTTGTGTCATCCTCATTAATAGTCCCCAACGTTGCTCATTATAATCTGCAACAAATCTGCCCTCCAATATTTCCTCCCAAGTATGCAAAACCACATGGCTCACATCATAGAAAGGTGGAAGGTGTAAGTGGAAATCTCCTTGCTATCCAATGGCCTCCTCAAGGTAGGAGTGATGAAAAACATAGGGAATCTCATTCCCAATGAGTGACTCCCACACCCATGCTATCATCCAAATGAAATGAGCCATTCTAGCCTGTAGCTCATCAAAGAGATCCTCAACCCCTGGTCTATGCATTTTGTTGGGGCTGCATGGAGAGTTTAGATTTTCCCATCCAATTTGTTTCTCTCTCCATTTATGGTAAGTATGGGGCTGTTGCTGATCTTGGGCTGAAATTTCATGACCTCCAAGAATGGCCCCAGCTACCCCACCAAACAAATAAGCCATGAAGCTCCTCCTCCAAAAACTCAAACTCTCCAGATGGCTCTTCCCACATGGAGAAAAGAGATGCAGTTTGGCAATCATGGACTGCCCATTGCTTTTCCTGAAACATGAGTCATGTAAAGTAGGGAGAATCATACTCCCAATGGGCATCTCCAACTCATCTAACACTCTCCAAACAATACCCCCCATGAACATAAAAATATCAGCAATACATGGAAGCAAAAGCCAATGAAAACAAGCTTCCATTTGACAACCGGAGAGTGCATCATATTTCCACACATGGAACCAACACAATGCATCCCTTTCCTACATAAAAATAAGTAATAACAAGTGCTCACCCAACCACTTGTTCACTGCTATAATCATTCTATAAGATAGAAGCATGGAAATACAATGTGGTGTCAATGGTGCACACCAAAAATCACGTGGCTTCCCCCACAAACCACCAATAAAATAACCAATATCAATGCTGCAAGTGGCTTCAAGTACATCATCATATAATATGCAATAAGGGATAATCCTCCTTGGTACAACATGTTTCTCATATAAAGTAAAGAAGTACAAAACATAATGTGAAATTATACCTTCTCCACCATGTACTTGGGACCTTGAGCTGAAATGGCTCAACCGAAAACTCTCCCTCGCCTCCAAAGAGTAGGGAAGTGGCTGTGACATCCTCTCTATCACCATCTGGGCTATGCATCTCTCCATATGCTGAAATATATCATGTTGGATTCCCTCCCAAAATAATTCCTTTGCCAAGGAAATACATGCATCAAATTGCATGGAAAGGAAGTCCTCATGTGTTGCGTGTAGCAGCTTTTCCTTGAGCTCAGAAGCTCTAGTCAAGAAGACTCTTCCATAAGAATAGATGACCACATAATCCGCCATATATCTACCATCTCCATCTGGGTCATCAATAATCATGCAAGCACCAAGATCCCTGGAGTACTCTACCAAGAGTTGAGACCTCCAATATGGATCAATCCTCCCAAGAGACGACGCTGATGATCTACAATGTGAAGCTCTCCACATGCGGCTTTATTTTCCTTTGAAATCCCTCATGCCAAAGTCATCCTCCAAATTTCTGCCATGCCCATCGTGCAGCTGCTCATGCTAAAAAAGAAGTAGTTATCTTTGGAAGTTGGCCTCCCATAAGAAGCTCCCATCCAAAAAGAATATCCCAATATTGGCCAATGTAAGCATGAGTGGCCTCCCATGAGAAGCTCCCATCCAAAAAGAATCTCCCAATATTGGCTAATGTAAGCATGAGTGGCCTCCATATACTTCAATGTATGGAGGATTCCTTCCTTAAAGGAAGCACCCTCTGTTTCTCCAAATCCATGGAGCAACTCCCTTGCACCATGAAGGTGCCATCCTCCATCACTGCGGCAACTCCTGTCAGTGCAGTATATGTAGTGAGAGTGGGTGATGCTGAAAATGGGAGAATGTCTCCCTCCTCCTTGAGTCTATCCCAAACCCTCTGCACTGTGCTAGACTCCTACAAGGTCTTCACCACTCTGAAATCTAAGAGGGGTGAACCAAATGGCAAGATGTCTCTTACCAACTCCAGATCTGGTGGCCTTCCGGGTGGAATGCCTCCATGTAATGAGACATCAATGTCAAGATTAGACTGTAAATCTGGTTAGGAAATTTTTCCCTTGCCCTCACAGTGAAAATCAGTCTGCCTCTTCTTTGCACCAACTCTCTGAAATAGATAGGGGTGTGTGCTCCTCATAAAATGATGTTGAACTTCCTCCCTACCTTCTCCTTTCATCTGCAATGTCTCACAATCATGCTGCTCATTGATTTTTTTTTGTCCTCCATATGTGAGATCCTGGGGAATTTCTTGCAATGATACAAGAATTCCTCCTGTTGGAGCATGTGCTCCTCCTTCCTCTACATGAGGGACTAGATATGCTATAGATGTGACAACGATGTTGCCCCCATCCTTCTCTTCCTCTTCCATATGAATGGGAGTCACCTGCTCAATGAGAGGATACTATTATAAAAAAGGAACCTGCATGCCCTTTTTTCCAAAGATATGAGACAGAGTTATTGCCTCTAGCAAGGTATTACGCAAGATGTGAGCTTTTCCAACATTTTTCTGAAGTGGATTTGAGTTTTTAGGTTCTTCCAACCCATGCAAAAGTTTTGATTTATTTGGTTTGTTTGGCTCTACCAACAATGTTTTATAATGTCTTCCATCAAGCCTATCCACTAATCTCTTAGTGAACTTTGCATAAGAAGAAATATTGGCATTTTTTAATGAAAATGACTCAAATATCCACCAAGCATAGGCCTTACCTTCAAAGTGCAGCGCTGCAACTCTGATGGCTTCATCTTTTGAAACTTGGTGCTGCTGCAGATAGGTGTGTAGCTCCTCGACCCAAGCTTTGGCTGAACATGTTGTTGATCCATCAAAAGTAGATAGAGAAAATCTATCCATGTCATGCTGCCTGCTCCTCTCCACCTTGATCTTGCAAAACTCCTGGAAAGTGATATGATCTCTAAACTTCTCAGTTTGAGATTCATACTCCTACAGAAAATCACTAAGAGTTTCCCTCTTAGGAATTCCTCCTTCTTTCATCTCTCTCATGATATATCTGGACATTTGACTACGCTATGCATAATAGGGTGTAGCTGCATGCTCACTCCTATCATATGCAAATCTAGATTTGGCTCTAGATCCAAACTCCTTTGGAGAATCATCTCCCTTCTCATTCTCTTGAGATCTTCTTTAAAGCTTTGCATAGATTTGGGAAGAAGCTTTGAGAGCCTCTCCTCCTTCCTTCCTCCACATAATGGATTCTTCTCTTCTCTTCTCCTTCTTCTCTTGATAGCATAATGGCTGAGATCCAAAGGCTGAGCCAAGATTATGCTCTGATACCACTGTAATATCCAAAAATGGGAATGCAGCAATACATGAACACAATAATAGTGTAAATAAAATCACAATAGGTGAAAGGGACACCTAGCCATCAAATGAATGTAACAACAACAAAATTGAGCTCCTCTACATCATCCCAAGTGGGGAAAATTAGACCATAAAAATGTTATTCCCAGAGATTTGTGTTTTAACAGGGAGAAATAATGCTTGTTTCCCTTAGCATATGTATTAGGACCTTCACATATAAAATAGGATAAGAAATAAATCCCTTTTACTAAGTTAAACAGGTCTCCCAGCCTCAAATTGGCTTAAAAATGCCCAAACCCCATGACTTAAGCTATGCAGAATTTTTGAAGCACAATATAGCGTTATTATGTGAGGGTTTCTGCAACATTATGATAGAAAATCATAGATCTGGAACTTTATTGAACAATGTGCTAAGAAAATAGAGATCTGGCCTCCTTAATACATTATAAAGATAACCTGGCAAGGGTTTCTTAAAAGCTTGAGTACAAAAGAGCAGATCTGAATATTCAGCTCTGAAATAACACAGTCTTACTGTAACATTACATATACGTGGCTACATAATACAATAGAGGGATGAGAATCCCTTTTTCTAGCTTTCCGAGAGAAGGGTTGGCCCTTTCCCTAGGAAACTAGCTCAAAAACAAGGGCTTAAACCCTGCTACTGCAGCTCTATGCAAAATGACGTAGTTCCTGCAAGGGACTGTGATGTAGAAGATGAGGAATACTTTGGCCAAGTTCCAAGATGTGAAATGAGACCATAAATCCTCTTGGCTGATCTCTCAAGAGAAGGAAAGCTCCCTCTACTGAGAAGCATACCCAGAAGTGGTGTTATCAATCCTCCACTGCAACACCCTACAACACAGCACTATTATTTGCAGAAATAACGCTTTAGCTGACACTAGTACATTTGGCGGAAATTATGACACTTTAGTTCCGACACTTTTATCGTAATGTCGAAAATTTCCCAAATTTCTATCAAATTTTCAAATCCCGCCACAAACCGTCACTATACCGACATTTAGGGATATCGTCGCTTTTGCGATGTTTATGTTTGTCATCAGAATTGTGACGTTTTAAACACTTCGTCAGTCTCATGACGTTTATGGGATGAAACGTCGGAATTGCGATGTCACCTACACATTCGTTGGTCTTGCGACGCTTGGAAGAAACCGTTGGAAAAGCGACGTTTCTCATATAGACGTCGGTCTTGCGACGTTGGCAGAAATAAGCAATCATGAAGACCGCGTCTTGGAAAACGTTGCTTTTTCGACAGTTTCTCCCAAGCGTCGCAAGACCGAAGTTTAAACAACAAAACATTTTAATATGTAAAGCATTGTATTATTAACATTTTATTAATATAAATATGATTTATTTGGATATAATAAATATTGCATCATTGGATAACATTTGTTTGGTTGGACAACAAACTTGGACATGAAAAACAATTACATGCGTGGACATGTAAAGTATTACTTTATTAACAATTGTTCAACATTTGAATATGAAAACATTATATTATTTAACATTTTGTTTATATAAATATGATTTATTTGGATATAATGAGTATTACATTATTGGATAATGTCTTTTTTTGTTCGAAAACATGCTTATACATCAAAAAATTTACATTACACTTATACATGAAAACTTGCACATTTTGGTATATTATTCCAAAGGCTAGGACATGCTTGGGATCTTTTAAATCCTTGATTACAACTTGGTGAGATGAAAACTCTACTATTATACCTTTACTTGAATGAGTGATTTGATATTTTAATTGAAGGTTGCAACAAAGACTCGGAACACATAATACATTATTGAAATGTATGTTATATTCCTTAGTTGTTATAGACCCTACATCACCAACAACAGAAAAAAAATTGGTGTTACAATCATTACAAGCAATAAAATTGCATTTATTCTTAACCATATAATAATATGATCTAGAATAAATAAGCCACTCATTGGAATAAGAAGTAGAGGATGCATTGAAATAGAAACCAAAAGCAAAAGTGTATTTCCAAAAGAGCTAAGCCTGGGTGAAATATTTTGTGGAAAAAAAAAACATGATAAGCATATCTCAGCGTAGGTTTGACCTTTTGACATTTGGTGTGTAAGATGAGTGTGAGAACCAACTATACAAGTCAAACATAAGTTACTAAAATACTCCATGGTTAGGGACTAATAAACAACCAAATTCACCATCCTTTCAAAAGTATTACATCTATATGAATACATTGTCCAAGGGACCTCACAAGTATATGAGAAAAAATATACTAGCATACCCTCAAAATAGAAAGTGAATAAAAAAGTGAATTAGGGTTGTTATGTTGTTCAAAGATCAATGGATATTTATTTTAAATAGAAAACGAATAATTCAAAAGGTATTCATGCAAGGGTAAGTATAAGTGGACATATGATGGAAGTATGTGATGTCAAAGGTCATGAAATATCTATTCCTCACTAAATCTACTTCAATTGTTGTTCCTACTATCCCCAGCGCTATGGGAATATAAGGAATGAAGGATTGTTGTTATGTATCAGATAATTTTTGTTACAATTAAATTAAAGGCCGTGAATCATTTTTTTATATGAGACCCATAGTCCAGAGTGTACAATAGCCGTGTCATTGTGATAGTCCGGACAAATTTCATCTTATTGTAAATATTATCTCTATTTTGTAAAATTAAAATCACCAATAAATTAGGAAACATATTCCATATTTTGGGGAATGAGATTTGATTAAGGGGGCCTGGTTGATATTAATGTCAGATTGTGCACTTTAATGAACTGGATGCATAATAAATTCGACTAGAAAAGGAATGGTTGGGAACCATACTAATATATGTATAGAGAGAATAAAATCTAAATGAACTCTAGTTGTGTTGACAGCCTAATAGGGGTGACGAAGAGGGTATTCCCACATAACCAAAGGAAGTGGCTAAAACGTTTAATGGGAGAAAATTGACGAATCTATACATATTGAAGAGGCAAGAATTGGAATTAGAAGGCACAAGAAGAGAATTATTTAAGGGGTATTTCTTTTTCAAGGCGGTTCTAGGGGGGAGGAATATTTTATTTTGAAAGAGATACTTCACTCTGTAGGAGCACAACTAAAGAAAATGAATTTAGAGAGTAGTGGCTTGGATTGAGGCTTATGAACCCATTGTTAGTGTCTTGCTCATGGGTTGATGAACCCATTGGGAAGCTTTCAAATTGATGAACCTATTGGCCAGGAGGTAGAGACACATGGGTGCTTGAGAGGTTGATGAAAGACCAGGTGTAACCTTGGATTGGGAACACTATTCTTTGTACTCTATGATGAACTACCTATATGGGTGATCTTGACACTCTCATGGTAGCTTATTTGTTGATGAACCTTCCCAATATTTGAAAGATTATCCTCTTGGTATTGAGTTGTAATTATTTATGCTAGAATTATTGTCAGAATTAAGTTTTACTAGGACAACAACCTCTATTTTGTAATAGCTAGGATTTGTTGAGAAGCCCAAGGAAGTAGATTGTTATCTCTTTTTTTTACTTCTAGTTAGCTAGTGGGTAAAGGAGGTTCAACCTTTGGAGACCCTACTTATTCTTTGGTATTGATCTTACCCCAAAGCACTCCTCATAAAGCTCTAGAATCTTGCTTGAGGGTGACTACTGCAAGAAATACTTAGTTGTAGTGTGTTTAAGGTTGGTTGGAGAGTTGAAGTTCCAATCTCAATTGTTGATCACATTTTATAGAGATAAGTGTATACTCAATTCCTTGAACCTTCAATGTTAAGAATATGTTTTATTTGCTAGCTTAAACACTATTTTGGTATTGATTCAATGTACTGGACTAATGCTTGTGATATAATGTGGAATGTGATTTCCTACATACCTGAGGAATGTTAATTTCCTATGTAAATCTTGAGTAAATGAATGGATTTATGCATGTATTCATGAGTTTGTTCTTATGTTTATCATTAGCCTATGAGGAATGCATATTTTTTGAGTTGTTATTGTTGGGAAAAATACTGAGAGGGGGGGGGGGGTGTGAATCAGTATTTAGAGCTTACTGAAATATTTTAATTTTTCTTTATTGAATTCCATACACTGCTTTTATGAACCCAACTCATGTATACACACGCATATACCAAAAGAAACTAGCATATACTGATATAATTTTATTGTTTAGAAACAATTTTCAGAAACAATATTTAACTCAGTTTATCAGTCATGCATCTGTTAGATAATCAACAAATATGTGCAGTAACATTAGAATAAAACATCACACAAGAGCAACACACATGAACACCAAGATTTAAGGTGGAAACCCAATTCGGGAGAAAACCACCGCTGCTGTCGTCTCTATCTTCAATATTTATTATATGGAAAATTGTTTACAATTTTGTACTGATGCAAAATCATATCAGTACGAAGGCATCTACCTGTAGAAGGCTGCAATCTTCTCTCATTTTCCAGCTGCTACTGGAAGGGAGCTACAACCCCCTAATCTTGTTTACCAGTTAGTGCTCGTATCAGTTTTGCTAAGTTGTGACCACTTAGGTGCCTTATGCACGTTCGAGTGGCCCATTTTCCATTTTCTCCCTTGTGGCATCGTTTGGTCGGGTGCGTCGTGTCGTGCCGTGTGAGGTCGTTCGACTGGGCGCGTTCAGGTTGGGCCGTTTCATTCGAGGGCGCCTGTATCAGTTTTGTTAAGTTGTGACCGCTTGGGTGCCTTGTGCACGTTTAGGCAGCCCGTTTTCCGTTTTCTCCCTTGTGGCATCGTTCGGTCGGGCGCGTCGTGTCGCGCCGTGTGAGGGCGCTTGACCAAGCTCGTTCGGGTCAGGCCGTTTCATTCAAGGGCGCTCGTATCAGTTTTACTAAGTTGTGACCACCCGGGTGGCTTGGGCACGTTCGAGTGGCCCGTTTGCCATTTTCTCCCTTGTGGCATCGTTCGGTCGGGCGCATTGTGTCGTGCCGTGTGAGGTCACCCGACCGGGTGCGTTCGAGTTGGGTCGGGCCATTTCGTTCGAGGGCGCCCATATCAGTTTTGATAAGTTGTGACTGCTCGGGTGCCTTGTGCATGTTCGGGCGACCTGTTTGCCGTTTTCTCCCTTGTGGTATCGTTTGGTCAGGCATGTCGTGTCACGCCGTGTGAGGTCGCCCGACTGGGCGTGTTCAGGTCGGGTCGTTTCGTTTGAGGGTTCCCGTATCAATTTTTCTAAGTTGTGACCACCTGAGTGCCTTGTGCACATTCGAGCGGCCTGTTTGCCTTTTGCTCCTTTATGGCATCGTTCGTTAAGGCACATCATGTCGCGCCATGTGAGGTCGCCCGACCGGGCACGTTCAGGTCGGGCCATTTCATTCGAGGGCGACCGTATCAGTTTTGCTAAGCTGTGACCGCCCGGGTGCCTTGTGCACGTTCAGCTGACCCGTTTTCCATTTGATCCCTTGTGGCATCATTCGGTCGGGTGCATCGTGTCGCGTCGTGTGAGGTCGCCCGACCGGGCACGTTCAGGTCGGGTCGTTTCGTTCGAGGGCGCCCATATCAGTTTTGCTAAGTTGTGACCACCTGGGTGCCTTGTGCACGTTCGGGTGGCCCGTTTCTATTTTCTCCCTTGTGGCATCATTTGTTCAGGCGCGTCGTGTCGTGCTGTGTGAGGTCGTCCGACCGGGCACGTTCGGGTCGAGTCGGGCCGTTTCGTTCGAGGGCGCCCGTATCAGTTTTGCTAAGTTGTGACCGCCTAGGTGTCTTGTGCATGTTCGAGTGGCCCATTTTCCATTTTCTCCCTTGTGGCATCGTTCGTTCGGGCGCGTCGTGTCGTGCCATGGGAGGTCGCCCGACCTGGTGCATTCGGGTCGAGCCGTTTCGTTCGAGGACGCCCGTATCAGTTTTTCTAAGTTATGACTGCCTGGGTCCCTTGTGCATGTTCGGGCGGCCTGTTTTTCATTTTCTCCCTTATGCAATCGTTCGGTCGGGCGCGTCGTGTCACGCCATGTGAGGTCGCCTGACCGGGCGCATTCAGGTCGGGTCAGATCGTTTCATTCGAGGGAGCCTGTATCAGTTTTGCTAAGTTGTGACCACCCGGGTGCCTTATGCATGTTTGGGCGACCTATTTGTCATTTTATCCCTTGTGGCATCGTTTGGTCAAGCGGGTCGTGTGAGGTCACCCGACTAGGCGTGTTCAGGTCGGGCCGTTTCGTTCGAGGGCGCCCGTATCAGTTTTGCTAAGTTGTGACCACCCGGGAGCCTTGTGCACATTCGGGTGGCCCGTTTTCCATTTGATCCCTTGTGGCATCATTCGTTCGGGCATGTCGTGTCGCGCCGTGTGAAGTCGCCCGACCGGGCGTGTTCAGGTCGGGCCATTTCGTTCGAGGGCACCCGTATCAGTTTTGCTAAGTTGTGACTGCCCAAGTGCCTTGTGCACGTTCGGTCGGTCCATTTTTCGTTTTCTCCCTTGTGGCATCATTCGGTCGGGCGCATCATGTCGCGCCGTGTGAGGTCGCCCGGCCGGGCACGTTCGGGTTGGGTCGGGCCATTTCGTTCGACGGAACCCATATCAGTTTTGCTAAGTTGTGACCGCTCGAGTGCCTTGTGCACGTTTGGGCGGCCCATTTTCCGTTTTCTCCCTTGTGGCATCGTTCGGTCGGGCGCACTGTGTTGCGTCATGTGAGGTCGCCCGACCGCGCGCATTTAGGTCGGGTCGGGCCGTTTCGTTCGAGGGCGCCTGTATCAGTTTTGCTAAGTTGTGACCGCCAAGGTGCCTTGTGCACGTTCGGGCATCTCCTTTGCCATTTTATCCTTTGTGGCATCATTCGATCACATATTATTTCTTCTATGATACTGGTTCCTCTCTCTTAAGTCCGATCTCTTGTCCTTCTTCTCTCTCCCTTTCTCTCCTTATACCTCCCTCTCTCTTCCCCAATCTCCCTCTCTCTCTCTCTCTCTCTACCCTCCAATCCTCTCACTATATCCCTCCCTCTATCCTTCTTTCTACCCCCCTTCCTCTTCGCTCTGCCTCTTCTCATTTCTCATGATTGTGGGACACTCGAACTTAAGATTTTCTGGAGTAGTCATGAGGTGCAGTATGGTTATTAAGACTTCATCAGATGGCCATTCTCCAAACTTAAATTGTGTGACAACACTGTGGCTTAGTTTCAAACTGGATATTGAACATACATTTGGTTTGATTGCAGTAGACATTTTCATCAATAAATTTAAAGAAATGGCTAACAAATACTATAAATTAATAAATAAAGAAGACATGGCAACAAGCAACAATACTTACAAAATTGTTACATTAAGACGCAAAGAATAAGCAACTAATGTGAACAAATAGAGACCAATGAAACTATCATCTCAACCCCTAACCCCTTAAACACTAATTCCCAACCCCTAACCCATTTAACCCCCTAAACCCTAAACCTATAAACCCTTAACCCCTAACCCCTTAAAACCTAAACCATTAAACCCTTAACCCTAACCCCTTAAACCATAATTCCCAACCCCTAGCCCATGTAACCCCCTAAAACCTAACCCCATTAGCCCCTAACTTCTAACCCCTAAAATCCATAACTGCTAAATCCCCTAAACCCCTAACCCATTTAACCCCCTAAACCCTAAACCTATAACCCCTTAACCCCTAACCCATTAAACCATAATTCCCAACCCCTAACCCATTTAACCCCTAAAACATAAACCTTTAAACCCCTAACCTCTTTAAGAGCCCGCTTTGTAGCCTCCACAGTCTTGAAAGTCACAAATGCAAATCCCATGGATTTGTTGGTATTCTTATCATATGCAACCAAACCTTCTTCTATCTCTCCATATTTGGAAAAAACTTCTAAAAGCTTATCATTGGTCGTGTCATATGAAAGACCACCAATATAAATTTTCCTTTGAGCCTGATCTATACTTTGACCAGGACCTGTGCTTGCCACTGCCAGATTGCTTACAGTAATCCTCCCATCAATAGTCTTGCTAGGCTCTTTCAATGCCCTTTGAGCAGAATCCATATGCTTAAATGTGACAAAGCCAAATCCTCATGACTTTCCTGATGTCTTATCCATAATAACAACGCATTATTCAATCTCCCCATACTATTCAAATGCGTCACATAGGGTCTGTGAAGAAGTCTCCCAATGCAATCCACGCACAAATAGCTGCCGATGAGCAGGGTCCTTGCTTGCAACATCTTTAATTTCTTCTGCAATTGCAGGGTATGAAGAACCTACATTGACCATCAAAGAGATCAACTGCTCTTTGCTCAATGGCTCCAACAGTGAGTGCAGATCTTCTTTCGAGAGTTGCAGAGTGGCGCCATTGGCTTCCTCATTCAGCTTTCTCTTCTTACCATCGCCCTTGACCTCCATGATTTTTTCTCCGGTTTGAGAAGAGGGGGGTTCATACTAGCTTCAATTCCGCAAATTGACTCACGCCAAGTATTTTAAAGATTGAATGATTACAAAAGATTCCCTATTAGACATGTAGTTTGGTCAGTCACCTATAGGAGGATAATTTAAATTTTAAATCACATTTTGATATCTAGATTACAAAGCTCAGGTATAAGCCTGAACTGTAGCAAGGGTTAATGCCATTTTTCATGGGGTACATAGCCTGTTACATACAAGATGCCATAATTTCCATTATGTGAACTATAAAACGAGCCAATTTTGGAATCATATCAGTCTTTAAATCCCAAGAATTTTGTGTAACTACCAAACAGGCTTGTAGCTCTGTTACCAATAGGGATGCCCCTCTTTTGGAGTGTATGGAGCAGAATATGATACCTGAGGATATCATTCATACCATAACATTACTACTTCCCTTTTAACCACATAAAACTTATTTTTAAGTTACCATAATTCATATTTAATATCACATAATTAGATTAAAAAATAAACCAAAATCCTTAGTTTATGAAATAAAAATTCAACAATTTTATATAATTAATAATTTAAATAAATGTCTTAGATTTAATCTCATTAATAATTATTTATAATCAACAATACCACTTATTTACCCAAACCAGTTTAAATTATTTAATTTATTAAGTTTTAATTTCTAAAGAGATTTTTAAGGTGTTTAATTCATTTATGTATTCAAAAATTAATTATAAACAATAAGAAATCACAATCTTGATATTGTCAGGTTTTAATAAAAAATACCATTTCATTTGTTAATTAGACTACACTATTATTTATTATAGAAAATGTATCTAATTTGAATGAATGAATACATAGATTACTATCATTAAAAAAAAAAAATGTAAATTTCACTTTTAAAGTAATTCTTAAAAATAAGGAAAAAATAATACATAAATTATAAAGAAAAAATATATAATTTAAACAATCAAAATAAACAAACATTTAATTATTTAGAAATTATTTTAATTATTTAAAAATGATTATAATTATTAAAAAATATATATTTTTTAAATTAATTTGAGTGGCCTTAAAAAAAACACACGTGTTTCATTTCAAAATGTCAAAAATTTTCAAATATCAAAAGTTTTAATTTCCCTCGTTCATTTCCCTCCGGTTGCATGGTTTGTCGAGGGAAGGAGGGAGGATGCGGCCATACTGTCGTTGGTTTTGAGGAAGGATGCAGCCATACTATTGCAGGTTTGGAGGAAGGATGCGGGAGATTTTTGCCCTGAGCCTTGCTCATGGATCTGGAGCTTGGCACCATGGATAATATGAGGATCTCTGCATTGCTCTCAACTCCACAACTCCAAAAATAGGTACTCTTATTCTTCAATACAAAAATAATTTTGGTTGGCGTTTTAGATTTTTTTTCAGGATCTTGTCTCATGGGTCTGCTTGTAATTTGTTCTATTGGGACTGCAACCCATTACCAACCCAATCTGATGAAAAAAATGCACAGTGGCCTCTATGGGAGCTTATAAGACTGATCCAGGTGTCTTTTCCTTGGATCTGCCTCTCGAGGGAAACAATACCCAACTGCGATCTCAATCCAGTTTCCCAGACAGTGTATTTTATATGAACATAACCAAGGCATGCCTTTGAATCATGATATGGTGCAGTACTCTGCATATCTCGACCTTGCAGGAAAATGATATGCCCTTGTCCTCTGATAGCTCGATCTAGTTGCATGAGGGAAGATTGAGTCTTTAGAGTCAGAGTTTATGGCCTCTGCACCATTAGATTACCCTCGTTCATTTCCCTCTGGTAGCATGTTTTGTCCAGGAAAGGAGGGAGGATGTAGCAAATCCTGTTTGGAGGGGAAGTTCAGGGTTAAAACATATCTATTAGCTATGCGGCCAAAGGTTTTCAAATAAGAGAAAGTTGCAAAAGGGTTTTTGAGCCATATTTTATATTGGGGTTTTGTTGTTCTTTTGGTTTGGTTTCTATGGGTTTCGTTGAGTTTTCTTGTAGGTTCAGAAGTCTGGAACTTTGACCTAAAGCCATATGTCCTGCATCAAAAACAAAATAAGTGATCTTCATATTCGTTGATTGCATCTTAGAGGAGTTACATGCAGATCTATTGAAATAGGAAGCAACCTAATGATTCTTTTTTTACCTTAATCACTGAGCGATCTTCTGCAACAATTCTTGATTTATTGAGTGGCGACAAAGGGGCAGTTCAGATCTGATCCAAATCTGAGTTGGGTGGATAGCAAAAATGCGAGAGATCCTTCGCATTCAGAGGGGCCAATGTGGCAACCATATCGGCTCCAAGTTCTGGGAAGTGGTCTGTGAAGAACACGGGATCGATCCTACTGGGAGATATCAGGGCACTTCAGATCTACAGCTTCAAAGGGTTAATGTTTACTACAATGAGGCGAGCTGTGGGAGATTTGTGCCCCGATCGTTTCATTGGGAAAACCATTCAACCAAGCTATTCCAACTTCAGTCGGTGGTATCGTATTTGTTCCTATTTGTTCACAGATCACTTTTATTTAATATTTTCTTCTACTATCCGTTTATCAATGTGAGAGCTCCTGTAGTAGAAATTTGAGGTTTCTTTCATGTTTGTTTTAAGAGAAACCTTAAGAAAATGGCTTAACCTTCCTCCAGGTATGTGATATGGCTTTTAATTTCTGCAGTGTATCATCTTCCGACTCTCCAGGCAATGGGAATCGATATAAAGATGAATTTATCTTTATTTTTAACATTATTCTTATCATCAGTGCTAGCTCTTGTGGTTTTCCATATTACATTTATTTGTCTGTGGTACATGGGAATTGTTACTCATGTAGCAGGAAAACAACCAAAAATTCTTACCATTTTACAAAACAGCGCTGTAAGACCTTCTTGAATTATTGAAACATCACATGTTTAATACTGTAAAAACAACAGTTTTGAGCTCAAAAATTAACTATTTTGTTGTCAATGTTGCAGATTTTAAGTATAGCCTGTTGTGTTTTCTACAGCCATTGTGGCAATCGAGCTTCCTTGAGAAGTAAGTGGTTTGGAAGGAGACATTCTGGTCATTTAGTTGTAGATTCATTGAATAAACCAGATGATGCTACCTGGTACTCCGGGTTGACTCATGTGCATGATCTGAAAGAGCAAGTTTGATCTACTTGGTTTGCTCCTGTTGGGTTTGCAAGCAATTATCCTATATTTTCCAAGTGGGTTATCTATGGTGAGGTATGTGTTTATCACTTATAAGTTTTCTTTGATCTTTGTTTCTAGAATTTGTCCCCTTGTATACAACTTTGTATAGTGGTCGACCTGAATTTTGACTTTAAAGTTTAGATAAATCCTAAGTTCTCAAAAATTATAGGATGAAATTATTTTTATTTTAAGTTGAACTGCTTCACATAATCAGTTGGGTTATTAAATGAACTTTTTTCATTTCTTGTTACAGTTAGTTTGCCATGAAGCATGTGTCGGGCCTTCTGACACTATATCACCAATTTATTCTCTTTGGGCAACATTTATAGGACTATACATTGCAAATTATGTCGTGGAACGATCATCCTTCATCTATCTATCGTAACATGTATCTTAAGTTTTGCAAGTAAAAAACATCCCTCATTTTCTTGCTCTTTAATTCTGTGATTCAAATGTTTTTTCCTTGGGAAAATGCTGCACATATTAAAACAAGATACATGTTCAGTCAAGACCCAAGATTGTTACATCCAAGGGCCAGAGTGGTCAGACAAAATCCCCCTGCCTACATAGGAAAAAGGGCTACCAAATCCACTTTGGCACCGACTTAAGAATGTACATCTTTTCTAAAAAAGGAAATTTGGCCTGAGAGGTGAATAGCCAAGCCAGATTTAAATACAACAACTTCTTCGAAATCGAATGAAGTGTTACAGCTCATGAAAAGTGCCTGATAGCATTGTTTCCATAAGAGAGAAATGCCTGTCAGGTGGATTACATCCCACATAGCCATTCTTCCGTCAGGTATAACATGGCATGTATCTAGTGAGCATTAATTATATTTTTTGAAAATGAAAGAAAGCTGTTGTAGCTTCCTTTTGGGGAAGTTGTATTCCATGGAGGAGGCAAAAGATATAGTCAGTGTAATAGTTGCCTATATATAGAGTGATCAAGGGTGGACAGTGACTCCCAATCATTTCGCATTGAACAATAAACATGGTGTCTTAGTTGTGGACTTTCCATTTTCCTTTAGTGTATTTCTGCGATAAGGATTTTGCTTTCGAATTTAGTTTTATTTCCGGTGAAATTACAGTTTTAAATGCTCGATGTTGACCATTTTTCCTCAATTTTGTTTTAATAATATCATTATATTTAGAAAATGGTTAGCCAAGTTACATTTTTTGCATGCTTTTTTCAGCAATTTACGTTAACTGCTTCCTTCACTCGAGACATTCCAAACTTAAACATCAATTTACGTTAACTGCTTCCTTCACTCGGAACGTTTCTTTTTTTATACTTGTTTTCTAATTAGGTTTCATAACGAAAGGGTTATGAGTGGTTATTGCTATCAGCAATGTCATCTTAGATTGGATATCAGTAATGACCTCGATCTGATCTTGTTTCTCATTAAAAAATGTAAAAAGAGCTTCCCACAACTAAAGATTTCATAACACCATTTCTGATGGAGAAACATGCTCTAAAGTATACTAGATTCCATGATTATAGCAATGGTACATGACACATTCAACTATTTTATTAATTGATCTGGTATGACTTATTTTCGACATAGTGCTGCCTCTTTTATAGATCATCTTCATTGCTAATTAACCTGCGGTTTATAGAGTCCTCTTTTGATGAGTATGAAAATCATTGCACTGGTAGGTTAAATCTTTTTCTTTAACTTTCTAGTAGGTCCTCTCGTACAATCTGGGTCTAATATTCTCATATGGTGCTGCCTGTATATAGTCATCTATCCAAGAGCAATGATTAAATGCATGTCATCATGGAATGTCTCGTTTTATTTGTTTATTTTTAAACCAGAATTGAAAATTTATGTTTATGTGAAGGCTGTAGCATTAGCTACAGTCGTATACATGGGGCTGCTTCAAGATGTTCAGATCTAGTCACGAAATAGATCTTTGTAACTATATATTAATTTTTATAACAAATCACATACAAAAATATTCCAGATTTTCTTCCTAGTCCGATTCACAATTTTTCTTGTAATTGAAAACAAAGATAACTTAATTTTATGAAATTACGGTGGCTGGATGCCTCATTCTAACTTTAGATCAGAGTGGGGGAGAGTAGTGCCTCTCGATATCCATTGGGTCCTCTTGAGCCTTGTGCACAGTTTTTTCCTTTAGCAATTTACGCTAACTGCTACCTTCACTCGGGACATTCCAAACTTAAACATCAATTTACGTTAAATGCTTCCTTCACTTGGGACGTTTTTTTTTTTTTTTTTTAATTTTTAAACATTCGTCGGTATTGTGACGCTTCATAAGTGTCAGTCTTTCGAGGCTCTCAATGTTTTAACCTTTCGTCGGTATTGCGACGTTTCTTTTTAAAAAAAAAATGTAAACGTTCTTTGGTATTGTGACGCTTCATAAGCATCGGTCTTCCGACGCTTTCAACGTTTCAACCTTTCATCGGTATTGCGACGTTTTATCCTTTCGTCGATATTGCAAAGTTTTAACACAATGTCGGAATTGCGATGCTTGTTTGAAAAATTGCAAAACGTCGGAAGACTGACAGTGCTCTATCATCGGAAGACTGACAGTTGTGGCTTGTCAGAAGACCGACGCTTATAAAACGTTGGAATAGCGACAATTTGGAAAATGTCAGAAGAGCGACAGTTGTTTGGAAATGTCGCAAAAGTGTCGCTCTTCTGACACTTTATTGAAGTGTCGGAATTGTGACGTAATGGATAACCACATTTTGTCCGGCCTCAAACTGTCGCTCTTGCGACGACTCTTTGTCGGAATAGCGACGAAGTGGCCGTCGGAAATTGGGCCAAATTTACTAGTGTGAAGACTGATGCTTGGCCTCAAGCCTAGATGTGGAGAAATACAGTGAAATACTCTCCCAAGAGGCCTCTCAAGGGAAGAGGTGGGATTCCCGCTCGGGAACACCCGGTGCTAAACAGCACAACAACCCTTATAAACATCAAGAGGAAGCAATTGTCTAAGCAGAGCAATATCAAATAATAATCTCAAAAACATGATCTAAAATGGCTACCATCCCCTTCCTTAAGTATAATGTGACCTTGCATGTCCTTGGCCCCACTCAGTTAGGTCACTTCCTTCATGAGGTCCACCTCCCTACAAAACTGCGTTATTGTCTAATTAATCTCCACTCCTCCTTAACATCGCGGTTACTTGGTCAAATTTAACTGAATCAACATGATCCAAACCCTGTTCACACATGGAGAAGCTTTATTTAGCTGCTACAAAGGTCTCCTTTCACACTTGAAGTGTTTTTATTGCTTCTCAAGAGACTTATGGGCCTTCTCACCCACTTATTCACCTACCTAGTGATAAAACAATGATAATATTCCATTTAGCTTGAGGGATAAATTTTTTGGAATATTACATCTCCAAACAATGCTTATACACCAAATGGAGCAGAAGTCCCAGGCAGGTATGTGGATAGAATGAAGAATGCTTATGCAGAACTCTAATAAGGCAATGATGGAAAATACACTGAAAAAGGTGTAACCCTTTGCCATTGATGTCAAAGGGGGAGGAAAAGCAAGAAGAGGAAGAAATACACTTCTCAGAATGAAAGGGGGAGGAAGTGTTGGAGGAAGTGTTGCCATCAATGCCAAAGGGGGAGACTATTGGAATATTTTCATTGACAAAAAATGAACACAAAGGAGTAGTACCAGAATTATCATTAAGGCAAAGGAGCAGAGAAGCAGCAGCAATAAGGAAAAAGTGTAGATAAGACAATGATGCAGTAAGAATGCAAAATTGAGGCAAGGAGTAGCAATGTGCAGCGAAGAGGAAAAGGAGCAGCAAAGAGTAAAAGAAAGATAGAGGAGCAGCATTAGAGGCAAAGGGGTAGAGAGGAGCAGTAAAAGACAAGGAGCATTATTGGAATATTTATCAAGGAGGAAAGGCAGCAAAGGACCAAATGCAATAAAAGAGAAAAGGCAGTTAAGGTAGCAAAGGCAAAAAATGGAGCAAGGTGGGTCAAGTTGTGAACATGGGTAGAGTCGTGAACGCGCGAGTTGAGTTGTGCTAAGAAGAAAGCTCAAGAGTCAGACTTGTTTTGCATTCAGAACAGTGCACGACGGCGTGTGCAGTTCAATGGGTCAAGTCAAAAAATGGAGAAAATCATGAACGCATGGGTCAAGTCGAAAAACCAGAGTGAAGCAAAAATGGACGGTCGTGATCAAGTCACAAAAATGACAGTGAGAGAATAGACGCACCGGATTACGTCACATTGACCAGAAGAAAATTGGCGCACATCGCAATTGGCGATTTTTATGTTTACATGTTAAGAATTCGCACGGTAAGTGATTTAAGTTGCGATGCGATAAAGATGCAAGGTGGCGATGCAATGCAAAGTATATCACACATCGCATGTGACAAGGTTTAGCGGCGATCGCAGAAATTGGAAATTAGTAAAGTTGCAAAGTGCGGGAGATGACATGGAAAAATGACGTAGCAGTGACGTGGAGATGTCATGGAAGTGACGTGGCAATGATGTGGCACCCCTGGTGGGACCCAAACCCTTATACCGCAAATCAAAAATCACATTTCACAAGCGGTGATAACGTTTGATTTGAGTAAATTGCGACATGGAAATTACAATAAGCAGTGGGACCTAATCAGAAATCGCAAATTGCAAAGTCAGAAGGCTGAGAACACAAGAGTTCAGGTTGATTCCACCGAAATGCGAAGTGTGAAGTGGAGCGGACACGATGTAGCTCAGAGTTTAATTCTAAAGAATTTAAAGTCTGGGGCTAGGTATATTTGGTTAATAAATTGCATCGGGAGAATGGCTGAGCAATGTATAAACAAATAACAAAGGAAGTTTCCGAAATGCGAAATGGGCCCGGACACGATACCGTTCAGAAGTAAATGCTAATATATTTCAAGTCCAGTTTTATGTGGTTGTGCTTTTGATAAAAAGTTTGAATGCAGGTAGAAGGACTCGGGTAAGTGAACCGACACTACGTGTAGACCAGGGTTCATGCGCTTGCACCTTATTAATAAAATAAAGTCTGAACGTGGGTAGAAGGACTTGGGTAAGTGACCCAACTTAGCATGCAAAATTGAGAACTCCAGGCAGAGTCGGGCGTTGAGACAAAGGAGAAGGTTGAACGTTGCGGCCACGAGAATATAGGCAGAGTGGGTTGATTTGGGCTCATCACAATGGCAGGCAGAGAATGTTGAACTTTGCGGTTAAATATAATAGGTAGAGTCGGGAAAAATAAGGGTATAGTAGCATTGATTGAAATGTAATAAATGAGTCAAGTCGAGCTAAGAAAGTAATGATGCAGTGCAGTTGAAATATAACAAAAAAAATAGAAAATACAAATACATAGCAAGCAGAAGAGGACAAATGCACAACAAGCAAAGAAGCTGAAAGTGTTGAGTTGTAATTTCTGTGTAAATGTAAATTTATTGATTTATTTTATATTGTTTGTGATACAAAGGAAAGTCTCCATAGGCATAGGAGAAACTCTAATGAGTGTTGTAATGATTATGACTAATGTAATAACTTGAACTGAAGTGTAAGAAATCGAATGGGTGGAATGCAGAGAGACATGCCTGTTCACTTCGTATTCCCTATAGAATGCAAACAGTCAGGAGTTATCTGTATAAGAGATGTAATATTAGTGTGCAAAAGGAGTTCAGATAGCTGCATAATGGATGTGAGCAGAAGAATGTAAGAGATTTGCAGAAGGTTGGAGAGTGGAAGAATCAAAGATAGTTGATAGAAATGTTGTGCACATCAGGAATTGATATGAAGCAGATATGAAGGCTGAAGAGGCAGTAGTGGAGAAGGAGTATAACAGAGTTGATATCCAAGTAAATCAACATTCTAGTTTCATGTTGAGCAAGAGGATTTCATTCTCCTTTCAATTTGTAGCTTCATAAATATCCAGTTGGAGCTAGTTGAGGTAGGAGCCTCCTGTAGGTTGTAGCCTGCAGAAAGTACATGGGAGTTGGTGCTTTTGTTTCAAGTTATAGCTTGATAGATGTCAAGTTGTAGCTGGTTGAGGTAGGAGCCTCCTGTGGGTTGTAACCTACATAAATTATATGGGAGTTGGATCTTCTTTGCAAGTTGTAGCTTTCAGAATTCGAGGTACTAGCCTTATGTAGGTTGGAGCCTACAAAAAATTAGTTGTGAGAGGGAGTTGGAGCTTTCCTTTGCATCACAACAATAATAAGATGTGGTTTTCTCCCTTATGGGTTTCCACTTATATCTTTTGTCTATGTGCTTGATGATTATGTGTTTATGTGATGTTTTAATCTTCCTAATTACTTTTTGTCCACACATTAAGTTTCTTGATTCATTATGTATTAAGTTGCTTATGAAATGATGGTGTAAATTAGTTGAATGAAAAGAGTTTTAAATGTCCATGAATGTACTAAACTGATTCACCCCCCTCTCAGTTTAGCTAAGGGTTCATCAAAATTATGTGGTGTGCCATATATCAATGGAAACACTGCGACAAGTAGAAACGATCCTAAATATCCTTGACTCGGAAGAGAGTAAGTTGTCAAGTCAAAATTACCATGCAAGATTGGGGTAGCCCCTAGTTCTTCTTGGTTTGGCATCAGTGACAACCACTTATCAACAATATCCTCCTTTTGCATTGATAGCAACACAAGTACTCCCCCTGCGATCATGAAACCTCTTCCTATAACATTCTCTCCCACTTTGTCATCAATGGAAAAGGGTATCTCACCCTGGAAAATGTCATCCTGCAGACCTGTACACACCTCAAATTACCATTTTTTTTTACTTAGTTAGATAAGAGAAAGATTCTAATGAGAACTTGGGAGAATCCCAAGCTTTGAGCAAAGATACTCAAATTATTCACGAGGTAATCGTTTGGTAAAGATGTCAACAATTTGTTCCTTTGTGCCAACATATTCAAGCTTCATATTCCTTTCGGTGACCTGATCTCTAACATAATGATATTTGATCGGAATGTGCTTTGTTTTGGAATGAATCACAAGATTCTTGGAGATACTGATGGCATTAGTGTTATAGAAAAATATGGGAATAGGCTCATCAAACTTGACTTGAAGATCTTGAAAATTTTGCTTCATCCAGAGAACTTGAGTACAACAAGTTGTTGCCGCGATATATTATGTTTTTCTGTGGATAACGAGATTGAAGACTATTTTTTACTTAACCATGAAACAAGGCAACCACCTAGATAGAATGTTGCTCCACTGGTACTCTTTCGATCATCAACACTTCCTTCCCAATCTGCATCTGTATAAGCTTGGATAACTAGATTATTTCCTTTGGGATACCATAAACCATATTATGTTGTGCCCTTAAGATATATGATAATTCTTTTGATGACAATAATATGAGATTATTTTGGTGCTGCTTAGAATCTTGCTACTTGTCCAACAACCTGCATTACGTTTGGCTGAGAAGCTGTCACATATAGAAGACTTCCAATCATATATCTATACAACCTCTGGTCCACATCCTTTGCGAATCATCTAAACGTAACTTGCAACCTGTTACCATTAGGGTAAGGACAGGCATGCAATCTTCCATCTTGAATTTCCTGAGCATTTCCTTGATGTACTTGGTTTGATATATAAATATTCATTTATCCTACTGAGATATCTGAAGCCATAAAATGTATGTCAGCTCTCCAAGTAGAGACATTTCAAGCTCACTTTGCATATTTGTGGCAAAGTTTTTACTTATTGTGTTATCATTGCTTCCAAAAATTATATCATCTAAATGTACCTCGATAATTGTTAGGTTATCTTGATCCACTTTCACATAGAGATTTTTGCCGACACTTCCTTTCTTGAATCCTCGTTGATGTAGGTATCCATCAAGAAGAGCATACCAAGCTCTAGGAGCTTGCTTCAGACCATATAGTGCCTTCTTTAATCTACAAACATAGTCTTCCTTTTCAGAGAGTGGAAAACCTTCGGGTTGTTCAATGTAAACTTCCTCTTCGAATTAACCATTTAGAAAGGTTGACTTAACATCCATTTGGTAGAACTTGATTTTTCTCGAGCATGCATAAGTGAGAAAAATTCTGATAGCTTCCATTCTGGCAACGGGAGCAAATGCTTCTTCAAAATAAATTTCTTCAACTTGTGCATATCCTTTGCATATTTACTCATTCCCGGTAACCTGTCCATCCTCATTCAATTTGTTTCTAAAGACCCATTTAGTTCCAATAAAATTTTATCCTTTGGTCATAGAACCAATTCCCAAGTATCATTTTTCTCAATTTGATCTAGTTCTTCATTCATAGCTGCTACCTAGTGTTCATCTTAACTAGCTTCCTCAAAATTGTTAGGCTCAAAAGTTGCTAAAAAATCAATGTGGGCTTGGTGTGATGAACGAAGTTGTCTACTTCTTCTATTTCCAATTCCTTCTTTATGTTACCGATGATTTGATTTGACGGGTGATTCTTTTGACACGATTCTTTTAAAGCTATTGGATAATTTTCTTGTACATCCTGCTAATCATTTCTTATTTCCTCTTGGTTGAATGTTGTTTCCTTATTTGATTGGTCTTTTTCTGGAGCTTGTTCTTCATCCTTAACAGATTCTCCCTTATATCTCGTAGATTTGCTTGAAGGGAAAATATCATCGTCATCCTTTGTAACACAATCTTCATCAAAAGTAACATTTATGCTTTCCACTATTTATTTTCACCTGAGATTGTAGCATCTATAAGCCTTCCTTTTGCGTGAATAACCAACGAAAATACCCTCATCAACATGAGAATTGAACTTGCCCAATTTTTTATCTCCTCTATTGATGTAGCATTTTCTTCCAAATATTTTGAAGTATTTGACGTGTATTCCTTTCCATAATTCATATGGATTCATGTTACAATTGTTACTTAGAAAACCTATGTTTATAATGAATACAGTTGTATCGATTGCTTGAACCCAGAATTTATCATCTAATTTTGAGTCATTTAACATTGTTCTGGCCATTTCTTGTATGGTTCTGTTTTTTCTTTCAGAAACTCCATTGTGCTGCTATGTTTTGGCTATTGAGAATTTCCTTTTTATTCCATTTTCATAATAGTACTACTGAAATACCTTGAAAGTGAATTCTCCACCATTATTTGATCTTCAAATTAGTTTCATTTTCAACCAATTCCTTGTAGATTCTAAAACACTCGAATGCATAAACATTTTTCTTTAAGAAGATGATGATTGTCATTTTGGTGTAATCATCTATCATTAGCATAAAATATAATTCTCCATCTAAACCTTTTGTTCTCATAGGACCACATAGATCAGTATGTACTAATTCCAAGGGATGTGATGCAAAGTGTTCTTTTGTCTGCTTTCTTTGCCGACAATATTCACATATCGTATTGGTAGGTTTTGAAATTTTAGGCATTTATCTTACTGCTTCCTTTTTGCTGATCCTGACCAAATTGTCGAAATTTATATGTCCCATTCCTTTGTGCCATAACCAAATTTCATCTTCTTTCTCCAAAAAGCACCCTTTAGGTGTCTCATCCAAAATATATATGTCATTTGGATCTCTACCCACTGTAGCCACAATTTTGCCGAACTTGCCTTTCCTGATTTCAAATTTCTTAGAGTTAAATAGCACTGTGTGTCCTTGTTTGCACATTTGTCCAAAACTGAGTAGATTGTGATTCATATTTTCAACCAACAACACATATTTTGCTAATTCATTCTTTCTTCCAAGTGTGACTGTACCTACTTCTATGACGTTTGAAGATCCGTCATTTACAAAAGACATTGTTCCATCCTTCTTTTCCTTTAAGGATACGAACTTATTCATATATCCAGTCATATGAGTTGAGAAACCACTATCAACATGCCAAACATTTCTGTTGCTTTGAGGTTTAAGAGCGATAGCAAATTTTTTAATCTTCTTTTTCCATATTTTTTCATTCTGATTTTGCGAGAATTCCTTTGAATAACTTCCAAGTGTCCAATATTTAGCCAGGTGTCCAAAATTTTTCCATTTGTATCATTCAACATCATCTCTCAAATGATCAAATCTGTTAATATTCTACTGAGTTTTGGAATATCCATTTCCGAAAGATCTCCCGAAACTGTATTTATTCCAACATATGTGCGACATTCTATAGTTCTATGTCCAAGCCTTCCACATGAATAATAATGACCATAGAAGATAGGTTGATACCTGGGTGGAAATCTTCTTCGAGGAATTTCCTTCCATGGTTCTTCCTGTGAGTCCTGATCTCTTGAGTTGACTGGGAGGTCTACCTACTTGTTATATTTTTCATATCCATCTTATTTTGTTGTGATAGAAGGACTTGGATCATTTTCAGATTTTTCTTTGTAACCAAGACCAGTATTGTTACTGTTTGATCACTGATTGTTGATGATTTCTTCCAATGCCTTGGAGATGTTGGTGTAGTTTTGAAGAGTTTTTCCATTTTTTACTTTCTTTCATAGAGAAACTATTTTAGCTTCCAATGCTTCTCTTTCCTTGTTGTTTTCCTTTAATTCTTCACTAAGTGATTATTCAACTCATTTGTATTCTTCAACCTTGATTTTAAGATTTAGGACATGTTCCCTTTCTATATTTAATTTGTCTTCAAGAGTGTTGAAATGATTCTTCTCGACCTTGAGCTCTTTGATAACCTTGATCACTTCATTTTGAAATTCAACCTCAATCATCTCTTCTTCTTCGTCAGATGCTTATTGATTATTATGCTTGGCCATAAACAATACTCTTACGTTGATTTCTTCTTCATTATCACTGTCTTCATCAGATGAGGAGCTATCTTCTTTGGAGAATAAACTCTTCTTAAACCATTTCTTCTTGCCTTTCTTGTTGAACTTCGTCAGACCTTTCTTTCCTTTCATAACAACCTCATTTTTGTGAGGACACTTGGTTGCAAAATGCCCAACCTCACCACAATCGAAACATATCAATGGAAGTTTACCTTTGAATTTCCTTGTACTTGTTCTCAGTTTTCGCGTGAAGTAGGAAAATTATTTATATGAAAAGTACTCTTAATCTTCTTCCTTTTCTTCTTCCTTACAACTACAAGTTTTCTCTTTCGGTGTATGCTTGTCCTTACTAGTTTTCTTGGATGCAACGAATATTGTTTCTTGGTGAGATAGGTCATCCTCTTCTTAAATCCTCATTTCATATGCCATAAGCACTCCATGCAATTCATATTTGTTGATATTGGCTAGATTCAAACTATATTCCAAGATAGACACATTTGGGTTGAATCTTGCTGGCAAGGTTTTAAGGATGTTTCAGACAACAATTTTTGTGTCGATAGGTTCTCCCAAACCTTCCAATGCTTTTGTTATTTCATCAACACATTGTAAGTATGCATAAATATTTTCAACTTCATTTTGAGTTGCTCAAAATGTTCCCTGTAAATTTGAAGCTTTTCTTCTTTCACGTTTGAGTCACCTGCATATATATTCTCAAGCTCACCCCATACTTCTTTAGCAGTTTTGCAACTCAGTACCTTAAGATAGGAAAATTTAATAAGCCCATTGATAATGAGATATTTAGCCTTTGCATCATATACCATATTTTTCTTACCTTGTGTTATCACTCCACCAGATCGCTAAGGTTGAGAAAGAGTCCAAACAGAGGTAAGCACAAACCAATATTTTAGCCTGGTAGCTATCCCTACCAAACCGGTGAGGGCTCTCTCTACAAAGTCACAGCCAAGAGGGTTGGATGAATTAGGGTTTTAGGCTAAGTATGAGTACATGGGTTTGTTTGTTTGAATTGGTTTGCTCAATGGGTGAATTAGGTCAAAGAGGCTAGCTCAGGGCAAATAAGATTAAGATTATAGTCCATTCAATGGGGCAATGTAGGTAGGAAGGCTAACACTTTAAGGTTTTTGAGTGCGATGGATTAGATAGATGAGGTGCTAGAAAGAGCAATACAATGCATGTATTCTTTCTAAACTGAAGAAATGAGAAAAACTATGAAGATTTTCCCAAAATAGAGCATAGAAGATTTATTATTCTTATCAACTTCAAAATCAACAAATAATAGAAATGAAATGGATCATGGAGAGTACAAAACATTCATACATATGCAACAAAAGAATAAAAAATTTTAAATTTCCATACCACAAGTATCCCAAAGAAATAGATGCAACTCTTTCATTAAATTCCTGCCAAATACTGAATACACTATAGTCTTTGATCAATACAACAACATCCAACCTCTAAAATGAGTCAAGAACTGAAAAATATAGACATGAAACAACTTCTCCCATCCTCAGCGGTCGAATCCATGAGTGGAGGAGCATTTCCACGAAAATATGAATTGAAACCTAGAGTGTAGGGAGGTCTAAGTGACTCATCCCTAAGTTAAGTGAATTGATTCATTACACCTCATGAAGAATTTTTACCTAATTTATTTAACACTAGGTAACTTAAAAACATCAAAATTACATTTAAATCCATGAATTACATTAGTAAAAACATGATTTTTTGAGGTGGAAATCAAAACTGCAGAGAAAATTCTAAACAATCATCCCTTGGTCAGGAGCGCAACACCAAAGGCAAGAGCACAATGCCATCTTGAAACCAAGATTTGGAGGGGTTCTCGGTGTCCAAATTGAGCTCGAGATAGCTCATTGGAAATATTATCCTGTCTAGTTTCCAGATTTATGCTTATTGTCTAAAATGGTGTTGATTTGACCCTCCAAAATGACATTCTCCCAAGACTAGTTAGGAGCACAATGCCAGGCTCAAAAATAGGGCAGAAACATGATATTTTGGGTGTTTTTTGACCTTTTCACTGACTAGTTTGTCCAAAAAAACTTATAAAAGTTGCTAGGGTTCATGTATCCATCATTATGAATCCAATGGTGGTATCCTTTTGGCCATTGGAGGTCCCTAGGAAAAACACAGCGCCCTAGCAGTCAAACTTTGCATGACTGTCAAAAGTTAAAAAAACTTCAAAATTTTTCAAAATTTCTCAAAGTTTTTCCAATGTTTGCAAAGTGATTGTTGATGATGAGTGTCAATTATGGAGGGATGCCTTAGGAAGAATGTCAAGCTTGTCTCATTTTTTCTTGCCTATGGTTTGCTTATGTTTCTCCTACAATTGATTGAGTTTGATGCTACAAACCTTGTTTCTTGTGATATACCTGTTGGACATGTCTATGAGCATCTTGTTTTCCTTGTTTTCCTTGTGGAGGAGTTTCTCAAGATGGATTTTGACCCTATCAAGCCATATATCTCTATCATCTTCAATCTCCTTGGCAATACTCTCCTCAAAAGTGAGTTTTTCATCCTCAATCTTTTGTTGTTTAAAGCACTCTGAAGACCCCTTGTATTTGGTCTTGTTCTTCTACTTTGGGTGTCATGATGATCAGGGTCATCAAGTGGAATCAAGGATTTACCTCTCTTTGTTTTGAGCAGCTATAGCTCCATGAGTACTTGCTCATATTTCAACTGCTTATTCTCCTGCTCAAGAAATGAAATGACTTACTTAGCTATATCCAAATTAGTTTGTAGCTCTCCAATTTGGGAATCATTCTCTTTGACAACCAATTAAGTGTCATAATCATCTTGTTGATCCGAGTCAGCAAGGTCAAATTCTGTCTCTATCTCATGGAGGTCTTCCTCCACATGGCTGACTTCCTCATGAACATTTGCCTCTGTCATATTTTCCTTTCCCTTCTGTACCTGATTTACTGAAGAAGAAGGTAAGGTCGATCCCACAATCTGTGGGGAAAACACCTACCTATGCCCTCTCTGATATGTTCTATCCAATGTGCTCATTTAAGCCCCTTTATGCTTGCTGACCATAGCTCTGCTAAATGACCCAATCTGACTATGAAATGTTGATGATGGTGATGAAATGGGTATGTTAGGCTAAGTTGATGAAGAAGTAGGTGCTTTGGGCTGAGATGGAGGAATAGATGTAGTAGGATAAGATGGAGGAGGTCTATGTTCAACATGTTGAGCTTGTGGAGCAATGAAGATGTCATTGAAAATGAAAGTGTGCCATGAGATGTTAAAATATTTGAGGTGATGGAGGACAATGATTTTGATGAGAGAGTGGTGAAAGATGTTGTTCATCTGCTGGTCATAATCTCTCCTTTGTACAATGTAGACCATTTTTTCTATGCTCCTGAATAGATAGTATGGGATTGAGCATCTTGACCCTTGTGAAGTGCATGAGCAATCTGATGTGGTAATTGTAGAGTCTATAGAATCTTCCTTCACAAGAGAAATACTTCATGATGATTTTCATCATGGGAGCATACCTATCAAGAAGGTAATTTAAAGGAAAAACTATCTTTCCTTCCTTCCTTTACCTTATATTGATGTATGGCTCATAGTAGTGATCATCCAAGTCTCTAGCCTTGAACCACTTCTCACCTACATTTTGAATCCTAGTGGCAGCTGCATTGATGGTTGTGGATAATATGAAAGTCACACAAGCCAAGGTAACTTGATTATCTTGAAGGTCTGTTATGAAAATTCTGCTCAAAACAGGGTGGTGTTTGACTCTTTGTATCTTTTCAAAAAAATCAAAGCATCTGACATTCTTGAAACAAGTGACAGTCATAGGAGATGCCATTAGTTCTTTGGTGTTTGTAGGTTTAAGTCTAAGAATCCTTCCTCCTTTATGTGGCCTTCTCTGTTCTCTTACTTATTCCTCCATGTAGTCTCTATTTGCTTCCTCCATGTATTCTTTGTTTTCCTCCTCCATGGTATTTTTGTCTAGAAACCCTAGGGATGAGGAAATGGGAGTGGGAATAGGTTTAGGGAGTGGGAATGGAATGAAAAAAATTAGGGAGACAGGGGAAGGGGTTAGTGAACTTAGGGAGGTGGTAGGGGGCTAAAATGTTTAGGGAATTGGGAATGATAATTATGATTACCGGTTTTGATGGTAATGAGAGCCTAGGAAATTGAGGTCCCTAGGACTTAGGGTTTAGGGGAAAAGGGGCTTAGGGAAAGGGATATAGTGTTTTAGGGGTAAGGATAGGGTTTATTGTGATGTGGGAAGGGATTGTGAGTTCTAGGAAATCAAATTGGTAATGAGGGAGTGAAATTAGGGTTTGTAGCCTAGAACTCTTCAAATTTTGCATAAAAACCTAAATACCATGAAAATTGTACTTGAGGAATGTAAGAGGGTGTATTTTCATGTTACTTGAAAATAAGTAGTGAGAACCTTTGCTGAAGTTTAGAAATGATTTGGATGAGTTTGGAGGCTTGCTGAGCAAAAACGCTAAGAGCGCAATGCAATGACCAGAAGCGCAACACCACACCAAAAATCAATTTTTCACCTTCTGAACTGGAAAATTGAGCTGTGGAGGTGGTGGCTCGATGCTGTGAAGGAAAAATGAGAGTAGTTTTGAAGTCTTGATGATTTTTATACTTAGTGTATTTGATGAATATTCCTTTGGGACCCACCTTTCTTTCTTCACATTCACCTTCAAACTTTGAAACTATATCCTTTCGCTATGACTTCATTCTTTATAGATTAATCATTTGATGGATTGAGAACTCTTTACATTTTGGATTTTTGATGTTTTGTTGGCATGTGGAATTATGAGTTGGCAGCTTGGGAACCATGAACTTATTACAAATTAAATGACATAAAATTACATAATAAAAAATAAAAATTACATTTTGAAATCAAAATTACATCTTGAAATAAAATTACTCCTTAGAAATCATCTTTACATGGTAAAGAGAAGTTTATTTTATCACTCTCTTACTTGCTAGTCTTATGCAATGGAAATGGTGTGTTATTGGACCTTGGAAACCCTAAAACCTAATGGGAACCTTGAATGACTAGAATTCATGATGACATGACTGAATAGGTGGTGTAATCTCGTGAAACAATGAACACTCAACAAGTGACAAAGTGAGCCAACAAGTGATGAAATGACATTTATGAAAAGAGTGAACTTTAATGAAAATCTGCACCAAGTGCCCAAATTTTTGCATAACCTACTGGAATGATAAAAATTTTCTGAGTGAGACACTAATGTGATATGAAAAGAGTATTTTTGATCACTTTTGGCAGGATGAAAATACTGACACTAACATCTTTTTCATCTTGGGTCGATGTAAAGCCTTTTTCAACGATATCCCATACTTCGTATCCTTGTGCTAGCAAATTAACCTGCATTCTTCCACTCCAAAGTGCATATTTATTTCCATTGAACAAAGGAACTCTACTCTTAGTATAATCCATGATCTCCTTCCATTTTTTATACTACTATTGAAGGAACCAATCTCTGATACCAATTGTTGGAAATACTGAGAGGGGGGGGGTAGTGAATCAATATTTCTTACCAATTAGCACTTTTAAATATTTTTAGAGAATTAGTTAATCTACAATTATTATTGATGTTTATCCAATAACAACAGTAAACAATAGAACATAATAGGAACATGAATTTTAGGTGGAAAACCCCCTCCGGGTCAAAAACCACCGAACACTTTTCTAATAAATTCTTTAAACTTAAGGCCCAACTGAAATCAAAGGTACAACTTCATAGAATTCTATAGAAGCATTATTTTCCAGGTTCCACTGGAAGGACGCCCCAAAGCCATGGTTTCTTCAGTAGTCAACTAAATGTATGTCCCGACATCCTAGACCAACCTACCACCCTGAAGTGTTCACAAGCTCCAACATGTAGGTGACTTCATGCACCAACGTAGCACCTCCATGCCACCCTATAATGATCAGAAATAAGACAAGAGTCTAGAATTCTGTACCAGGGACAATGATCCACGATAAAATATGATTCACAATGATTTTATTGAACTAGAGCGATCACCCAATCACACTATGACCTGCAACCCAACCACAACATTATGCAACAATGACACTTATACCTCCCAACAATGTCTCTCCAACTCTAGGCAGATTGAATATTTTACAATAATGAATCTTTTAGAATTTTACAATGATGATTTTTACAGTGATGACTTTTGACACGACCTGATACTTGACTTGACACTGGTTCTTTGAATAGTAGCAGCTGCTGAGGTATTGTTGTGCTTTCTTCAAGTAATGGTACTTTGGCATTGCATTGTCCTTCTAGTATGTGTCTAAATTGTCCTATTGTGTCCTCTTGCCTGCACATGCATGAATGAAAAATAACCAAAACAATATACAAACACAATACTTACACTGTCCTGCAAACCATATGCCAGAGAAATACTCAAAATTCAAATGTAGATATGTTGAACATTTATGAACAAAACCCAATAAAAAATACATAGAAAATACTTACACTATCCTTAAAAAACACATATAAGAGATGATATTCAAATTAAAATTCAAACACTAATCATACATACCTTGTTGTAGTAGACTTACCCTTGACTATTGATGTGTTGTCCTTACTGTAGTGATCCTTGAATGCATATTTTTTCTTGCCTTCTAGAAGCTCGATATTGAATCTGTTGTATCTATTTAATTTCAGATCTCCAAGGTATAAAATTTTGTCCTATGGTATCCCTCTGATTCCTATTTCCAACCACATAAGTCTAATCAATATTGGATTCTTCAAGAAATAGTTATACCCAATCTCCTACGATGACCTGATTACAGACTAGTTCAGTAGAGAAAACTTGTACGAAGTGTCACGTGTCACTATTTCAACCTTTGGTCCTAAACATTATATCCAACAAACTACAATCCATCCTCTTTCTGACACATTTTATGAAATTTGAATCCAATTCTCAGAGAAAAAGTTATGATGATTTTCCCAAGGTCACCTGTTTGACATGAAATTCAGGAGCTTGCACAAACCCTAACTTCCTTAGATCATATCTTTGAAAATATAGTGAACCAATATTTGAAATTCAGTCATAGGATTCATGAGGATTTCAAATCAAATGGTTTTTTTTCAGCATTTGAAGCTTCACAGAAAAAAAATTATAGCTATAATGCCACGATGACCTGTTTTGAGTAGTGAAATCCTTGCATTAGGAGGATATGAGGGTCACAATTTATATAAATTCTTAGGTTGAGAGGGTCTTCAACAAGTGAACGTTGGAGGTATTTTAGGAGTTTAAAAAAATATTAATTATTGAATATTTAATTACCACAACCAATTATTAGTGTCATGCTACTACCCAATGGGGTTTTATCCCACTAACTAGGGTTACTAAATTCAAGCACGGATATCTCTCAAACCATGAAGAATTATGTGGAGTGCCATATATCAACGGAAAAATCTCGACAAGTAGAAAACATGAATATATCCCTGACTCAGAGTAGCGTAAATTTTCAAATCAAAATTCCCATATAAGATCGGGGTAGCCCCTAGTGCTACTTGGGTTGACATCAATGACAACCACGGATCAACAAAATCTGCGTAGAGCTCAAACGTGGCATTAAATTTTGTTGATTTGGGCATGATCGAATACTGTTCATATCATCAATATTACCATTCTGACAAAACATGCCCACAATGCAATCACACCATGAGATCTATTGCTACACATTTCTGTGACACGACACTTATTGATGAGCAGGTCGAGCCGGAAGAAGAAAAGGAAAAAAATGTCGCTGTAACCGACGAGGCTCCAAGTGTTGGGCACTCAATTAACATATTTAATTGTATACTTTCAACCCAGAAGAGCACAAACGAGAGAAAACCTCCAAGTGACTCTATGGCTCAGCCACATACTAATTGATACAATTTAAGAAACCAAGGGCCAACCATTACAACACAGTTGGCAAAGAAGAAATTCAAAGAGGCTTTGTTAAGGAGAATTAGTTTGCGAGTTGACTCAGCAGAACACTCAGAGAAATTTTGGGAAAGCAGTTCCAACAAAGAATATTTCCACAATTAGGAAAGAAAAGATCATTGCTCCAAAAGTCACAAGTCAAGCTGCTTCCCCAGACACTTCAACCTTCCTCCCCACTGTAGACTATAACATAGTGGAAGATATGAAGAAGGTTTGTGCGAACATTTCATTGTTTGAGTTAACAAAGATCATGAATCAACGAGACATTATTTTATGAGCACTTGGGAAGTCCTCCAAAGGTTATCTTCCCCCTTCATACAAGGGATCGGGTACGTATTTTGATTCTCTCAAATCAGTACTTCATGTTTTAACCTTGGAAGTAAACGCCCTGTACCCTCCCTTTCTCTTAACTTTCAAAATTTCCAATTTCAATGTACACAATTTCTTGGTCGATTCTGGTGTATCAGTAAATGTAATGCCATTATCCATCGCAAATAAAATCAAAGAAACATGGAGAAAAACCGATGCAGATCATTTAGTTGGACATGAATCTTTTCCATGCAGTTGGTGAACTCGGAGATGTGATCATCCACTTATCATATTACGAACGAGTTCAATAATGCATAATCATAGTGGTTTTGGATATACCAGAAGTGTATAGACTCTTGTTAAGTAGATACTAGTCAAGTAAGCTACAAGGATACTTTGCTACAGACTGGTCACACCTATGGATTCTGTATAAGGGTAGAAATAACCAGATTCGAGTATACTCAAAAAGATATATGAAACACAATGTGACTCCCTTGAACAAACATAATGAACCAATGGCTTTCATAGAACTTTTCCTCGACAATTTCTTCTTGGAAACACAACTGGGGTACTATCTTGAACATCCATCCCTAGTCCCACCATAATTATAGTTGGAGCTCCTTCCTAGTCCAACTAGTGCAAATGACTTATGTACAGTTAGTAGTAGCATTAGTAGTACTAGTACTAGTGTATTTCACAACCTTGTACATATTATTTGTTCTCTTTACTTTGATGGTTCAAAAACACAGGAAGGCACTAGAGCCGATTGTGTTTTAGTAGACCCTCTGCAGAGAAAATACTTGATCTAAGGCCACTTGGAATTCGAGTTCACAAACAACACTATTGAGTATGAGACACTTGTTTTGGGCTTACAAAGAGCCATTTACCTCAGTGGCATGTCCTTAAAAGTAGTAGGTGATTAAGAAATAGTGGTATGACAGCTATGCGATACCATTCATTGTGTTTCACCTCATCTAAAGAGTTATCAACAAAAGGTATGGCATCTAATTTCACATTTCCAAGCTTTCAATATTATTTTTGTTCCAAGAATATGTAATGTAGCTGCGAATGCATTAACCAATGTTGTTGTTAAGTTATCACCATTGAGGGATGATTTTTCGTTTTAAACTTTTTATAAAACATATGTCCCTTACAATGTCACTAATTCACACATTTGTGATGATGACCAACAGATACTGCATTTTAGGGCGAGCACTCGGGCATTTAAAGATGTAGTGATCAATGAGGATGAGAATGAATAAACACTGCAGTTTGCATCCAACAATAGTAAAGGAAACCTCATCCCCAAGGGTGTGGTATCTTTGGAAGAGTTGTATGACGTGCGGAATCATCCCGGGACCTTCGAATGCAAAAAATAATATTTCCACGCTGCCACATGAGCATATTAACTTGGGAACAAAAAAAGATACAAAATATCTCGATCTTGGTACTTTTTGTACACCACAAGAGAGGAAAACCTTCATCTATCTATTCAAGAAACACCGAGATGTATTCGTGTGGATATTTGATGAGGTGAAAACGTATGACACACAAATCATCCAAAATGTTATGCCAATAAAAGAAGGGGCCAAGTAATTTCAGTAGATGCTGAGAATAGTACATCCCAAGCTGGAGCCTATTATCCAGAAGAATTAAGGAAGTTTTTGGATGCGCGGGTCATCTACATGGTGCGACACTAAACTTGGGTGTCAAATTCGGTTCCAATCAGAAAGAAGTTTGGGGAAATATGCTGCTATATCAATTTATGAAATCTTAATTGTTCCTCGAATAAGAACAACTACCCCGTGCAGTCTATGGAACAAATTTTACAAACAATATCCTGGTCTGAGATGTTTTCTTTTCTTATCGAGTATTCAAGATACAACCAGGTTCTGGTCATAGAGTTTGATAGACTAAAAAATACCTTCCCCACTATCAGAACAAACCCTTGGTATGCGTATGTGCGCTAACACTTTGAGCATGGCGCTAGGCCCTCCCATTTTTCTACACTATAAAAGAGGGCACTTAGGCCAAAAGTTCTATCCTATCAGTTGGTGCATGGGGTTCTTTTCAGGAAGCACCATGATAGAGTATTGTTCAGGTGTTTGGATGCACATGATTCAGATAAGGTGTTACGTGATATCCACCATGGACCAACCAGAGGACACTTTGTGGGTGACACGATGGAACACAAAGTTATGCGGTTCAGTTTCTACTAGCCCACACAATTCAAGGATGCTCATGCTCATGTCCGCAAATGTCATATTTTTTGAAAGTGCGTTGAAATAAATAAGAAGTAAGTCATCCCACTGCAACCTATCGCAGTGGAACACCCATTTCAGCAGTGGGGCTTGGAAATTATTGATGAAATGTTTCCACATTCATCAGAGTGACACCACTACATTCTCACTGCCACATATTATTTCACACAGTGGACAGAAGCAGTTTTTCTCAAAAAAATGAATCACTAGGGAGTCATCAAATTTCTACAAAAAAATATCATTTTCAGGTTTGGTGTCCCTACGCCAATTTTTTATTATGATGCAACGTATTCTTCGTCATTGAATATTTCTGATGTTGCATTAGAAAATGGAATCATACTGAAGCATTCTACTAACTACTACCCTCATGGATATGTCTTTGCTGAATACACGAATAAAAACTTGATCTGCATCATTAAGAAGACCATACTCTCTAAGCAGAGGAACTAACACTCTGTTTTGGTAAATTATCTATGGGCTGACCGAGCCGCACCTAAGCCTTCCCTAAACACCCCCCCTTACTTTTTGGTATACAGAAAAGAAGCCATCCTTCCACACAACATATACATGCCCACCCTCCAACTATCCCAAGAGTCCTAAGGAAATGCATGTTTTTTAATACAACGTAGGATGGACACCCTTCATAAAATCTAGGAAGAAAGATTGAAAGCCAAAGAAAAATTCTTACTTCACCAAAGTCCTATCAAGAGGTGGTTTGACAGAAAGTCTGTAGGGAAATATTTTTTTAGTGTGGGTGACTTAGTCCTGAAATGGGATAAAGACCGTGAGGAAAAAGGAAAACACACTAAATTTAAATCCATGTGGATTGGACCTTTCACAGTACACAAGAAGCTTGGCCAACACACCTACCATCTTCAATCACTTGACGAGAAGATTGACCAAGATCTAAAACACTATTTTCAATGACCGTCAGGGGCTATGACCTACACTATGTACATAGTTTTATTTTGTTTGGTTATTATTTTCTTGTTGTTTTCCTCGTTTCTTTTTTTTCATACGAATAAGTGTTTTCCTTGTCCATGTGTTAGTTTCTAAGTGTTGGGCCAAAATTGTGAATTACGGATAAATCACACTTCCCTAGACAGGTGCTAGTCTAGAACAATAGGTGAAAGACTATACAACTATTTCTCCTAACTCAGAAAAGATACACAGAGAGGATTGGAGGCTTACTTGTTCAGTCTCTTCCAAATGGATCCTTTTGTCGCTTCCGTTGCAGCTTCAAATTCAAGCTGTTTGTGGGCTGAATGCTTCATGCAATAAAGAACACTAAAACAACAGAAGATGCAACAATATAGATATATATTCAATCTAGTTAGCTAAATCAATAAAGCATAAACCATATACATCAACCAAGATCTTGCAATATGGAAAATCAAAGTCAATACAGATGCATATAGGGAAACATAAGCAGTACTCTTTATTGATGATAGAAGGAGAGGTTACAACCTAGTGACTGATTTGAAGTGACCTTCTAGCAACGTTCCCAAGCCTCATCACAGTATAAATATCTCCAACAGTAGCTTCACAAATCTAGCTCTCGATTGAAAATTCTCCAGCATTTCTCTACTCAAATTCTTCCTCTTCAAGCACTTAGATTTGTGCTCAATTTATAGATGAATTGTAGGTTGTTTTGCAATCAATAAATTTCCAAAAATAGGCAAGACATGTTTCCAGTCATGTATATGTCAAATGGACACTTGGATCCGAAGCTTGACACATGTGAACTATTCTAGAAGACATTGGACAAGTGGAGATTCCGGAACAATGAGAATTTCGCTCCCAATGTGACCAATGCACCTGTGAATGTCGGGAAGTGCTTTGCAAAGCAGCCTTGCATGGGGATACCTGCATATGCGACGCACTTAGGCCCCTTAGAGCCTGCACTGGTGAGCTCTTATATGTTATATAATAAGCTTCAAACCATGGAAACCTTTGCTTGATGAAAGTCTTGCTTGATTTGTCTTGTTTCTTGTATTAGGGCATGTAGCAACTGAAATGATAGGGAATGACAGACCCTTGATCATTGGTCCTGGAGATGATGTCCAGTTAACCAGGTCATTGGGAATGGTGACCAAATTGACCTATAACAATTTCCCCCTAAAGCATGAGATCCAAATAATAAGAAAATTTGATTGAGATGCTTTACACTGTGATGAGCCTGGAAACGAAGTGGAGTGGTCACCTGCATCAATCTTACAATACATTACATCATGATATATCCTCTTTGATCATAATTTCTGAGGGTAGGCATTCCCATGTTCAGCACATAAAACAATCTAATAACATGTACATAATTCAGACAGTCATCTACATTGGAATGTTGCCCAGATGCAGACATGCCTACAGATATAGGCCCATGTTTAGATGAAAATATTTATGTAAGGTCACCATATAGATGATGTGTACAAAAATCCTGAAATCGTAGCCTAGATGGCTGAAACTAGATCCGAGGTCTTCTTATCTCATTCACTCGATCATTCAGGTACAAGTCTAGCCATGCGAATATATGATTTGCAGTCTGTTGGAACACCTAATCCTACATGGGTAGGTGTGGAATATGAAAAGTCACAATGGAGTCCAAGTGACCTTGGAATATGAAACCAAGAGTCACACCATTGTACTATAAATGTACATCTTTGTATAATGGAAAATAAGAAAGCCTCACGCTTATCCTTCATTGTGTTGAGTCTTTTGTGTGTGTGTGTTCATCTTCCTCATACACCATGTGTGTGCTTCAACATGGTGTTTAACATGGTATTAGAGCGGGGGATTGCTGGCCCTGCTCCAAATTGAGTGAGCCATTTGTGTCTATGGCCTGTGTATATCTGCAAAATTCTTGGCATTTTTGCAGCATTTAGAGAGTTTTTGTAGCAGTGTTTTTTCCACTTTCAGAAAGTGGTTTTGGAGAAGGAGCAGCATTCAGAAGAAAGAGCAGCATTCAGAATTTGTTTTGAAGAAGAGCAGCAGTGGTTTTGAAGGAAAGGCAGCACTGCCCATCTGAAGGTTTTCATTCTCATTTTTCCTACAATTTCTATTAATTTCTGCATTGAAGAGTTGCTGGAAAACACTGTTTAAAAAGGGTTTCCGAAGTAGAAGTTTCTGGCTTTTTAATGGAAAAGAATTTTGAGTTTTTCTGCTACTGAGCTATTGGAAAATTTCTGGGTTTTACTGCTGAAATCTTCTGGAAAATTCTGTAATTCTGGGTTTCTCTACTGCTGGATTTATTCTGCTATACATTTGGAAAATCTGAAAGTATTCTGCTGAAAATTTTGTGGTTTCTACTCTGCTCTGTTGTTTTTCCTTTAAAAAAAATAAAATAAAATAAAATAAAAAATCTCAAAACTCTGCATCTCCTTCCCATCGATCTACAACTCACTCCACGCACATACGCTCCCCTCGCTCTGCATTTTTCTACCTCCCCCTTCATTCTCCACTCTGCACACTCGAATCCACTCAAGTGTTACAACTCATACCCAAACCAACACCGTCCCACTGCACTCCAGCTACGCTAACTCTCAACACTCCCAATCCAAACGCCCCTCTCTGCAATTAATGTAATTCTCAAACAGCTATCCGCCCCTCGCATCACTCTCCCTCTGTGTAAACCACGCCCCTCTCATCGTTTTCTCTCCCTAACCAATGATACCGCCCATCCAAACTTACAATACCGCCCAACAGTCTGCACGTCCTGCCATACCTTTGACTCCTATCTTGGCATTCAACCATTCCTACGCTCCAACTTCCGCCCTCTTCCCAACACTCCCGCCTCCCTTTCGACCCTCCTATCTCACACTCGGCCTTACCATTCACACAGCCTTTTTACTATTCGTTTTTTTTAAATTTTAATTTATATGATATACCCTACCCCCTATTCATAAAACCCCTCCATATTTTTAATATACCGCCCTCTCCATTGCTATACGTTCCCCCCACTTTAATCTACTCCTTTTCATTATAATACGATTCCTCCTTTTTTAAATTCATTCTAAAAAAAATAAAAATTTAATAAGCCCCTCTCATCCATTATCCCATCTCATATTAATATTTCCCTTTCCCTAAATAAATTTCCCTCCCCTCTCATTTAATACCCCCTTCCTTTTTTAAATTACCCCTTTCCCTTTTTTTAATAATCTCTTTTTATTAATATTTCCCTTATTTTAATCCCATTTCAAATAAATTCCCCCTCCTTTTAATTAACCCCTCCCCTTCCATTTTTAATAATGCCTTTTTAAATTCCCCATTTTTTAATTATTCTTTTTTTTAATTAATTTTTAATTAAAAAAAAAAAAAAACAGCAGAGAGAGAGAGGAAAGAGGAATAAGAACAACAGAAATGAAATGAAGAAAATGGCATATGAGGAGCAGATAGACTGAATATATAGAGACAATTTGCAAATTCTACATTTTATGATTTGTGGCATTGATTTGGAGAGTGATTTTTTCTGAAGAATTGACATCTGAAGACAAGTTTGCCATCAGTTTCAGCTACCTTAAAGGCTTCTTGCACGTGTTTTCAGCTACACATTTACAAATATTTTGCAGAGATATTGTATTGAGTTGACATTTCTTCTTCATAGTTGCAATCAAGACTTGAAGTGTATTTGAGTTGTTGAAAAAAATTGTTGATTGCCCTCCATCATTTGAGGAGCAGATTTTGTACTTTCCATAGTTGGAAGTCCTCTTGAGTCATTTGTATTTCTTGTTGCATCACATTGTAAACGGGTGCATTTTCGGTTGAAACCGACACCCTTTCATTTATTTTTGAGCCTAAGTTGTCAAAATGGCTAAAATCAATGAGGCATTAGTGTTGTTGAGTAACCTCATTCATTCCAATGTTGATGACATGATAAAAATGAGCAAGGATGCTCTTTGTAAAATTCACAGTTGTTTGCTAGATGCACATGAGAAGATTGAGTTTTTTCAGTTGGAATCTCAGCTCCAACAAGATGAACTTCAGCAGAAGAGTCACCATTCTGAACCTGTTTCTGTTCAAAAGATTGAGAAAGACTCCCATCAGCAGCAAGTCAGCAAAGTTCCAGTTGATCCTCATTCAGTTCATTGTACTAGAGCAGATGTACATGCAGATGCAACAGTTCAGCCTGTACTTCCTAAGCCCATCATCAGACCTTGGGAAGAGCTTGTCCACAACAAGCACAGAACTGGTCTTGGATATGACAAGGATGTGACCCTTCATATTACAGACTACACCAAGCCCATCATATTTCAGAGTGCTGTATTCATGTATGACAGTTCACCTGCAGCTGTTCCAGATCCTGTTCCACAACAACAACAGATTGAGAAATGCCAACATTGTGATCGAGTTGGCCAGCATATGAAGATCATTCTTTCCAGTCTGTCCATGCAAGCAACGTGGTCGGCACACCCATTTGAACGGATGGCAGAAACAAGCGTCTGGCAGAACCAAGATTCATCTTGGATGGATCGCTTCTTGGCAATGAATAGCATTGAAGATGTTTACGACACATGTTAGAACTTGTTCACGGATAATGAAAACTTACTTGGGTTGATTTTCATGTCATCTCACCTTGTCCCTGACAGGGGGGAAAATGGTGGTCGTGTACAAGCTTCGACGACAGATCAAGCGAGCCTGAGCCACAATCTCTCATTTCATGTTCAGAGTTGACGAGTTCAAGCGAGAGCTGACCTGATCATCATTCGGATTCAAAGATGTAGCCAGAGATACGGATGCCCATGAGCATACCTTCGGTTGGTGGATAACCTAAAACCATCATCTTTGGTTGGTGGATAACCTAAAACCATCATTTTCGGTTGGTGGATAACCTAAAACCATCATCTTTGGTTGGTGGACAACCTAAAACCACCACAGGTAGTAGACCTCCCTTCTTTTAGGTCGAAGGTCTCCCTTTTTTATGAGGGACAATTCCTCTAGCAGAAGCCTTCAGCTTCTTGCCAGTTTTGGAAGAGTTCCGAGAACTGCAACAAGTATTGCATTCCAGTGTTTGTGGTCGAATGCCAAACAAAATCTTTCAGTCAAAGGTCCAGAAGCAAGGATCTTGTCGATGCTATAACAAGCCTCATGGTACTGGAATCTGATGTTTCTAAGTGAACTTCCTGGATATTTATTTGTCGTCGACACGAAGTCACCTTATTGCAAAACAAGAGTTACTGATTTCGGAGACAAGGGTATGGCTTGATATAGCAATTTTTAGGGATGACGATCATGAAAATGAAGGTTTACGAGTATTGCAGAAGGATGAGTTTTTAATCACTGGCATGGAAAATTTTAGGGGCTAATATTCGCAGGTGGGATAATTTTCCATGCTTTTTCCAAAAAAAAGATTCGCTAATTCCCATTTTTTTTTTAAATTTATTCGCCCAAATTTTATAGTATAAAAATATTTTACCCTAAAAATCGCCAAAAAATTATATATACTAATATAAAATGATTACAAAACTAAATATTTTTACAACAATAACATCAAAAATTTTACAATTCACATATTGGGGACTACTAATATTTTCCAAGTTTTTAAACTTTAAAATAAACATCCATCCTTAAAATTTTCCCTGATCACTGGATGAATTCTCTTGAGCATATCGGCGACACTGTGATGAGTTGGCAGCATTGACCCAAAATCGAAGTGGAGGTATGATGAACCATAGGTGTGAATGAATCGTCAAGATGATTACCCAACCCAAACAGTCACGAACATGGAGTGAAAGAAGTGACATGTTCAAGAGCGACTTGCTACCAAAAAGAAACTTTTGCTTACTTTTCCCAAATTTTCCCCGATCATTTGTTGACTAGTACCTCTTTATTTTTTAACAAGATTGAGGAGGATAACATATTCTTGATCTATAATTCAACCCTTCAGGCGAATAAAGTATCGCTATTTAATAATTTAATGAGTTTAGCGACGAATGAAAATCGATTCTTGCCATGATCGACAAGCCCGTCACTATTTTATGTTTTAATGAGCTTAACGACAATGATAGCCCGGTCCTTTTTCATATTTAGAGAGTCTGAAAAAGAGGATGAAAGAGAACTCCAAAAGTACTTTTTTGTAAATTTGTCTCTCGGATCTGAAAAAGTGTAAAATAATATCTGAAAGAACCTCTTTGGTCATTTTTAACCAAGGTATTCCTTTTTCGTAAATAATCCATCTCAGTCCGGAAAAGGGTTAAACTTATACTGAGTAGATATAGATTCATTTACTTTAACGAGCTCGAAAAGACAAGTGCTCGACAATCTTTTCACATTATCGAAGTCTGAAAAGAGCTGAAAGAAGACTCCAGGGGTTCCTTTTTCGCTATTATCGAAGCTCGAAAAAGAGATAAAAGTGCGCTTCAAATCCTTTTTCATTTTTAACAAAGCTCAAAAAATAGGGAGAAAAAGTATGATTTGTGGTCAAGTCATTCTTTGAATAAATCTGCACGACTAATTTGTTCATCATTTGTATTTCCTGTTCAAAACAACATCAAATGGATTAAAAATATCTGTTTCATGATAAAAACATAATAAAACTACAGTCATAGAAATAAATTTAACTTGCAAATAATTAAATGACTATTTAAAAGTAGTTTCACTATTCATTTTTACCATTCCATAGTTACCATTTGTATTTTGAAGCTCTGAACCTGATTTTTCCCCTGAAATTCAGCGGTTGATTGCGTGCAATTGGTAAGAATGTTTTGAATGAACCTGCAAGAGCACATGTCGAATGCCCCCTGCAAGAGTAGGTTCCCCCCAAGCTTCATTTCATTCACCTAAGTAGATTATTGGTTACTAATAGTTGGATGGAATGAAGGTTCATTTACGAGATCAGATGGAAGACTCCTCGTAATTAGGAGAGGATTTGTTTCATTTTTTAACGAGCTTGACATAGGAAAAGAACTATGCTCATGACCTATTTTATTTTTTAACGAGGTTGACACAATAAAAGAACTTTCCTCAAAGGCACTTGTTTCATTTTTTGACGAGGTTGACACAAGAAAAAAGAACTATCCTCATAGGTACTTGCATTAGGGGAATTTTGAGGTCTAAAATGGGCCTCCTAAGAAAAATGTACAACCAAAATAAACTTTATAAGAACCAATAATATTCAAGATGATGATGTCAACCATGGGGGATGATTCACCATTTTTGGAGAAAAAAGTTAAAAGAATAAAAAATAATAAAATAATAAAACTACTTTTTCAACTCATATTTTCAACTTATCTACTTAAGTTTTTACTCAAATTTTAAGCAAGAGTACTCAGTAGATGCAAAATTTAATTTCTCATCCAAGGACTACCCATGTTGCATACTTTCGATGGACCCTCTTACATGAAAAATGAGAAATACATGAAAAAACGTGATTACAATAACGTTTTTCATTTATTTCTCATTTTTCATGTAGCAGGGTCCATCAAAAGTATGCAACATGGGTACTCCTTGGATGATAAATCATATTCTGCATCCAATGAGTGCTTTCGCTTGAAATTTGAGTAAAAACTTAGGGAGATAAGTTGAAAATACGAGTTGAAAAAATAGTTTTATTATTTTATTATTCTTTTTTCCCTCTAACATTTGATGATGTAATCTAATATTATTTTATTATTTCTAATATTATTTTATAATTTACTTAGGAGGCCCATTTGAGACCTCAAAATTCCCCTAATGTTTCATTTTTTTAACGAGGTTGACACAGAAAAAGAACCATCCTCATAACTGTGTTTCATTTTTTAACGAGGTTGACACAGGAAAAGAACCATCCTCATCTGTGTAGTTGGACTAGTGAGTGTGTGCTGGAAAAGACGTAGTCTAACAGAGTCATCATTTAAGGAGTTTGATGAATGCCACAAATGATAAGTTATAAAATGTGTTGACGGGTCTTCTCCAAGGTTTTCATTGAATTTAGGAATCTCTACGTGTAACATATGTGGTATCACCAGCCACCAAGGAGAGGAACATATAGGATTCCAGATGATGACATGGGTGAAGTCAATGGACAAAACATCGAAAATGAAGCAACAACAGATGTTGTCGCAGCTGAAATAGATGGTTCAGTCTAGGATGTTATCTCAGACATGGTCAAATGACCTAATGTATACCCTATAGAATCTACGGGAACTCAAAGTGAAACAGGATCAACAAAAGCAGAGGAAGGTGATTAAGGAAAAGACTCGTACAGGTAAAGCTCCTATCGAAAATGAGTTGGAGTTACAGGTGTCTCGTCTTGTGATATTTCTTCAATCGAAATCAAACTAGGTGGAAGAATTTCACTGTCAGGCCCGAAGTATATTTCAGGTGGTTGACTGTGTGATATGGGAGACTCAATGGCTACAATAGATTTTGGAGTGACCAATACAGGAACAACTTCCAGTTGTTCAACTTCAAGATCAAAATTTTCTCCACTTAGGGAATATAGAAACTGAAATATAAGGGGATTATAGACCCTATTTCATTGGTCCTGGGGATGATGTCCAGTTTGACCAATAACATCTGCCCCCTAAAGCACAATGGGATCTGGATCAACTTCCAGTTGAACAATGTCGAGTTCATGAGGTATGGTCTCACAAATTGGATGGATTGTGACCACGGGTAGCTATGAGGACTCTGTCTCAACAATAGTAGACGAACCGGGATGTGTAGAAACAACTTGAGCTAACTCTGTTTAATGGGAAGATGATGCTTCACCAGAGGTACTGATACAACTATTTTTGGTAGAGTGATGTCGCCTTCACCATCTAGAAGTAAATTCTGGTGGTAAAGGTGGTTTCAATGCTAGTCTACACGAATGACAGGGGAAAGTATTTTGTTCTTCAATGATGACTGATTTATTTTAACCAAAAACAAATAAACAAAATAAAAGGGTAATGCTAGGAAAAAAGGTTTACCAAGAAACTCCGAATTGCAAAATACCTCCTGGCGAACCAAGAAGTACGGGCAGGCAATCTCCCTGAATGTTGTGTTCGGTGTATCACAATTTCAAGGCGGCATTCGGTTCACTATGGATGGATAGAACCTAAAATTTGTCCTCCAAGACCTGCGAAAGTGTGGAGGCCAAATTCATTATTAGCGCTGTCTAATGCGAAACCGCCTGATGAGAGCACCCCTTTATAGTTATCGTACTTTAACACCCCCCACCACTGATATGCAGAAAGGACGTGGATGAGCTATGATATACTTGCATAACGTGGAGTGAGGTAACTGCTGGAATGTATCGCGGATGCAAGTTAACGGCAGATGCTATATTTTACAACGGCAGGAACACGTCTCTAGCTTAGACCTTCTAAAACGTTATCATTATGGTTCCAAAGCATTGTTAAGTAGTGGATTAAATTTTTATGTTGATCTTGCTTAACAATTTTCCTTTAAAAGGATTCACCATGATAGTATTGTATGAGAAATTCCTAAAATGCAAGCTAAGAATGATAAACAAACTTTCACTTTCATCTTTTTCAATGAAGAACCTAGCTACTAAGGGAAGAGAGCAAATAATTTTTGAGCAAACAAATCAATGATCTCAAACTAAATACAAATTTCCTAATGTTCCTTTTGCAAAACACACATTATTCTACATGCAAATGCAAGTTTTTATTTTCATTTTCCTTGATGTTATGAATGCATAAAAGAAACTAGGTGCACTAAATCAATAATTCAAATGCTTTTTACTTTCGAGAAACAAAGAATACAAACAACAATTTCTTTTTCGAAGGAAAAACGAGGATTTCAACAACAATTTCTCCTATCAAGGAAATGAATATTTTACGACAATTTCCTATTTTGAAAGCAAATGATTCTTAATGCAACCATAAAAATTACTTTGAAATCAACTTGTCAATGATAAATAAAAACTTTTTTTAAACCAACATTGAACAAATTTTTAGTCAAAGGAGAAGAAGTATATAGAGTCACTGGTCAATTAAGGATCAAACTTTTCAAAACACAGCGGCAAACAAAACTGAAGCAAATTGCAAAGGCAAATTCAAGGGAATTTGGGTACTTTCAGGTGTCAACGCAGTCTCCAAGAGGAGATAGTGCTCTGCAACGCAGGCTAGGAAGGGAGACAGTGCTCTGCAAAGCACTGTGTCCAGTCTAAGGGTGCGTTGGGCGCAGTATACAAAGAAAAATACTATTGTTTAATTCACTGTCTTTGCAAATTAAGCTCTGAAAAGGTTTAATCTTTGTGTGTAACAACTATTGGGTGGATAAACAAAGCAAATCAGAGGCTTAAACACCTAGAACTAAGAGAAATTATCCCTAGCGGAGTCGCCAATTTGTTGGGCCAGAATTGTGAATTACGGATAAATCACGCTTCCCTAGACAGGTGAAAGACTATACAACTATTTCTCCTAACTCAGAACAGATACACAGAGAGGATTGGAGGCTTACTTGATCAGTCGCTTCCAAATGGCTCCTTATGTCACTTATGTTGCAACTTCAAATTCAAGAGGTTTTTTAGGTTGAATTCTTCCTACAAGAAAGAACATTGAAATAGAAAAAGATGCAATAATGTAGATATCTATTCAAGCTAGTTAGCGAAATCAGTAAAGCATAAACCATACACATCAAATAATTAGATCTTGCAATATGGAAAATCAAAGTCAATACAGATGCATATAGGGAAAAATAAGCAGTACTCTTTATTGATGATAGAAGGAGAGGTTACAACCTAGTGACAGATTTGATGTGACCTTCTAGCAACGTTCCCAAGCCTCATCACAGTATAAATCTCTCCAGCAGCAGCTACACAATTCTAGCTCTCAATTGAAAATTCTCCAGCATTTCTCTACTCAAATTCTTCCTCCTCAAGCACTTAGATCTGCGCTCAATTTATAGATGAACTGTAGGTATTTTTGCAATCAATGACTTTCCAATAATAGGAAAGACATGTTTCCAGTCATGTAGATGTCAAATGGACACTTGGATCCGAAACTTGACATGTGAACTCTTCTAGAAGGCACTGGCCAAGTGGAGATTCCGGAACAATGAGAATTTCGCTCCCAATGTGACCGACGCTCCTGTGAATGTCAGGAATTGCTTTGTAGAGTAGCCTTGCATGGGGCTACCTGCATATGCAACGCACTTAGGCCCCTTAGAGCCTACGTTGGTGAGCTCTCATATGTTATATAATAAGCTTCAAACCATGGAAACCTTTGCTTGATGAAATTTTTTCTTGATTTTTCTTGTTTCTTGTCTTAGGGCATGTACCAACTGAAATGATAGGGAATGATAGACCCTTGATCATTGGTCCTGGAGATGAGGTCCAGTTAAAAAGGTCATTGGGAGTGGTGCCCAAATTGACCTATAACACTTAGATTGTGTGTGGTTGAAGTCTAAGTAGTCTTGTGACACATCAACAATTGGTTATCCTTTGGTCTGTATTCCTGTGTTGGTTATGTCTTTTGGACGATGAAGTCCTGATGGAAAATATGATCTATCCATAAGGATAGTTTTGGGAAAACCATGAAATCATGTCTACCTAGGAAATCTTGTGCCCATATTTGGTCTTTATGTTTTGGTGTTTTCATGCTTATCTGATTAGTAGAAAAGGAGAAGGGGAAAATCGAAATGAAAAAAATAAATCAAAGGTACCTATATACTATCTGAAGGAAAAACCTATCCTATTATGAATAAGTCAGGATCCCTCTTCCACCCAAAATAAATAAGTTCCAATGCACAATACTCTTTCAAAAAAAAATAAAGGAGAAAGAAGAGAAAGACTTCCTACGCAGATAAGTGAAGCAAGAAACTTCGTCGAGGTACTGTTCAGGATCGCTGACAGAGGAGAAGTGTTTTTTTTACTGAAGCAGAGGTATTGTCTAGGCCTACTGGTAGTGGAGCAACACCAAAGATGAAAACTTATACTCTGAAAATATTAAACTTGCAAGCTTCATTACCCTTACCTGCTTGGAACATTGCGATAAAGTTGAATATTTATTGATTAAACCGAAATGGCTTGATGGCGAGTTAGTCTATTCATGGAGTAAATGAGGAAACAAAAGTTATCTACACGTTGAATCAATACTCCCCGAAGAACCAAGGCCTGAACAAAATATGCTAGTCAAAATAGAGAAGCTGGAATTCTACTAGTGTGTCACCAAGTGTTGTAACTGCTACAACCCCCTCCAAAATTTTGGCCTATACCAAATTTCAGAGCCTTCCTTGGTTGTGTTGATTTTTTTTGCAAACTTTGAAGTTGGTTCATTGGTTTCCTTACAGTGTTATGATCCCTTTCACAAGATAGTAAAAGTGTCTTCTTTGGCATAACGTCTGTCATGTTGCATGCATGAGATTTTTATAATGGTTATAAGAGGTCCCCTCTATGTAAATGAGTTGTTCTAACCTTTTTTGTATCTTTCACACTCATTTAAAAAGGCTTGAGCACTATCGCACAAGTGTCATCATAATCTGCATAAATCCCATCTTTGGTGTCGCACTTGTCGTAACCGTTCGTAACACTGTCACATGGAGGGAAATGTTGTGTTTACATGTCATGGATGATGTATGTTGTTTGAATCATGTAAACATGGTAAGTGTGTGATCATAGTCAAATTCATCATTATTCACTGATCTCACAGTCTTGCACTTAGTCAATTTTTGGGGAATTTCCTGACCAAAAACCTAACTTCACGTTGTCTTACTTGAGCTGCACACTACGAAGTCTTAGTCCATAATCTATGACCTTGTTGCTTAGTGCTACACACTGCGAAGTACTGGCCTCCTAATACTGCTCCATTGCACATTTTTTGTGACCAACACCCGACCTTCACCCCCGTAATTGCATAGTCATGACCTATAGCCCTGCTTGAACTATGCAATTCGCAACTTCGAGACACGAGCTCATTCCTTGAGCCTTAGAAATATGCACTGCTCAGTCACTGAGGCCTCCTTGACCTCCTGAATTACACAATAATATTTCCCAGCTCTCACCCCTACAAATTTTCCCCACTAACTTCAGAAACCGCGCAATCATGTCCCTCAACCCAACCAGAACTGTGCTCTGCACAATCTCAAGGCTCAAGGTTTCCCATTTCCTACATGAATTACCCAACTACACAGTCAATGAGCTTCCTTGTCCACATTTTCACTTGTTCCAGTATCAGTTCATGGATCAGAATGAATCATCTTAGGCTAGGGGTTTTCGGATTGATGTCATCCCGTCATGAGTGAATTGCAGGAACATGTACTCTATCATGTCATGGAAAGATAATGAAGGGAAAGAGGAAGGAGGGAAGCATGCTAGAAGACACTCTTGCAGCTGAACCCACAAGATGATTGATCAAAGGAATGCAAAAGGACACTAGTTTACGACCACCATCCAAGACATGAGATCATTGAAGACTCCCTATGACCAAGGAAACCAAAGGAGAAAAATGAAGCTGTTTCATGAAGACACTTAACTTTCAGCAGCAACAGTGGCTTGAAATTTCCATGTCATCAAGCAGTCCATATCAACAGTGTCATGTCATGTCATGAGTGGTCATATGCAACATCAATATTGTAAATCATGTATATTGTATTCAAAATGTATTGTAAAGTGGAATTCCAAAGGACACACATCATTGTAAAGAGTCATGTTAGTTGAAAAGTCATGGAAGTCAAACATTCATGAGGGTACACACCCTATATATAGTAAGTACACAAATCCATTAAATCCAAAATTCATAAATTGGAAAAACCTAATTGTGAAGTGGTAGAGGAAGTTAAACCCTAAGGTGAAATTTTGCAGGAGGAAGCAAGGGTTTAAGGTATGTATTGAATTTTTTTGTTTTCTTTTTAGGAACACATATCATTTTTACTAGTAAAATCTATAATAATTTTTTTATTATACATGGTTTCTAATTTTATTTTATTTTTCTAAACTGTGAATAAATCTAACAAAAATTGTAAAAAAATTTAACAATAAAATTTAAAATTTTTGTTATCAAGGGTTTTGAGTGAATCACCATACCTTTCAAATTATGATCTTTCGGAGGATCCAAAATATTTTGCAGCTCCACAATGCTTCTAGTATGTATCTCTTTCAAATGATCTCTCTTTTAATTAAAACCTAACAAAAATTGGAATATTTTTTATTAGTAAAATAAACAATAAAATTTAAATTTTTTATTATGCAGGTTTTTTACTGAGTCACCATACCTTTCAGTATCTGATCTTCTGAATAGTTTTGCTACCCCAAAATATTATGCTGCTGCACAGTTCTCCTCGTATGTATCTCTTGCAAATCACTCCCTTGAAATTTTGGGTAAAATAATGAAATGTTGAATAAATTTTTACATTTAAAATACTTTATGAAATTAGATTTCAAAATCCGTTAGTTTTTGAATTTAAAAAAAAGAAAAAAAAATAATGTTTTTTCTTTCGATTCCCCCCCACATCTATGCGTTCAATATTCAAACTCACTAGTGTGTTTATAAACAAAGCGCATAGACATTGTTAGGGTACCAAAATGTTTCAACGCACCGACATGTTACATTTTTTTTTCTTTTTTGAAATCCCGAAATGGTGTCATTTTTTTTTTAACGCAACGATGTGGTTTCGATTTAAAAGAATTAGTGCTCTAATTTTTGATAAGAGAACCAAGTTTATTGAATTCATTTTTATTTTTTTAAATTCGGAAATAGGTGTGTAGCAGTGTGGTTTTTTTTTAAGCGCATCAGTGTGTTTTTTTAGAACAACACTGATATGATAACATATTTTTTTGGAGTGCTAGAAACCGGTGTGGGTGTTATTTGAATGCCTCGGTGTTGTTATTTTTTTAAATGCATCAGTGTGTTTTGTTCTGATAAGCACACTGGTTGGATTTAAAAGTTATATGAAACTTTAATTTCGCATAAAATGGCATATTAATCTCTAATTATCCTCTAGGATTCATCCACATGAATTACAATAGTTCTTAGTATACATTTTTCACTTAAAGTCACCTTATTATTGAAAAATGGTTTGAAACTATATTGAAACTCAGATTGTGGTTATATGTTTCTCGAGATTAATTTTAGATATGCACACAAAATTTTATTTCTGATTTTTCTCAAATGTAGGAACAAAATATCAATAATATCAAATGGCCAATTCTTCGAATTCCAGTTTTTTCCATATTTTTGATCAAAGTCCTTCACAAAGTTCTCCCATTCCATCTCGAGTAAGTTCATATTTTATTTATATTTTGATTATCTAATTGATTTTATTTTTTTAATCCATGTCATTTTGAATAAAAATGTATCCAAATTTGCAGGATCCCGATTTAAAATCGAGTTCAGATGCATAAAATATTCTTCCATTTCAAAAATGTCAGAAGCTCTTATCAAAAGTGTTGAGGAGGTAAATCCCCTCTGCGGACAGAGGCGATCCCTACTAGCCCAGATCGAGTCTAGCAACAATCAAACACGCTACAGTGCAGGTTCCTAATCATAAATAAACCGAATTGCGAGGAAGGCTTACCTGAAATCCAACGCTGTTGTTTGTAAAATAGGTGGTGCTCCCATTCCTTTGCCCTGGCAGATCACAATCCTCACGATCTCCATGGTCGGACACCTGCACATGCAAGAAACAACACAAACGCAAGCATAAAATCCAGTATATACAACTATATGTCAGTCGAAGAGGACATAACTCATGAACATAATCAAGAACAAGAGTGGGACCATAACCAATAGTCACTTATCATTAATGAGTCAAAAGAATAATACAATCAAAGCTTCGACGCCGAATTCTCCTTTGGCGGGTCGTCAGCAGAACATGTCTCGATAAAGCCTGTCAAGGATGGGACAAGCCTCTCTCTCTGGATACTTGGCAATAGTCTCCTTGCTTGGATTTGGCCTTAAGGGAATCAATAAGGCTCTTGCAGCATAAGGATGTGAAAGCTCTTGGGAACTTGGAGATTAGCTTGCCATGGAGATGAGCAAGCTTTTATAGAAGGAGGAAGGGGATTTGGGATCCCTATAATTATGGGATTGGCCCTATCATCAAGGAAGCTTCCATGAGATGTGGAAAACCACTTCCTCTCTATGGAAATCTGTAGCCAAACCTCCCAACTCAAGATAGATATCAGTCCAGGAATTTGTTAGGATGAAATTTCCGCCTTTTATTTTTAAAAAACACTTCTTAATATGGTTGGCGTGGGTGTGGCTCTATGACAGAGCGCCAATTGGCGCGCCCTCTTTGGAGGATTTTCCCCCTTGGCGCGAGGGCTGAACTGTGGAACCGCGCCAATGGAAAAAGAGCTATTTTTAGGGTTTTTTGCAGGGAGATGTTTTCAGGGAAATGAAAGCTCATCTTCAGAAGGATGCAATGAAAGTATTTTCAAGTCTTGTCTCTGCTCACAGGTCATAGAATGAGCCCTCCAATGTGCGGTATGGAGATTGCAGGGACGGTGACAAATTGCTGTGTAACAGATGCCCCCTAAAGCATGAGGCCCGAGAGAGAGAGAGAGGGGTGAAATGCTTTACAAGAACATGCTGACTGAAAACACTGCCATCGGAAAATATACAGAGTGAAGTACAAATTATGTCTTAGATACATGATATATATGCGTGGTATGGGCGCAACCATCCATAACAGAGTGTACAATAATCTAGATCCAAGGCATGGACGAAGCCATCCAGTGAGGATTGATAAATAGACTTAGGTATGGTCGCAACCATCCAATCAATGAGTCATGTAAATAATCATAATAATCCACAATATCGCAGCCTGGATTACAACAGACACAATCCAGGGTCTTGCGCTCCATCTCGACCTGAACAAAGTACAAGTTCAAGCATGCGAATATGTGAGCTGAAGTCGAACATGCAAGAACATCGCCTGATTACCAGCCAATGATGAAATCCGTTAACAGATGCGAGAGGAACCACCAATAATGACAATGGCTCTCAAGGTACTATAGGTACAATCTACGACGTGCAAATCAATGAGCTGGTGTCGAACACCCATAGAATCACTCAATCGGAGGCCAATGATGAAAACCTCACGTCGAATGCGATGAACCTGCCATTGAGGCATGCAGGCTCCAAGGTACCATAAGGGAGTCTCTAGATCAACTTCCCGGATAATGGGCTAAAGTCGACAGGAAGTGACCTTGATCAAAGGTGGGCCATAATGTCTCCCACATCATCGACACGAGACAGAGGAACATGATGTTTTTTGTGAATCAGGATCAAACGAGAATCAGAGGGAGGTTGATGTTTGCAGAGGTCAACTTCTCTTGAACATATAAACGGCACGATAGTGGACTTGGCAGTATTTGACATCAACGGATCAGAGGTCATGGCGATGAGACAAAGAACAGATGAGAGGTCAAAAGGGATTATCCAAACCCACGGAGGCAAGTGAAGAACGAGATGAGATGTCCCCAACCCAACACGAATGTAGACAAGTGCCATGTTCAAGAGCGACATACTGCCGACACGACAATGATGCTGGTTCCATTTTCCCCCACCATTTCTGGCGAGTACCCCAATTATTTTTGATAACAAGCTTGAACGGGATAACATATGCTTGTAATATAAGTCCGCCCTTCGGGCGAATCCATCCTAGTACATTTAACGAGCCATAGGAAGGAGGAACTCGGAGAACGTCATTTCAACTGAATCCAATGTCATCAGGGTTTAACGAGTCTGACAAAGGGAGAAATCGGTGTCTTTCATATTTATAGAGTTTGAAAAGACAGCGGAAAAGTAAACTCCAACAGTCCCTTTTCGTAAATAGTTCCTCAGACCCGAAAAGGTAGAAAACAATATCTGAGAAAACCTCCTAGTCGCGATAGGCTAGGGTATTCCTTTTTCGTAAATAATCCATCCCAGCCCGAAAAAAGGGGTAAACGTATACTGGGTAGATGTAGATTCGTGTCCACTTTAATGAGATCGAAACGACAAGGGCCTCGACAATCTTTTCATGTTTAGAGAGTCAGAAAAGAGCTGAAATATGACTCCAGAGTGACTTTTTCGTGTATTTACCGAGTCCGAAAAAGTATAAAATACAACTCGTTTCACCATTTAATTTGCGTAAAAGACCTGTTGCTGCACAAAAAGCAAGTGTAAAACCCATTTTTGACACAAATATATTAAAATATTCAGAAGAACAACTATTTTGAGTTCAAAAAGTTATAAATATGTCAAATGGTAAAAATAAAATTACTTTTTACTATTTACCTCACCGAAGAGCAGCAGTGGTCCATTTTGTATGCGAACTTCTGACAGCGATTGTGACCGATCCGGGCTACCATTCAGATTCCCGTCAGTTCCAGGTAAGAGGCGCTTCTTTGTACTCCATTTCAATCCATTTTTGATAGATTTTCATTGTATATTAGACTTCTTATGAGGAATTTTTGAATTTTTAGGGCTCCGCCCATTAGCGCGGGTATCCAGCACGGACCCGCGCCAATGGAATTTTATTTCCAAAGGGCCTGCGCCAACTGGCGCGAATGTTGAAAAAACAGTCATGCCAGTGGCGTAATACAATTTTCCACTTGAAATTTCCACATAATGAATGAATTGCATGAATTTTCAAGGATAGCAGAGGTCTAATTGGAGTTTTTTTGACCATGTCAATGCAGGCAACCGATCAAAATGGTCATTGAGTGGAAAGAGAGGGAGCACGGTGAAGAGGATGAACAAGCCATGGAGAATGAAACTTGCATGAATGCCCTCAAGAACTGTGGGCTAAAAAAGTTCTTCCTGACACCTTGTTTACGAGCTCATCCCGAGCTCCTACAGTACCTGATCAGTATATGGGACGAACATGAACAAGTGTTCAAGTTGCGGGACCAAGTATTAGAACTGGAGGTTTCTGACATATACTTCATAACCGGATTATCGCGCAGAGGTCCGGTGCCCATGTTGACAGGGAGCAGACCATCTGGTGAGAAGATGGAGCAAGTGATGGCACGAGTGTGCCCAGGGGCACGACTAGGATCAGGAAGTGGAAAGGTGGACATCCATACTATTCCTGATTTAGCACTCAGGGTAGTGCTTCATACCATCACGCGGGCCGTGGGATCGTAGGCATCGCACGAGGCAACAAAGGCCCAACTCCTATTGGCCTCAGAGTGCATGAGTCCCCTATTGTTCGACTGGGCTACAACCATGACAATAAATATCAAGAGACAGCTCACGAAGTGCAAGCAGGCCAAACTGAAACAGTTTGGCTACGGTTCCATCATGGTATCGTTTATTCTAGAACGATTACCAATCTTCCAGGGCCAAGGGGCCATAGTAGCTGAGCCGATTCCATGAGAGCCAAGAATGGTTCGCTGGGAAACACTGATGCCCAGAGCTGGAGGAGGCCAATAGATGTCCTAGAGGCCGAAGTTTTTTGGGTGGTTGCGGCGTCAGTTGATTGTAGTGGAAGACTGGCCATATGCAGGAACTGATTTCACTGGAGACCCAGATCTCCCACTGCCGGAGGGAGATGATTGGGACGAGGAGTTGGGTAAGACCATCTCTCTTTTTGATTTTTATGTTTTATGATTTTTTGTTAATACATGTCCATCCTGACACATTTTATATGTATGCAGACGTGGGCCTAGAGAGACCAGCCGGTATGTCTCCTATCGCGCGGAGGACTCTTCCCGCACCTGATCCTCAGGCAGAGGGTGCAGAGGGGGGGGAGTTGATCCAGAATCTTGAGGGTATCGCCCGAGGGATCCCAGACTATGCCCGACTAGCAGATGTACCGATGGCGTACCAGAGACATACAGTGGGAGTGCCTAATCACCTCCACCGACTTCTGAGACGCTTAGTGCGTGCAGTCACTTGTTATCATGAGCACCATGCAGATTAGACTCCTAGGGATTTTATCATGCATATTTTTTGAGAGACATATCGTCTCCGGATGTATTAAGACGAACATGTATATTTTTTATTTTAATGTGATGCACACTATGCAAACATTCGATATCTATATATATACATATCTATTTCTGGATGGGTCTTTCTACATGTGATGATGTTTTTATATGCCATGCTAATATCTAATGCAATGTTATCTAATGTATTAGTTTCATAACAAACGGCCCAATGAAAAAGTTCACACAATGTAACTAATCACACATTTCATTTTTACGCAAGCTTAAAAGAACACATGGACACACATATGCAAACTATGCTTGGGAATGAGTTTTATTTTTATGCAAGCTTAAAACACAAAATATGCTTGAAATAAGGAAACGGGCATGCCCCCCAGCATGATGTCTCAATTCGAGGAGCATGCCCCCCAAGCTTCAGTCCATTGGAAATGGAGTGAAGGTTCAACATAAGAGATTTGATCTAAAGTTAACAAAACTCGAATTGAATAAGCTCGTGTTTCATTATTTTAACAAGGTTGACACACTTAAAAGAACTATCCTCAAACAGCTTGTTTCATTGTTTTAGGAGCTTGACACAAGTGGAGGAACTATGCTCCGACAGATTTGATTTCATTTTTTCAGGAGCTTGACGCAAGGAACGAACCATGCTCCGACAGACTACTCGTCATGATGAACAAGAATCCATGGCTTCCAAGAGTCCCGTGCTAGGTGGGAGAATGACATCTTGAAAATCAGGACCCAATGCCCCCAGTACACTATGCACGACGGCGCCGTCACTGAGTGCAGGCACGGGGTAGGTAGCCACATAGTTGACCTGCGGTGGGGCAGATACAATGGGTGGATAAAAACCAGGAGGGGGTGATGGAGGGCCAGTTGCCACATTAGGACCAAAGAACGAAAGCTGATCAATGGTCACGATCCGTCGTTCATGCGGAAAACAGGCCACATGAAAAAGGGATGAGACGAGCGCTCCCATGGCATAGGTGTAATCGCGCCCCAATAGAAGATTGAAATCCAAGGGGCCTGGAACGACCATCACGTCCATATGGACGGTTTTACCTCCCAAAGTAATAGGTAACCTTGGAAGGATCCCCAATGGTTGACTCGTCCTTCTGTTAAAAGTCAACAGATTTTGCGTAACAGGTGCAAGCGGTGGCGAACCGAAAGCTTGCCAGGTAGTTGAGGATAGAATACTAACAGAGGTGCCTTCGTCTATAATGGTAATGGGTACAACTAGACCAAAAGCCTGTACTGTGATTTCGAAAGGCACATAGGATGGAAGTCGAAATTCTGCAAATCGATTCCAATCAAAGGAAGCGACCAAACTACTTGGAGGGGCTACCATCGAACCAAGAAGGTCTTCCCCTATTGTTACGGAAGCAGGAGCCTCCTCCATGACCTCCATCTCGAAGGCGAGAGGAGTATCCTCCAGAACCTCCATCATGGGAGGTGGAGGAGCTACTTGTTGAGGTATAGGGACAGGAGAATCTTTCTCCAAGTCCGAAGAATCTGAGGAAACCAAAAGAACATGAGGGATGTGAGATCCACTCTCAACAGAAAAGACCTGGTGCACCGCGGATGGGGCCAGCTCAACCGATCCCATGACCAATGGTTGGTCAGGGACGGATTCTTGAATTCGAATTTCTGAGGGAGTGGGATCGACCAAAGATGATTTTTGACCAATCGTATCATCAGTAGGTGGAAGAATCAAAGAGAGATGTTTATAACCAGCTGGGAGGCATGGTGTGGAAACAGTTGGGCTGTCTAAAACTCGCTTGGCTTCATCCATATAAGGAAAAAGGTGAATGGCATGGTGCCCTTCACACAAATTATAGGGATTGGTAATCTTACCTTGCTTCTTAAGAGCCTTATCAGCACCAATTGAAGACGTGCCCCCAACCTGGCTCCCAGAAGTCAAAGGAAACGACGGACTGCCATTGGACCATGCTTCAAGCACCTTGGGAATGCCAGGGCAGTCCCGAAGAAGATGATCTTCCATGCACAACATGCAGGGGAACTTGAATTTCCGTGGAGGGTTGGAAGGTATATCAAGAAGAGATGTTTCAGAAACAGTAGTGGCAGATTTAGCCTCTCTTTTATCAGACTTCTTCTTCTTTGTCTTCTTCTTCTTCTTCTTATCCACCTGGTTACTTGAATCCAAACTTTGACCAGGCGAAGTAGAAGGGGGGGACACAGAAATAGGCGAAGAAGGGGAGAGGTCCACCTGGGAATCAACATGATGTTGTTCCGGCGGAGGAATTGATTGAACAGTAATGGAGACATTCGGGACCACAAAGGTTGAAAACAACCAAACAGGAAACCCAACAGTTAACCCAGGAAGGGACAACGTTGCCATGTAAGGAGCACCAACATTCCCAAAAGGAGGAAAATGACCAGGATTCCCTTCTGAGGGGATTCCTTGGTTGGTAAACTCTGAAAAAGTTGCCATCAAAACTCAAAACCACACACGGGCTGAAAAAGAGTCAAGACACACAATCAAACAACTAACAAGCAGAATCTAACAGGGCGTGTGATCGCGGGTAATTAATTTTTTACCACATTGAAAACTAGAAACTTCACCGTTTCATGTTTTAAGAGTCGAGAAATGGATAAAAGGTGACTCTATCTCTTTCAAGTTTGAAACAAGCGTGAAAGGACAAGCGCTTGGTAATCCTTTCAAATTTGGGGAGTCAGATAGGATCAAAATGACTACTCAGGAATACTAGGAAAAAGGGTGTACCAAATAACCGTGAACTGCAATATACACCTTGGTTTTAATAATGAAAGAGAAATCAACCAAGGACTTTCCGTACGTGCAGGCAATCTCCCCGAATGCTGTGTTCGGTGTATCACGGGTATAGGGCGGAAGACTCGGCTTCCTATGGATAAAGGATTGAAACCTAGTGGGGTCTCCCTTTATATACACGACGGTACGGGGAGCACAAGTCCGTACTAGTGCTGTCTAAAGCCAAGAGGCGAACAACAACTACTAGGTTTTAAGACGCCGGAACACGTCTCTAGCATAGACCTCTAAATGTGTTTCGTTAGATTTCAATGCTGCCTTAGTGTAAATTGAGTAAATTTTAAAGTTTATCTTCAATTACGTTTCAGTTTTCAGGCCCTAACGAATGTGCTATCTCAAAAATCTCCTAAATGCAAAACTACATGCCACAGTATGTCATTTCGTTCGATGAAAGCTAGTTACAGAAGAGTTGAGAGCTTTTTACACAAACAAAATGATCAGAAGACAATCAGTGATATCTCTAATGCAGCTAATGAAACTAAAAAAAATTCTTTCAAAGTCACTAATTGCTAATAACACCGAAAAGATTTTAATCTGCACTAATCAATCAAAAGCAAAAGAGATTTTTTTTCAATGTTTGATAGCTAGATGCACTAAACAAACCGAAAAAAAATGAGAAGCAATTCGAGAAATGATAATAAGAGAGCAAAAACAAGCAGATTTCACTCAATGGCACAAACAATCAGATCTCAAATCGACCAAAAGTCTCTCAAAACCAAGAAAAGTCCCAAAGACACTAATGAGCTGTGTGATCTAGGCCCAAAATGAAGCAAAGAGAAATTCGAATGAAAACGAAATCAATCACTCAAAAAGCGCAATAAGATGATAGACAACTGTCAAATGAATGCAAGGAAGCAATCCCAAAGTCGACTGAATGAACGAAAACCAAAAACTCCCAAGGGAGGCTCGACTCACAAAAGCACCTAGATGCCCTAGGGCTCATATGCAAAATCTAAAGAAATAGGCAAACAACGAAAGGATGGAGGTTACAATCAGTCAAACTAGGCTCCAGTGCACTCAAATAGCCGAAAAAACAAGATCAAAATCACAAGTCAGTCCCAGAAAGCATGAAACACAGCAAACCCTAATAGCTCACAGGATTGGCGCGACTGTGAGCTTGAAATTAGCGCGAGAAGGGCAATGGCACGGGTGATACATAGGCAACCTGCGCCAATGGGCGTGACTGTCACACTGAAAAGCGCGCCAGCCAAGTTTACTATGGAAAAATGAAAAACAAGCAATCTCAAACACAGACAAGTGATGACAAGGCTAAAACAAAGCCAAACAAACAGGAAAAACCAGTCCAAAGAGCTGACCAAGCAAGCAAGACCAAGAAGTTGACCGAAAAGAGAAGACAATACTCCAAGTTGTTCAGTCCGTAAACTAAACCGGATATTGACTGAAGCAGCGTTGATCTACTCCGCTAATGCAGAGCAAAAGCGTTTCGAAGGCTATCTGGCTGTGCTTCAGGCTCTGTCTATAGCTTACAAATCAAACAAAAAGCTGACATCCCCAGTGGAGTCGCCAAATTGTTGAGGAGGTAAATCTCCTCTGTGGACAGAGGCGATCCCTACTAGCCCAGATCGGGTCTAGCAACAATCAAACATGCTACAGTGCAGGTTCCTAATCGTAAATAAACCGACTTGCGAGGAAGGATTACCTGGAATCCAACGCCGTTGTTTGTAAAAGAGGTGGTGCTCCCGTTCCTTTGCCCTGGAAGATCACAATCCTCATGATCTCCGTGGTCGGACACCTGCACATGCAAGAAACAACACAAACACAAGCATAAAATCTAGTATAGACAACTATATGTCAGTCGAAGAGGGCATAACTCATGAACATAATCAAGAACAAGAGTGGGACCATAACCAATAGTCGCTTATCATTAATGAGTCAAAAGAAGAATACAACCAAAGCTTCGACGCCGAATTCTCCTTTGGCGGGTCATCAACAAAACATGTCTCGATAAAGCCTGTCAAGGATGGGACAAGCCTCTCTCTCTGGATACTTGGCAATAGTCTCCTTGCTTGGATTTGGCCTTAAGGGAATCAAGAAGGCTCTTGCAGCATAAGGATGTGAAAGCTCTTGGGAACTTGGAGATTAGCTTGCCATGTAGATGAGCAAGCTTTTATAGAAGGAGGAAGGGGAGTGGGATCCCTATAATTATGGGATTGGCCCTATCATCAAGGAAGCTTCCATGAGAGGTGGAAAACCACTTCCTCTCTATGGAAATCCGTAGCCAAACCTCCCAATTCAAGATAGATATCAGTCCAGGAATTTTTTAGGACGAAACTTCCGCCTTTTATTTTTAAAAAACACTTCTTAATATGGTTGGCGTGGGTGCGGCTCTATGATAGAGCGCCAATTGGCGCGCCCTCTTTGGAGGATTTTCCCCCTTGGCGCGAGGGCTGAACTGTGGAACCGCGCCAATGGAAAAAGAGCTATTTTTAGGGTTTTTTGCAGGGAGATGTTTTTAGGGCAATGAAAGCTCATCTTCAGAGGGATGCAATGAAAGTATGTTCAAGTCTTGTCTCTGCTCACAGGTCACGGAATGAGCCCTCCAATGTGCGGGATGGGGATTGCAGGGACGGTGACAAATTGCTGTGTAACAAGGAGCAACATGTCGCCAGAATTTTGTAGATGAAATTAGACAACCTCTACATCATGCCAATTGGAACATGACATATTCCAGCCGCAATCCTGGATCAACGATGGTAATAAGTTTTTGGTATAATGTAATTTCAAAAAACCAATTGCATGACGTGCTTAATAATATCATTGATATTGTACTAATGACGTTCAATATTTTTTGAAAATAGGATTCTAGTGATGATGAGCGACCCACCTACAATATTCTAGTGCATCCCACTACAATGTCAACTTAAGAGAAGCATGCATTAAGAGAAAGGCTAAGAGATGAAGCATACAAAGAATGGTTGAATCAACCACCTATTCAATTCCCACTACATCTAGATTCATCAATTAGGAATGACTACAACAATAGTAGTTCTTCATCACAAGTTGGAAATGGATACATTCAAATAGAGGTTGGTATGGATGATTACTTACAGGATACGATTGCCATGGAGGAAATGTTTTTATGTGCATTCCACAACGATGAGCTAGGGGATGATGCTAATATCACTAATAACTTATTTGAAAGCCTGAAATATGCTTCCACCACTCCTCTCTGTGGACCAGGAGGCGAGTCAAATTCTACTCATCTAGGGACTATGATATTGGTTGACAACTTGAAAGAAACGTTTTTCATGTCGAATGCATGTTTCTTGACAATATTGAGGTAATGGACCTACATGATCGATCAAGTTCCTTATATTTGATCACACAATAAAAATTAAAAATCGTCGATCTTATGGGTGGTAAATATTGACATTGTTCAATTATGTTACCCACCAAATGAAGGTTATTCAATGATAAGGTTCTTTCGAGTGATAATGTCTTGTCGGTTAACTATGAAGAGGAAACATAGTTGTTGAAAATGTTGGGTGTTGAGTACATATCATATCATGCATGTTTGAATGATTGTATTTTATATAGAGGAGAATATGTAGTGTTATACTACAAATGACCTCCTCAATGGCTCAAAGGAGAAGGACACATGGATGGAATGAAGTGACCTAGAAAAAGACCTATTTTTCCATGGTAACGCACCCCAGAAACTACCAGGTTGAGTTATAACACCTCTCTGCTTCCTATAGAGAGTGTTAGTGCCTAGGTTAACACCCTATTTTTGCTAAAGGGCCATGTTACCCATGTTCTGTGTAGAAGGAGTGGAAAATTCTGAGTCAATTGACTGACATTTCGGGCTTTTTCTCAAGGAGTCAGTCCAAAAGCTGCCAACCTGTGGTGTAGGCCTCTGATTGGACATTTATAAGACTAACTAAGCATCCAAAGAGGTAAAAATCTAGAAAAGCATGGAAACATCATGGGTTTTTCCCTAATCAGACTAATGGAGAAGAATGGCAAGGTTTTTCCTCCCAAAATCTTATAAATTGGAGGCAAGATCTCATTGTCAAAGGTCGAAAGGTTGATTGTGCAAGGAGCGAAATTTTTTTAGTGTGAGGTTTCATGGTTGGAATGGTTCATTGAGAACTATTTTCCTAAGCATTGTCACACTAGGATATTAAGGAGAGAGAGCTTGGAGTTGAAGGATTGAGGGAGGCTTGACCAAGCCGTTGGTTGTAACCCTCCTTCATTCAATATAATATAAATGCCTCTATATTTTCCACTTGATATCTTATGAATTCATCTATTTCATTATTTGTCTAAGATATATGTTATAAGTGGCCTAGAATTATATTATTTCTTGTTTTATTATATGCTTGTCTTTGATTTTTTATTGTGATAACATTGTGAAGATTACTAGTTTCGTTGTTTTCTTGTAGGATTCAGACTTGGAGCCGGTGAGGCAGACTTCCACCACACTACCTTGAGCTCTCCAAAAGATCGGAACTACATATGGAGGTAATCCTTCTCTATTTCATATTTTCAATCAAATACTTGTATGAAGATGCATATATTTTCTTTGTGAATGTTGCAGCTAATATGACTGTCTGCCTTGAGTCCCGGGAAGGCCCGAGAGGGATCTTAATCCAAATACCACCTGTGCATTTTACCCCTAAGAATAATTTGCGACTCCAATGGGGACTAATAATTAGTTTCCTATTTTTCATTTCAAAATCTTGGTCCTTTCCCTCTATCACTTCCTATTCTTCTCACATCCCTTTCTAACCATTTGGTGTGCTCTGCAACCATCTCATCTGCTCAGATTTTTCAGAACAGGACTAATTGACCATATTTTGCAATTTAGCCTCTGTAACGTGCCCCATGTGTGCACCCGAGAGAATTTAACACCGATCCTGTGTGTGAATAGTGTGTTAGTCAAGCTATTAACACACTGTACTCTCTCTTGGAAGAGCATTACTCAGCCAAAACCTAGCTATCTCACTCTTGTTGTGATTTCCTTGGTTGTTGAATTGCTGGCTGTCAGACTGGTTCCTGCAACTGAATCTCTATGCTTGGTTCCTTGTTGGAATATTATTTTTTATTTTTTGAAAAGTTAGCCTAGCTGCATTTACTTTCTAAAAGAGAAAAAGAAAAAAATTGTTTTTCATTTTTAGTTTTTCTGATATAGTTGTTTATATTATGTAGGATATTGGCCCTTAAATAATTGTTAGAGAGCATTGGTATATGTATCTTTCATAGGATGAAATATATTATTGGATGTGTTGTTGCATGGATGTATAAATTAATTTCTCCTTGTAGAGTAAATCTTTCATCGAACTGAATTAAAAATCATTTTCTACATGGTTTGTGTCAGAGTCGCATAAATTTTCATACGTCCAATCCCCCTCTGGAGACTTAAATGAAATTACACTAAAATTAAGCACTTAATAAAATCAATCAATAATTTTTTTTCTGAGATTACACAAAGATTAGTTCAGGCTAGGATCTTAGGATAGGCAGAGTGAGAAAACTGCCCAAGATCGAAAAACTTAGACTAGTTTCATTAAAGAGTGAAAATCCTGCTGCACTCATATTATTAGGACCAATCCCCTCACAAAGGAGTTAAAGAGACAACATTGGTGTGTGTGAGAAGCTATCCCACCTTCGATCACATATTCAGTGGACATTCTGTGTATTGGGGTTCCCTTCAGGGTTGTCAAAACTGGTTCGGGGATCCAAGTGTTCTACCCATACAACCTGTCGTTCAAAATCGTGACCCCCTAGTAGTTTATTTAATTTGAGGTATCCATAGTTGCCATACTTTAAGGACAAACACAAGGTGAATGGGGAGGGTTGCCATAGTACTTGACACAAACGGACCTACTCTGTCTTCAGTTTTTAGGAGGGTACTCATCTTCATGAGAGTGTTTGGCGCCATTATCTAAGGTTTGGGCTAAGCTCAAGAGTAATAGTAACTATACATATTACCAACTCTCTATGTTTGCTATTGTGATATTGGGTTTCATCTCCAGTGAACGATAATTCTCAGACATGGTCTTTCCCTTCTGGCTGCTTGTTGATTCACTTTTAGAGTCATTACAAGGAAAATATCCTCTAGCGGAGGTTTTTAGTGTTATAAAATTGGCCAAAATTGTTAAAAAAACATTTTCTACAACATCCGTTTATGGTTACGGAGGTTTTGGCGGAGCTTTTAACGAAATTTCAACACAACTAAAAAAAATGGGTGACTGAAGGTTATTATCGATGTTTTTTTCATCGGTGCGCTACTAAGGTGTCAATGCACTGGTGCGTGTCATCTAGAAGGTGGCCCGGGGTGGTCGAAGGTGCATGCACCGGGCCGTCAAGGTATAAAACCGCACTGGATGCAATGTTGGTGATACAACGGATGGGGCTGTTCTAATTGGTCTTGGGATTTGTGTGATGCCCATAGGTCGTCTCAACGCACTGGTACATAGAATTATTGTTATGAAACCAGCTCTAAAAATAGAAGAAAAGAGAGATCAATGCCTTAGAAATAAGCCACTTCGAGGGGGAAACCTACAATGCATTACATAAATGAACAATCTTGGATGATACAAATGAAAAAACTTCCTTTCTATATATAGGATTCCATGGGGCCACAATGTAATCCTAGTAGGGCCGCAATGTAATCCTAGCCGACCTAACAATAATTATGTAAGGGCACAATAATAACAATATGGGGGTTACAGGGGTACAAAAATAACAATAAGGGGGTTACACTAACAACAATAAGGGACTATACTAGTAATATAAGGACCTAACATGCTCCTCTCCTTCAAAAAAGTGTTGTCCTCAACGCTTGAGTAGCTCTGGGTGCTTTTATATAAAATTCTCATCCTCCCATGTAGAATCTTCAAGTGGTTAAGTTCTTCCATTTGATGAGATACTCTGAAATTGATCGATTTCGTAACTCTTTATTTTTTGTTTCCGTGACTGCTTCAGGTTCCAATATGGTTTTTCCTTCCTCATCAAGTTCTAGAAATATTGTTTGAACTGGAATTTTGTCCCCTATAACCCTTTTTAGGCATGGAACATGGAAAACTGGATGCACTCGTGAAGAAGCAGGAAGCTCCAATTTGTATGCCATAGTACCAATATTTTGCAACACCTTGTAAGGACCATAGTACTTTGGCGATAATTTATTATCCTTCTTAGCTTTCTTGAGGGACATTTGTTTGTATGGTTGTAGCCGTAAAAATACCCAGTCTCCCACATCAAAACTTCTCTCACTGCGATGTTGATCTGCCTGTTGTTTCATTCGATTTTGTGCCAAATTTAGTTTATCCTTTAATATTTAGAGAAATTATTATTGATGCTCGATGTGATATTCCACTGCTTGAACCCTAGAATTTTCCCTTAAATAAGATATGGTGGACGGTGGATGATATCCATAAAGTGCCATAAATGGGGTCATTTTTTCTGCAGTATGGTAGGAAGTGTTATACCACCATTCAGTGAGAGGTAACCACTTGACCCATTGTGCTTGATTATCAGATACAGAACAACGAAGATATCCTTCCAAACATTTATTCACTATCTATGTTTGACCATCGGATTGAGGATGATAAGATGAGCTATGAGCTAGTTGAGTACCCAAACAAGAAAATAATTCCATCCAAAAATTTCATGTAAAATGGGATCTCTGTCACTTACAATAATATTTGGGTATCCATGTAGCTTTTGAATTGTTTCCATAAATGAAGTAGCAACTGTACTTGCTTTAAATGGATGAGATAATGCACAAAAGTGTGCATACTTGTTAAGTATATCAACTACCACCATGATGACACTCCTTCCTTCGGACTTAGGTAAACCTGTGATAAAATCCATTGAAATCTTCAGAGCAATTTATAGTTCCTCCATTTGCAACCATCACTTGACATTCTAGTGTTGGGTATAGGAAACAATTAAATTCCTTGGCTACCTTACAATGAATAAAATTATGGGTACTACCTGAATCAATAAACGTTGTTACCTTTTTCTTCTTGATATGTCCTTCTATCTTGAGAGTTTGAGTGGTAATTCCTGCCAATGCATTACATGATATGGTTGGACTCATTTATTCTTCTTCTAGGGTTTCTTCCTGGTGTATATCCTCTTCTTTTGAAGTTTCTTGTTCATTTTCTTCCTCCTCTTCACAATCTATGTAAAATAATTTCTTCTCAGCACACTTATGACCTTTAGTGTATTTTCTATCAAAACTGTAGCAAAGCCCTTTTGCTACTTTTCTTTCCAATTGTTGTGGTCTTAACCTTGTAGGTTGTGGACGTCTAGGAGTAGAAACACTTCCATCTTTATAGATGTGAGTGGTAGGCTTCCTTGTCGCCATAATTTTACATTCAATTTTTCTTGCCAACCTGAATGCCTTCTCCAATGAATCAAGTTCCCAAACGTGAACTTCATGTTGGATGTTATCCTTTAAAGTCCCTATGAAGACATCAATCCTGTGTTCCTCTCGAATATCAGTTACCCTTATATTCAATTTTTGGAAGTCCTCAATGTGCTGCCCCACTAAACCCTTTTGTTTGAGATTTATCAATTGGCTAAAGAAGGTGTTGCTCTTTGTATCCTCATAATGTGCTATCATTTCCTCCGTAAAAATTGACCAAGTGACAATTTTTTTAGGGGAGCAAAGCCATCGATACCATACAAATGTATTTTTTTCTAAATGTAAAGTTGCAATGCGTACCTTTTGTGTGTTTTGCACATTATTGAGATCAAAATATTGCTCCATCTGTAGTATCCATGTTACGGGATCCTTGCCATCAAACTTCCTCATATCCATCTTTGGAATATGGTGGTTCTTTAATCCAACATTAGAGTTTATGAAATCATGATTAACATTTACTTTTTTCTCATCATGAGTTTCCTCTACTATCTTTTCACCATTAGGAATCATTTCTTGTATCAATTTTTACAAACCTTCCTTCAAACCTTCCATTTTTTCTTCCATACCATCCATTTTTTATTCCATACCATTCTTCAAACCATCCATCGTAGCTTCCACGCCTTTCTTCAAACCATCCATCTTATTTGCCATGCTTTTCTTCAAAACATCCATTTCATTTTTTTGTTGCTCTTTGCGAGAGCGAAATTTGGTGCACTTGCTCTTGTAATTTTGACAGATTATGTTGCAATTCTTCATCTTCATGAGTCATAGTAGAGTACTCTGAGGGCTTAATGGGTGTTGAATTATTTTTAGGAGTCATTTGAGAGCCCAATACTGATATCTATGCTCAATAGGCCTTTGGAATCACTTAAAATTGATTTTTCAAACAAGACTTATGCAATTTGAAAAAAAAATACACACCTTTTTCTTGATTTTTAGGAGCTCCATATTGAAACTGAATTATCTCTGTGATTTGGGATCTTCAATATCTAAAATTCATCCCTAAAGTATCTCTCTTAATCTTCTTTCGAATGCCACAGGTTTGAACTGATTTGGATTCTTGAAGACAAAGTTATGCCCAATCTCCTACAATGACCTAATTATGGACTGGTTCAGTAGAGCAAACTTGTATGAACTGCCACGTGTCACTGTTTCCTCCTTTGTCTCTAAACTTGATACAAAGGAAACTACATTCCACGTACTTGTGTCCACTTTTTACAGAATTTCAATCCAATGCTCAGGGAGAGGGTTATGAAGATTTTCCCATGGTCACCTCTTTGAGATGAAATTTGGGAGCCTGAAAAATCCCTACCTTCCACATACCATATCTCCGAAAATGTTGCGAATCAAGCTCAACAATTTTTCCACAACGTTCCTCAGGGTTGCAGCTTCGCTCTATGAAAATTTCAGCGTCTGAACCTTTGTAGAAAAAAATATATAGTGAAAATGTCACGATGACTTGTTTAGGTTAAATTCAGGAGCCTGCAAAAATCACTAACTTGCACAGATCATATCTCCGATAATATTCCGAACCAAGATCTGAAATTTTTCCATAATGTTCCTCAGGATTTCGGCTTCAGTCTATAAAAATTTCAGCTTCTGAAACTTCACAGAAACAAAGTTATAGCAAAAATTCCACGATAACCTGTTTGGAGCAGCAAAACCCTAGAATCCAAATCTCTAATACCAAATGTTGTGAAACCGCTCCAAAAATAGAAGAAAAGAGAGATCAAGGCCTTAGAAATAAGCCACTTCGAGGGGGAAACCTACAATACATTACATAAATGAACAATTCTTGGATGATACAATTGACAAAACCTCCTTTCTATATATAGGAGTCCATGGGGCCACAATGTAATCCTGGTGGGGCCATAATGTAATCCTAGCCGACCTAACAACAATAATGTAAGGGCACAATAATAATAATATGGGGGTTACAGAGGTACAACAATAAAAATAAGGGGGTTACACTAACAACAATAAGGGACTATACTAGTAATATAAGGACCTAACACTTATAGAAACGCACTGGTGCACAATATCAAACAAACACACTGATTTTTCTAATTCGTATTGGTATTTGTGCGGTGCCCATAGGTCATACAAATTCACCAGTGCGTAGTCTCACATAAATGCACCGGTGCGTAGTATCGCACAAACGCACTGATATTTATAATTTTTATTGGTATTTGTGCGGTGCCCATAGGTCGTACAAATGCACTGGTGTGTAGTCTCACATAAACGCATCAATGCGTAGTATCACACAAACGCAACGAGATTTATAATTGGAATTTGTTTTTTTTGCGGTGCTTATAGGTAATAGAAACACACCAGTACGTTGTATCATACAAAATCACATGTGTACAGTAACTGACACGCACCGGTGTTCATTTTGTATTTTTTAGAAACATCGACCCGTGACAGTGCAATTATTGTGATTTTTAAATTCATTATTCATCAAAAGTTGACACATTTATAACAGTATTCCTATTAATTAAATTTTCATTAATGCATTTGAATGTGATGTTTGGATTAATTTGTTATATCATATCATAATTATTGTTATTTTTTAAAATTCATTATTCATCAAAAGACGACACATATCTTATAACAGTATTCATATGAATTAAATTTTTATTAGTGCATTTGAATGTGATGTTTGGATTAATTTGTTATATCATATCATCAAATTTCACATATCTTCATTATAATATTTAATCATCCATAAATTTAATCAGTGGTGTTACATTTCACAGCGATAATGGAGAATGCAATAGAATAAATTAAAACATATTTTATTACACACACACACACACACACACACACACACACACACACACACACACATATATATATATATATATATATATATATATATATATATATATATGACAACCTTTGTCATACAAAATGGGACAATTATCGGTATCCCTTTGTCTTTCAATTGCAACACTATGTCCATTGCATTAAACAAAATGTCTGATTTCACAGACAAATATTTCAAAAAATACAATGCCTTTCTTTGATATCCAAACATAGTGATCATCATTCTTCGCTTGAACTGTTGTCACTGCTAGAGATACTTCCATGATTTGGGTTATTTTCAGTAATGTTTTGTTCACGATGTTGATTGTTTTCTTCTTCTTCACCTTCCATCTACAAACATAAAAATAAACTGTAATGAGTGTATATACATTGGTGAGAATACTGAAAATTTCAATATTAAATAATATACATCAATGTAAATCGAAAAGAAATGACGCACCATAGCAACAATTGACTCATTAACTATACACATGCTTTCAAAACCATGTAGTATGCCATCTTTCAATATTTCATCTGTTGGCACAGTTCCATACTTTGTTTTGTGCAAGTTTTATACCCCATAAAAATCCATATATTTAATATAAAATATTTTTTTGTTCTATTAATTATAGACGAAGCTAAGTAAAACAAGATCGATAGATGCTTACAAATTCCACAATTAATTTCTGATATGCCAACATATACTCACAACCCATATTTAAGCCAATCTCAATCAATTCGTCTGATGGTTCTTATTTGTATGTTAGCACCTGTTTGAAGACATTCAATGATGATTTTTGTAAAACAACTTAAAAAATACAAAAATGAAATCTAGTGAAGTTGTTATAAAGAAGTAACAATTGTTCACAAACTTAGATATCAACCCTTTTCTTCCTTGTCGTCCTGTTTTATGTGCTAAATGGGTTCCATTTTATTTTATTTTCTGCAAGAAAATACTTGAAAATTAATATTTAATGCTAAATTGTTTATTTGTTGTACCTAATGATCTAAAAATTCAATGATTACATATTACATTTGAAGCACGTTGTTGTTGAGATGGCTCCTCCTACGATGCAATTTTGTCCATTTATTTGACCATCTCCTTGTGCACCTTTTTGGACATTCCTACTGGCATATTTTTTATATCAACTCGTTCATCTTTTGAGATTTTCATAATCTTCCTGAAAATGTAACATGACAATAAAATATTTAATTTTTATATTGATATATGAAAATTAAATATAATAAAAGTTATATTTATAAATGATATTTATAAATAATTCTAGACAAACATTTAAAGGAATATTACTTTTTCATTCCTTCTTTTTTGTTGTTGTACGTTTTTGCTATTAAAAGTCTAACATGTCTCATTGACCAATTCTCTGGAAACTCTTCTTGTAGTTTAGATAAAATTTGGTTCTTAGAATCATTGGATTGATTTTTGTATTGTAAGTGGAAAGAACGTCTATAAATTTGTTCCACTAGATCCCTCAAACTTTCGTAAAAGTTTTCCCCCTTTCGTTAACCTCCAACGCCACTCCAGATCAGCTAAGGAGAAATTCATTTTCATTTGCATGTTCTACTTTTTTTCTTTTCTTAGAACAACATTCATTTTCTAAGTTGTTGTCCCTGTAGAAAATTAAACATATGTGAATTTATAGATTGTTTGACACATGTTATCTAATAATTTTAAGTATATTATTAATGAAAATTAAAAAAAGAAACTCATATTGGATCGGTAGTATTTTTTCATTCACCTGATTCATCCTTTTGCAGTTTTTCCATCAAGCTTTTACACTCTTCTAGTCCTAGATCAGAAATAATCTTATCGAGCTTCATCATTTTGTGGCTCTGCATGATACACAATAAACAATACATATTAGTTAAACTTACATATAGTTCAAAAATAATATTTTTTTAAAGAATTTACAAAAAACTTGTCTTGTTTGCTTTTCTTGATGTGTTATCAGTATTTTTGTTGCTTACTCTCTTGTCAGCCATTTCTTCATCAATATGAAACCTATACCATATCATTCATTAATATATTTTATAAATAAATTGTCAACTTTTCAGGTAAAAAAAAATTGTTAAGAAACCGGTGCGCCATTCATGGTGTACGTACCGACGTCAGTGTGTGGAGTTCTTATAAATGCACCGAAAAAATATTATAATACACTGTACAGTGCTCTATATCAAAAAGGAGCACCGGTGCGTTACATGTTAACCACCGCACCGATTAACACAGACAAAATAATAAAAATTATCTAGTGTTAGTTTTTTTAGCATAAATGCCCCACGCAAACAAGGGACCACCATATGGTGCTCTCTGTCAACTAGGAGACCCAGTGTGGTGCATTATATGTTACATGGTACACCAATTAACACAATAATTTTTTTTTTGCGAAATAGCACGTGCATGGTGTGCCATAATGAAATAGCACACCGGTGCCCTATTTTACATATGGCGCACTAACTAAAAAAAATTGTTTTTTAAATATTTTATTGCACAGTACTTGTGTGGTGCACTGGGATAATACAGCGCATCAGTGCACTAGGTTACGTCGGGCACACCAATAAAAAAAATTATGTTTTTAAAAAATTCACGCAAGGGCCGACATGGATTGGGATCTGGCTATGCAAGTCGTCCTGTAGGTTGGATGTCATAGGCCTATATATAGCAATACAAACCCTATAAATCTAAAATGAAAATCCCTAATTATGAAATCACAGAAACATGGAGAATAAAGGGAAGAAACAAAAATAATGAAGGGTTTAGGGTAAAAATGGATTATTATTATTATTATTATTTTTTAAATGAAGAAAAATTGAATTTTTTTTCTTATTGCGTAAAAAATACTGCAGAAAAAGTAAAAATAAAAAATAAAATTAAATCACGAGATTGTTTGAAATTCTATGCTACAGGGTTTGAATCACGAGAGGTTTGGAATTCTTATTGTCTGAATACTTCTCTTCGAACATATTTCACTGCTTCACAGTGCTCTCATGCTCTCTTGCTCTAGGTATGTTTCCTACAAATCTATGGCTAATTTTTTTTGCAAAAATAGTGAAATAATGAAAAGTGTTTAGTATTTAAAGAATTGTTTTATGAAATTATATTTTCAAAAATATTTTTCCGCCCATTTTTCAATTTACCGCTTTTTTTCACTTAAATAAAATAGAGTTGTGTTTTTTTTATTTGTAGTTATTCGTCACCGGTGCATCACTTAATAGCACCTCATCGGTGCGTCAGTTGATAACACGGCACCGTTGTGCATTAAGTAAAAAGCACCGATGTGATTATCTGTACATTAGCACCGATAAAAAGAAGTCCATTTTTAAGGCACCGAAATTACTTTTAGGTGTGTACACAAAAAAATATTGTTTATTTTGCTCAAATGCAGGGAGAAAATATCATAATTATATCGAATGGAAAATTCTTCAAAATCCAGCTCGTTCCATAATATTTCTCAAGGTCCATTGCAGAGTTCTCCCTATCCATCTTGAGACGTAATATTTACTTCAGATTTTATTTATATTTTCATTATCTAATTGAATTTATTTATTTTATCCATGTCAATAATGCACAACGTAATTAAATTTATAATGTATACAAATATGTAGGTTAATGCAGATTTAGAATCGAGTTCAGATGCACAAAATATTCAAACAGCTCCAAAACGTCGGAAGCTCTTATCAGGAGCAGCATACCGCAAGGCACATTTGGTAGATGAAAATGGACACACTTCACCATGCCAATTGTAACAATATTGCATCTTATAGCCACAATCCTGGGATAATGATGGTAATAATTATAATTTTTTGGTGTATTGATTAATGTAATTATTTCAACGTCAAACCAATTAATCATGCAATATTGTCAACGCGCTTACTAATTGATATCATATATTTTGTACTAATCATGTTCAAATAGTTTTTTTTTTTTAATTATTAGGATTCTAGTGATGATGAACGACCTACCTAACATATTCTGTTGCACCCCACGATAATTTAAAATCGAGAGAAGACTGAATTAAGAGAAAAAAATGAGAGAGGAACGATACCAAGAATGGTTGAACCAACCACCGATTCAATTCCCGCTACATCCAAATTCACCAATTAGGATCGACTACAGCAATAGTAGTTCTTCACAAGCTGGAAATGGTGGAAATCAAATAGAGGTTGTGGATGATTACTTAAGGGATACGACTGCGATGGATACAATTTTGTTAGATGCACTCCAAAATTATGATTAGCTAGGGGACGATGCTCATATCGCTGTGTAATATCCCAAAATTGGGACAACTCATGAATCATGCATTAAAAACGCATTTCCAGCAAGATATGCAATAAAAAAGTGAAATTGAATCTTGGATCCCATAAATTAATCAATAGACAACCTAAATCCAAGAATAGAATTGAAACAAATCAAACTAGGTGGGTTAAACAGATCTCACACACCTAGGATTTCCAAAAAGTGCTAAAACCCCAAAACTGCAAAATACCGGAGTTGCTGCATAAAGGACTGCGTAGTCTAAGAGAGGGTTTACAATAATAAAATAGGAGAACAATAGATCTACTCATATATTAATTAAATATGCATTAAGAACTGAGATCTAGTCTCCTTATACAAAATACGAGATAACCCGACAAGGGTTTCTTGTCAAACACTCTGCATACAAAATGTGATATTAAAAAAATTACTGAATCATCACTGCAACACTAAAGCACATGAGTGTAGAAGGCTGAAGGATTTTTTATATGATGTATATCCCTCAATGGCTTCCTCCCATGAAAGGATGAACCTCTGAATCACAAGGAAACTCAGCAACGGAGCCACCAAACCATGCACTGAGCACTGCCTCCAAAATAACGCATTCCCTAGTTGGAACATCGCTGGGAATGTATGGGAAAAGTGTGGTCTGATACCAAAGATCTGAAATAAGCTCTGGAGTTCTCTAAACAGATCCCTTAAGTGAAGGAAACCTTCCTCCAATGAGAAACTAGCTCAGGAACCGGGATTCCACTCCCTTCCACTATTGCACCCAGTAACACTGCACAATCTCTGGAAAAAACTGCGCTAATGAAGTTGGATGAAGCTTGGCCTGAAAACCTGATGTGGAATTATGAATGCAAACTCTCCCAATGAGGCTCCTCAAAGGAAAGAGGTGGGATTCCCGCTCGGGAACACCCGGTGCTAAACAGTACTGCAACCCTGCTAAGCAGCAATGGGAGAAAATTTTTGAGCAGACAAGAATACTAATCTAAAACATGAAGAATACTGCTGCCATCCCCTTCCTTATATAGAATATGAGTTTTCTTGCCCTTGGCCTAACTCAATCAGGTCATCTTTATCCAAAGATACATCTCCCTCCAAAACTGCGTTATTCCTCCTTGGATTCCTCCTCCTCCACAACTGCGCTGTTGACTTGGTCAAAGAAGCTTGATTTCACCCCTGTTCACACATGGAGGTGTTTTATTAAGCTATAAAGAGTGTCTCATTTCACACTTGGAGTGTTTTTACCCTCCTTAGGAGACTTATGGCCTTTTTTACCCATTTATTCACTGGTTAAAGCTGCTGCTAACTCTAATGTTCCATTTAGCTTTGAGGCTAAAATTTTGGAACATTATAGTCCTCCCCTCCAAAATATTTTCTTGTCCTTAAGAAAATGTGTAAGGAGAGAAAAATTTCTCCCCTCTTCCTCATGTGGCCTCCCATCAATAACATCCATCACTGCATCAAGAGAATCTGCAAATAAACTGTAATCCTATGTTTCCTCCCAAGTGTGAAAAACCAAATGGTCTACATCAATCGAAGGTGGAAAGTGTGAATGGACACTTGCTTGTTGTCCCATGGCCTCCACAAAGTAGGAGTGATGATCAGCATGGTGAATGAGTGCCTTCCTCACCCATGCTATCATCCAAATGAAGTGAGTCACCCTCCAACATGGAAACTCATGAAGAATATCCTCCACCTTTGGCTCCTGAAATGTAGGTGGGCTGAATAAGTGAACATGATAGGCAAGAGGGCCTATCCCACACTATCCTCCTCGCCACTGATGATAAGTGTAGAGGGTATGCTGATCTCGGGCTGCAACATGATTTCCCTCTAATGGCAAGAAGAATATTGAGTCTCCAAAGACCCTTCCTCCAAAGTCATGAGTCATGTCAACCCAAACCATTCCATACAAGATGAATGGCACATCATCACCACATGGCATCCAAATCAGAAAATGGTTGAAGGTTATGTGCAAGTTTTGATGATGCATATGGTCTCTCTGGTGGATGTAGCGTAGTCCTTTCAACTGCTGATTCAGAGCATCAAGTGGCAAGTTGTTCTTCAAAGAATTTGTAGCTATGCATTTTAGCTCATCTACTATAAAGTAGTAAGTTGCAATATATACCAGCTGTGTACAATCAAAGCAATACAACACTTGCCCAAAGTCATGTAGAGAAGGGTTATCAATATTTCAAGATTTGGCCCTAAAGTGACCATGAAACCCATAAATAATCTTGCTCTCATGTGGAGCAATGCACTGTTTATATATGGTGAGAAAGTACAAATACTCAATAGAGTAATCAACAAGCATATAAATTTATTTCTTACCATGCATCATGTGTGAGCTGAAGGTGAGGTCCATGTATAAGTTCCCCCATGAGGATCCTCTCATAAAAATCTGTAAGAAGAAGGGATACATATACTCCTTGGAACACTCTATCAATAAAAACACACCCCCATGTGACAACACTGTAGGCCTTAGCAATAAGGCTCCATGGCTCCTCTCTTTGAAATTCCATATGCCAAAGCCATCCACCATCATGCTGCTATGCGAGAAGATCTTCTTCCTACATGGAAGTCTCTCATGATCCTCCAATGCTGAAGGGTAGCCTCCTTGCACCATGAATGTGCCTTCCTTCTCTTTAGAATTCTCATGAAAAGTATGGGAAGAAGTTTGACCATACTCTCCCAAGTGCAACCATAGAAACAACAACTTTTGCTGCTGCCTCATCTCTCCCTCATACAAGCCATAGAGTAGGATCATGATGGTCAACTTGTATGATATCCCAAAAAACAGTTCAACCATGAAGTGCCTCCTGAAATGTACAACATATAAAGTGGGGAGAATCATGCTCCCAATGGGCACCTCCAATCTCAATCCCACTCTCCAAACAAAGCTCCCCATGAACATATACATATCAGAAACATATGGAAGCAAAGTACAATGAGAACAAGTTTCCAAGTGACAACCAGAGAGTGAATCATGGTCCCTCTCATGGAACCAGCGTAGTGCATCCTTGGCCTGCATCAAGATAAGAAATAAAAAGTGCTTTGCCAACCAATTTTTTTCTGCCATAGTCATCTCATAAGATGAAATCATGAAATCACAACATGGTGCCAATGGTGAACACCTAGATATATGTGGCTTCCCCCACAAACCATAAAAAAGATAGCCAAAACCAGTGCTACAAGTAGCTACAAGTACATCATCATACAATATGCAAGAAGAGATAATCCTTCTTGTTACATCATGCTACTCAAATAAGGGAAAGAAGTACAATGAAAAATATGAAATGATACCTCCTCCATCAGGTACTTGAGATCTTGAGCTGAAATGGCTCAACTGGAAATTCTCCCTTACTCCCACTAAGTAGGAAGTTTGCTATGAAATCCTCTCTATCACCATCCGGGCTATGCATCTCTCCATATTCTGAAATATTTCATGTTGAATTCCCTCCCAAGTGAACTCCATCAACTGGAAATATGCATCAAGGTGCATAGAAAAGAAGTCCTCATGTGCTGCATGTAGCAGCTTCTCCTTAAGACTAGAAGATCTAGTCAAGAAGATCCTGCCATAGGAATAGATGACCACATCATCCACCATGTATCTGTCATCTCCATCCGGGTCATCAAGAATCATGCATACACCAAGATCCTTGGAGTACTCTACCAAGAGCTAAGATCTCCAATAAGGATCAATCCTCCTAAGAGACATCGCTGGTGATTTGGCATGTGAAGCTCTCCTCATGCTCCTGCCTGCTACTTTTACATCCCCCATGCCAAAGTCTTCCTCCAAACTCTTCACCTCTCCAAAATACAAGAGTGGTGAACCCAAAGACAAGATATCTCTCATCAACTGTAGATCTGGTGGCCTCCCGGGTGGAATGCCTCCATGAAGTGAGACATCAATGTCAAGAGTAGACTGCACATATGGTTGGGCAACCTTGCCCCTAATTTTACATCGGAAATCAGTGTGCCTCTTCCTTGCATTGGCTCTCTGAAATAGAGAAGGGTGTGTTCCTCTCATCAACTGATGCTGCTCTTCCTCCCTACCTCCTCCATCCAGCTGCAATGCTGCATAATCATGATGCTCGCTGATTGTGCTTGGATCTCCATGTATGAGATCCTGGGAACTTACTTACAAAGACGCAAGAATCCCTCCTGTTGGAGCATTTGCTCCTCCTTCCTCTACATGAGGCACTGGATGTGCTATAGATGTGACAACGCTATTTCCCTCAACTCCATCAATGTGTGTGGGCAACATCTCAACCATTGGATCCTCCCATGAAAAGGAGATCCCCATGCTCTCTTGTTCAAGAATATGAACTGGAGGTCTTGCTTCCGGCAATGTGTAATGCAAGATGTCAGCTTTTCCCATGGTTTTCTGAAGTGGGGTTTCCTCTATGACATGCAAGGGTTTTGTTTTCTTAAGTTTCCCTTTCTCATGTGTCTTAGGAAGTTTTTCACCAAATCTTCCCACCAATGTCTCTATGAATCTTGCATAAGAGGAAGTGTTTACATTCTTTAAAGAACAACATTCAAAAATCCACCATGCATGAGCCTTACCTCTGAAATGCAGCGCTGCAACTCATATGGCTTCATCTTTAGAAATATGGTTCAGCTGCAATTAGGAATCTATCTCTCTCACCCAAGCTCCAACTGAACATGTAGGTGATCCGGAAAAAGTAGATAGATGAAAACTATCTGCATCCTGCTGTTTTCTCTTCTCCACATAGATCTTGCAAAACTCCTGGAAATCGGTATGATCTCTAAACCTCTTAGTTTGAGATTCATACTCCTGCAACAAATCACTAAGATTTCTCCTCTTAGGCATTTTTCCTCCTCCCATCCATCTTAAGATAGATCTGGGCACTTGACTGCACTATGCATCATGGTGTGTAGCTGCATGCTCACACTCACCATGTGAAAATCTAGATTCTGCTCTAGATCCAACTTCCTTCAGAGATCCCATCTCCAATCTCATTTTCTTCAGCTCTCCTTGAAAGCCCTGCATAGATTTTGGAAGAAGCTTTGTAAGCTTGTCTTCCTTTTTCCTTTCACATACTGAAGCTTTTTGGCTTTTGTCCATGTCTCCTTCCTCTGATAACTGGATCTCACAGGCTGAGCCAAAGATCATGCTTTGATACCACTGTAATATCCCAAAATCGGGACAACTCATGAATCATGCATTAAAAATTCATTTCCAGCAACATATGCAATAAAATAGTGAAATGGACTCTTTGATCCCATAAATTAATCAATATAAAACCTAAATCTAAGAATAGAGCTGAAACAAATTAAACTAGGTGGGTTAAATAGATCTCCCACTTACACGTTGACACCTTTTTCAAAAGCCTTAAATTTGCTTCCACCACCCCTCTCTTTGGACCTGGCGGTCAGAAAAAGTCTACCCAGTTGGGGACAATGATGTTACTGTACAACTTGAAAGCAAAGTTTGGCTTGTCGAATGCATGTTTCTTGGAAATTTTGAGGTAAGTTACTATAAAGTCCTCCCTTCTATAAATTTGAGAAATATAATTAGTACACAATGAACATTACAAATGGTAAACTTTATGAACGTTAATAATTATATCGGCATTAATGTACATTTATTAATATATTTTTCCATGATCACCAACTACAAGTTATTCAAATATAATGTTCTTCCGAGTGAAAATGTCTTGCCCGCTAGCTGCGAAGAGGCAAAGAAATTGTTGAAAAAGTTAGGTGTTGAGTACATATCATATCATGCATGTCCAATTGATTGTATTATATATAGAGGATAATATGCAGACAAAGAGATATGTCCGAAATGTGGGCATGAAAGGTATGATAAATAAAAAAAGAAGGGTAAATCATGTATTAGTCCTATTTTTAAGATATTGAGGCACATGCCTATAATCCCAAAGATTCAAAGGCTCTTTCATTGCAAAGAATTAGCTATGTTGCAGGTATGACATGCCTCACACAGAAGTGAGTTGGGAGTTATGCGAATCCCAACTGATTCAATAGCCATGAAGCATATAGAGGATACATGGCCTGAAAAATTCAAGGATGAAGTACGAGTTCTACGACTTAGCATAGCCATGGATGGCGTCAACCCATATTCCCTCCAGAACATCAAATCTTTTGTTTGGCCTGTAGTAGTGAACAATAACAATATCCCCCCATGGTTTTCCATGAAGAATTAACATCTTATGTTGGCTCTCATAGTCCCTGGTAGAAGACAAGTGAAGAATATGGATGTCTACTTACAACCACTGGTAGATGAATTGAAGGAATTATGGGATGGAATAAATGTATACGATGTATCAAGACCCATCGCAGTAGAGATGATTTTTACATTGTATGGCATCTGTGCTTACATGACACATGATTATCTAGGATTAGGAGTTTGCTCTGGTAAATTACATGTTTAATTTATTGATTTGTTTATATACGTAACAATATTCTTTCACATATTAGTTATTTAATTTGTTGTAATTGTTCCGATATTCATGATATTCTTTAATGTGCCATACATATTAATTGTATACAATAATCTCGCATGCCTTGTAACAAAATGGTATTTTGGATGTAAATGTTGTGGACCTTCTCTGAAAGCTAGATGGTCCAAGGACCTATGAAAGCCAGTGTATGATTTCTTGAGGGTATTCCTCCTAGATGAACACCCTTACAGAAAAGAAATGTCTGCTTTCAATGGTAAATGATAGAGAACCCAAAGGCCTCCAATAACGACACCAGCTGAATGGCTTAGAGCATATGTGAGAGAGAAGGAGAAGGATTTCATAGAAATTTTCAATTCAAATGGGGAGCTTATGCTCGATGATCTAGAATTATTCAACGCCTATGTTGAGAAATTTCCCATTTTGATGAAAAGGAAATCTATATTTTATAACCTCCCATATTGGGAGAATCTTAAGATTACCCACTTATTAGATCCCATGCATATATTTAAAAATGTTTCATAGTCTTTATGGAGGAACATATCATCGAAACAAAGTGACACATTGGTTGTTAGGAAATATATTATTACTTAAAAAACTACAAAGAAACATTGGCCAAGACGATTAGAAAGTACAGGATCAGAGGCAGGTGTTGGTCCCTCTAATTCATGGTATTTCAAAGAAGGTGATGTCCCATGGATTTACAAAAAATATGATCTTTCTTTGGAAAAGGAAGTTATAATGGGTGTGAGGGTGCCATCTTCATACGAGTCTTCATTATGGCATTGCTTCACCTTGGATGACCATTTATCGGGGTTGAAATCGCATGACCATCTGAATCTTCTAAGAGTACGTATAATTTCAAAATAATTATTTTATTATTTGTTACATTAATAAAATTTATCCCATGCAGGGATCATAAAACATAAGTAATTTTGTATATTATTGCATGTGTTTATAAATTTGCAGTGTCATTATCCTTTGTTCGTGTGTGGGTTTGTGAAACATGAATTCCCTCAAGACCTATGACGTGCCATATCTAAATTGCTTATACTGCATTTGTATGTTGGATCACGCCAAAGGAAGATTCATGTGGTTAGCATTCCCACGGTGGCGTCACGAGATAGTTGAGATTGTTTGTATGTTGAAGAGGCTGCCAGAGCGAGTTTCATGGACTTGTAGTTTCATATTCATCCGCTATTAGATGAGGTTGGGTGGTTTTCTTGTCATTGGATTTTCTTCTTAGGAAGATTTTGAAATAAATTGAAAGGTCTTGTTGGAAATGAAAGGGAAAAAACCCAAGGGGTCTATGCGAGAGGGGTACATATCGTATGAGTCTTTCTATTAGTGAGTACATCAAGCTGATCGAAAAGATCGACAATAGACCAGGTGCGGTGATTTGGGATGATGAAATGGATGAAGACAAAAGAGAAGGGGAGTTGCTCCAAATGAGTGGAAAAAAGTGCTTGATAAAGAGTAAGTGACTCATAATTTTTCAAATTTACACAAAGTAAATATTCATGCTAAATTTTGATATAATGTATATTTTGATCTCTATGTACTATATAATGTCAGTTTGATTTCATCAGCGAATGTAGAATTTGAAGCAATCAATAAATTCATTCCTTACCATTCTGAAGCGACACAACCGTGGGTCACATTTTACGAACAAAAAAGGATGAAATGGCATAGTGACAGGAAAGAATTCAGATGGTTGAATGGTAAAAATGTGCGTTATCCTAATCATTTAAAAGAAAATATGCCCCAAAAATTGGGTTTCTAACCAAGTCAGAGAGAAATAAGGTGCAACCAGTTGTTACCTGGGTGCTGAAGAGGATGCGCTAAACGTAGGGATTGGGTGCAGCAACTCGGTAATAATATATTTAATTTATATGTACGTTTGAAACTTAATAATGCACCTTTCAAATGTAATTACATGATCTATATTTCACATTTTAACTATTGGGTTATTATAAGACACATGACACTATGATTTTTTTAACTTTTTTTATAATAGGTGCATTTTTTCCCATCTATGTGGGCATATGGACACCATTTTCGCACAGAAAATACCGATGTTGGAAACATCACACAAGACTAAGGAGTGGAAGTCGAATTCGATCAATCTAGTCTAGCTACCATGATCAAAACCTAGTACGAGGGACATTAGGTTATGTCAGAAATATACAAGAGATCATTGAAGTGGATTTCTCTTCTTTCCCATGTGTTATTTTTAGGTGCAACTGGTGGGACACCTTTGATCGGAATAATGTAAAGGAAGATCGTGATAGTAGGCTAATATGTATCAACTCTATAAAGATGTGGGATGAAGCTAAGGAGCCCTATGTTTTCCCCAAACACTGCAATCGGGTGTTTTTTTACCCAGATGTGTTGGATAGGGATTGGTGGTTTGTATTGAAACATGACCCTAGTTCAAAACATATTTTTGAGAAAAATAGTATTATTATGCCATGCGAGCTGGAAGATAATGAGGGTGATCATGAGAACCGAGAGTGATATGGTACATGTGTTATTTCATCAATATTTATACTTTTTAAGATGGGTTTTTTGAAACATTATAATATGTATTTTTAATTAATTGGTAATTTGCATTGTGTTAATGTTAAAATCAATATTTCACTTGATAATTTGCAATCATGTTGATCTAAAATATAATGGCGTACTATATAAAGTTCTTTTTTTTGTATGTAAGAGCATAATAAAATAATTATTCTAGATTTATTATTTTACAATTATTTAAAATTTTAAAATTTAAATTTTTTGATAAAATCATTTCACATTAATAAAATTAAAATTTTACAAATATTTTACATACAATTACAATTAAAATTACAATTAGAATCACAATTAGAATTACAATTACAATTTTACAATTAATTCACATACAATTACAATTAAAATTAAAATTAAAATTTTAGAATTTTACGTACAATTACAATTAGAATTTTACAATTACAATCATTTCATAGTAATACAATTAAAATTTTACAAATATTTTACATAGAATTAGAATTAGAATTACAATTTTACAATTTCACAATTTCAAGTACAATTACAATTTTAGAATTTTACATATATACAATTACAATTTTACAAATTTAAAATTTACAATTACAATTACAATTTTACAAATTTATATATATATACCATTACAATTACAATTTTAGAATTTTACATACAATTAGAATTACAATTACAATTTTAGAATTTTACATATATACAATTACAATTAGAATTACAATTACAATTTTATAATTTTACATACAATTAGAATTACAAATATTACAATTTTACTATATCATGATCATATAATATTAAATTAATTAATAAACTTCACGATCATGATAACCATCGTACAAACACCATATTTGACTAAAAAAAACATTCAAATTCGCTAACATCAACTAACAAAACACAATTAGCATTGTATAACATCATCACAACACAAACATCAACTATACATCTCATGTGAAATAATTGCTATCACATACACATCTATCTGCAAGCTGCACATTAAATGAACATATCTAACATGATCTAAAAATATACAGATCATGATGATCACCAACATGTAAATTAAGTACAACTGCATCATTATAGGCATCAACAATCAATGCAAAGAGTTGGTCTCCCAACTCTATCCTCAATCTACTATCAAGCCTACCAGGCCTAGAAAAAGGCGGTACCGAGGAACTAGCAGGAGCAGGTCTGTCTGCATCGGCCACATGATCCTCAGCATCTGGCATATCTTGATCGTCATCAAGATTCACACCTGGATAATTTGGTGGCGCTGACATGTCCTCGCCATCAAAAGACCCAATGTTTGAAAAATATATACAAGTACACAACAATAATTAGACAATTTCATTACATAATTTAATAAAAACAAGTTAAATAACATGTTAGAATAAATTTAAATAAAACAGTAATATTACCTCTATCATCCAACGGCTCATCATCTGTGAAGAGGATGTTGGCACACCGTCGCCAATCCAAACCAGCATAAGGACAGGGGACCATAACGAAGGGATGCTCGTCAACACTGGCTAGCAACTCCAGTGCATCATGCGATATCCTTGCGGAAAACTAAGTCTTGCCCCTCTTAGGCATCATATGTCCCCACATGTGCATACGTGCCTCCAACATCGGCCTACAAGGTTACCGAACAAAAGTAGGCCTCATCTCTGGAAACCTCTCAAAAAATAAACAAAAAATATTTGAAGCAAAAGGGAAGTTGACCCTCCCTTGTGCATGAGCAGGACATCTATCTAAGGCTGTAAAGAACTGCCGCAAAAAAATGGCAGACCACCTAACAAGTCACGGCTCCTATACTAAAGAATCAACATAATATAGAAGCGGGCAACTAATGTGTTGCCCATCTCTAGTGTTGTGTGAAATGGTTGAAATTAGAAGTGAGAGGCACCTCACCTCCTCACTACCAAATGCAACAATATGTAACTGACCCCTGGAAACATGAAAATTTGAAGGAGATAGTATATCCGCACTAATGTATCTCTAGGAGTACACCAATTGACTCCCTGCTGCATAGCCAACTGGAACCTCTGGGAAAGAGGGAAAATCCACCCCTCTCCTTGATAGCCCTGTAATGAAATATATCTCCTCCTCAGTGGACATGTACCACTAGTTAGGACCAACCCGGAAAGCCTGTAGGTGGGCATTCCACCTATGGATAAGATGTCGTAAAAACAAACCATGGCCCTTTAGGGAAGTAGCCTCCTCATAGAACTTGAGGAGGCCTACATGCAGTTGTTGTAATAGAGGCGAGAGAGTACGCATCTCTCCCTCTCGTGCCTCCCTGGCTTCGAACCATGTTCTTGAGTCCTTTGTGGTATTGTTCCCTCTCTTCTCTCCTTTTCACCTTTCTGAATGGTTGAAATATTAAATACAATTTTTTGTCATCAGAGACATGTATTTAGGAATATACATATATAAGTTTTTGGCATGATCCGGTGTGCCACAAAAAATAGGCATGCACTAGTGTAGTCTTTGGTTTTGTGGCGCACACAAATAGTGCCACAGAAACTTTGACTTCGGGAGGTGTGCACCAAAAAATTTTCACCTCCTGGCATTGTTCATAAGTCAACGATGCAGTGGTATAACAAACCACATCATTGACTATGGACCAATGTCGGGAGGGTGGTGCGCTAACCAAACTATACTCCCCGGGGCGTATAGTTTGGTTAGTGCACCGACCTCCTGACATCATTACATAGTCAACGGTGCAGTATTTTACCAGTCCGCACCATTGAACATGTAAAAATGTCGGAATGCGGTGCGTTGACAAAATTACCCGCCTCGGGGTAGATATTTCAGTCAATGCACCGCATTTGTCGTTATTCCACAGGGTCAACGGTGCGATCGAGTAACCGACCGCACCACACATTTTTTAAATTTTAAAATATCATGGTGCACCTTTCGGTACCGCCCCAGAACTGGTGCAGATACCATTAGCACCGGTTGCAGTATGGCCTGTAAATTTACAGGCAGCACTGCGAACCGGTGCGAGCCGAACGACTTGTGCGCACAACACGGGAATATATATATTTTTTTAAATGGTTAATTTTAAGCTAATTTACAATTCTAATCCGTTAAAAGGAATAATTATGGAAAAAAAAGAAAAATACCTGTACATTTGGCCGTCGAGGAGGCATATTGGCTGTAGAATTTACAAAAGTAAATTTGCCCACCGTTTTGCAAAATTCAAAATGGAGATTGGTGGGCAATGCATAACAGTAGTGTGTGTAATGGGTGCAATGGGAGCACCGATGTCAGGGCGACTCAGACAAGGATAAGTTGCACCGTTTCTTGAGAGCTCTCGAGCACTGAAAAGTGAAAAATGTGGTTTTTTTGTCGTAATTTTTTTTTATTTGACCCTGTTCCAGTGTGCGGGGTTTTATAGGCGCACCAGTGCGGTTTCTTAAGACTGCACCGGGTAGTTTTAGTTTTGGCGCAAGGTTTTAGGATGCACCAGTGTGGAATATTTGTAAATAACTAGTGTGCTACAGTAATAAGACACACCATGCGGGTTTGTACGAAGCGCGCGGTGTCCAGTGTGCCAATGTTTTTTGTGCACTAGTGCTTTGTCTTGTTGAACGTGTCGGTGTAGTTTAGGATGATAAGTGCATTGGACGAAAAACATCCGCAAAAACCTCCCCCTCCAACCTCCTCTAGTAACCTCTGCTACAAAAGGATGTCTGTGTTTTTTTAATAACGGGTTCCTAAAAAACATCCACTAGAGGGTCTTTTCCTTGTAGTGAGTTCTTTTATTTTTTAGGTGTTGGCTTGATTATCATTGAGACTTAATAATATATCACATTAAAATTTTGATAAAAAATTTTCATCACTGTGGCATACTTCGACCCTCGTCATCTATCTAGACAACAAATAGGCCTTCCTCCATTGAACCTGGAGGATTTGTCGAGTATAGGTGACACAAATTCTTCTTGGGAAGAACAGTCTCTAGTGTTGAGCCCTGTCTCACACAATGTTCGCCAAGATACGATATTGCCTGAGGATCCTTTCATTGAAGGAGTTGTACCTCCTTATCATCCTCCTCTCATTAACCCTCTTGGGCCTCTGTTGATTCAGGTAGCATTAGTACCTTTGATGTATTCAGTTACACCCACATCCAATGTACAATCGACGACCAATGGGTCGTTGGCTCAGGGGGCCAACTTGGTTCCACCTCCACCTCCCCTGCCAGTTGTCAGTTCTTCATAATTGTCTAGAAACCCTATTAGCCAGAATATGCCTGTTCCTAAAACCTCGGTTCCACCACTTTTGAGTGGAGTTCCGAACCTTTCAACTTCCATTCCTTTAGTGTCTGCTACTGGACTTTCGACTACTGCTTCTACTAGTGTGGCTACCACGGTTCCCTTTAGTAACCCTTTCGGTTGGAATCCCTTGTTGAGTTCAAACCCCTTGGTCTCGATACCAGGGAGTAGTGTTACCAACACATATGTGTCAGGGGGCACTTAGGTACCCCTACAATCTACAGAACAAGCAATTCTATCCATTGTTAATTCCATTCCTCTTAGTGGTCAACCCTTTGGTGTAGGATCTATACCAAATGTAAATTCTGCGGTTAGAAGTATCCCAAACATTGTTGCGCCTATTTGGGAAAACCTTCCCCAAACCAAATTGGGGCAAGGGGGAACCTATTACCCTAGGGGAAACCAATCTTTTGTCCCATAGTTTAATAATCCTTACGGACATCCAACTTACATCCCTACACTGTCACTACTAGGAAATTATTATCCGACAAGTCCTGCATATATCGTTGGAAATACTTTAATGGGAGGTCCCTATGGTCCTATTGGTCAAACAACACCTCCTTGGACAAAATTGGGGGCAACCATGCAATTTACGTTTTTTGAAAATATAGTCATCCCAGAGCTATATAAAATGACCAATGATCACTTCAACCACAACTTTCTTTGGCCTCCTATACTGCATACGATTCCGTCAGATATCCCTAAGTTAGATGGGAAACAAGGGGATGACCCAACCACACATGTCACCACCTATCATCTATTGTTTGTTTCTAATTCCATGGTGGATGAGAGTATCCAGCTCAGGCTCTTTCCCCACACCCTCATAGGAAAGGCTGCAAAGTGGTACATTGAGTTACCACGAGATGCAGTTAACACATTTGGTGCCTTGGAAATGGAATTTATCAAACACTTTCAGCTCCCTATCCACCACGAAACCGGAACTGAACTTATCACCACGTTACGCCAAGACAGTGCCACCCGCATCTTCGATCAAATACATGAATGGAGGCATAGGTGGAGGCTTGTCAAGGCCCTAATTCTGGATCATCTATTAGAAAATTGGTTCTACAAGTTGCTCCTTCCTCCCATTGTTAAGGATGTTTCCTTAGCTAGTGCGGTCATGGAAGACCAATCCATCCGTTGTGCACAACATCTAGATCTGATATATTCACAATCTAGAACATTGTATGACATACTCCCCCATGCCCCTAGAAAATCCATTTCTCCTTCTACTCAGCAACCTAGAGCACATGTCGACGAACTCTTCGGCACAACCTTCAGAGTTGTTGTAAAACAACTCAGTGAGCACACTTCCCAGCCATCTTCGGCTACCACTGCCGCTACCCAATCAGTTGCTCTTCCAACCACTGAGGTAAACTCTTTGTAGTCTACACAAAAAACCAGTGGTAAGAACAAGAAGAGCAAGAAAATGACTACTCCTTCTGAGGAGAAACCGAAGACATAATAATCCAAATCATAGAAATGTTGCTAAAACTAAAAAAGGGAAAGACAAAACTACCTGATTCCCTTGAAAAATCTGTGTTAATGACCACTTGACATACAAATGTCCTCAACTTTAGGAATGCACAGACTTTATTATGCAAAAGGATACTGGGAGGACCCTTTTTTTCCTACATAACCCTTTCCCTAATCTACAACAACAACAACATCTTGTTGCAAGCCCACCATAACCCCTGCAAAGGGGAAATGATTGTTCTCATACTTATGGTGAAGGACTTGTTAGTGTCAATAAGTTATGCCTATCACCAATGATCAAATGAGCTCTTTCAAAAGTTTTATGAGGGTATCAAGTCAAATTTTTATGATTTCAGTAAGTCTTCAAATAAAAATTTGGTCACTGGTTAGTGTGTCTAGGACTATTACTGCTCCTTCCCAAAAATTTTCACCTACTAGCCATTACCATCTCTCATTTGGATGATTTATCATTCCAAGGTCTTCATTTCAGTCAGGTCACCATGTTCCTCAATTAGCTCAGTGTCACCATTAGTTCATTAGGGTTCAAGTCACCAAAATCCACCATTTCATTGATAAAACCGACAAATGAGGGAGTAGTAATATGGATTTTATAAATAAAGTTTGTTTCATATGTAGTTTTATTCAACATTATGTAATAAGTTCTGTTTTTTCCAAAGCTGCATAGTTTTCAAAGAAAAAGTGAAAACCACAAGGTGGGAAACCACCACACCACAATGAAGAAAAGGACTTCGAAGCTACAAACAGACCAAAAAGAACTTTCATTTTCTCTTTTCATCTTCAAGATTCTTCTCTCCACTTTGAAAAACCACTTACACCCTCAAAACAATAATTTGTGTGCCCAAGAGTGCCATTTATCCTTGTGATGCGCATTCATTGCGCACTCGCTATGCTTTGCCAGAGTGTTGCGTTTTCTTATTTAGGAGGCACAAAACTTCATTACAGATGTATTCTTCATCAATAGCAGAGTCCATTGTATCAATGACAAGTAAGTGGGCATCCAAATCACCTCTTGTGTCTTCATTTCATGCTTGGAAAGATAAATTCCCTTTTTCTAGGGTTTCTAGTACATTTGTTTGGTTTCATTTTCTCATTGAAAAGCTGCTGAGTAAAACTTTGAGATTAAAGCTCAATCACCTTCCCTTAGCTTTTATACACCTTCCTAATCACTTCCCATCACTCATATCCTTCATTTTCACTATTTCCCCACAAACCCTATCCTAGACTAGACATTTCTAGGTTAGACCTATTTGGACCCCTTCCTCTCACTCATTCCCTCAAATTTCACTTTTCCCTACTCAAAATCTCTCCCCACCCCCCCTAAATTTTCCCAAGAATTTAGGAAGCCCTTAACCCCTTCATCTCCCTTCATTCCCAAAAACTACCCAAATCTCTTGTTTTCCCTTCACTAAACCCTAATTTACCATCTCATTGAGCTAGGGCTAGCAATTGATTTTGAAAAAAATGAGAAGAGGAGGCAACAGGTAGGTCATGTCAGTAGGTATGATCCCACTAAAGTCCAAGAAATCATAGCTTCACCTCCCAAGATATGGGTTGCCTAGGGTTTACATTGCACACATGGACAATTTTGCTTCAAAATGTGTTTCTGACCACATAGAGATGAATTTTCCAAACGTGAAAGAGGTTTTTGTTCATAATATACCAAGGAAAAAAATCTCCTTCAGTTTATACACATGTATTATGATTTGGGATAAATTCCAAAAATAAAATTGCTATAGGAGGCTTTCTTCACTTCTGTATAACTTGAATTCAAGATAGTTTTTTAGGGGTTTGGAGAAGGCATTTGCAATGCTTTATGACTCCATTCTGTAGCATAAATCATAAGCTTTCCAATGGTACCTAAATATCTTGATTTTGACCTTGGGAAGGCCTGCACAAGTCACTTTTCCCAAGTAGGCTACGTTTTCTCTAGGCACGCTGTGTTTTCTTGAGGTTTTGAGTGATCAACTTTAAACTTTGATTTTGACCAAATGGGAAAGTATTTTTGAAAATTGGAGGAGCTTTTGGTTCAAAACATTCCAAAGTGCAAAAAAAAATCACTCATTTTTTCAAAAAAATGTATTTTTAAATAGATATTGACCTACCTTGGAGTCCTATTGTTGCATAAAATTTCTGAGTTTTTGGCAGTTTTTGTGAAATAGTCACTAGAAAAAACACAGTGTGGACCACGCTACGCTTTAGTTGGGGAGGTAAAATGGATGAATTATCTACATTGGTGGATTCCTCTTAACACATACTTCAATCCTAGTCAGTGGTAGAGCCATGTAAGCAACTTTTGGAGGGTCAAAATTCTTAAAAAGTAGCAAAAACTGGCATTTCTGCCCTCTTTTTGGAGCCCACGCTGTGTTTTCTGAGTACTCTTGGGAGAATGAATTTTGGAAGGCTAGGAGAAAAAATTTTGAGTGCTTGAAGAGCCTATCATGTATCATAAATCCATGGTTATTCACAACAACTTTCATATCAACATTTGGACATCGGGAAGGCCTCCAAAACTCAGTTTTCCCTCACATGCTGTGTTTTCTCCAGAATACCATTTTTCTCCATCAGCTTCATCCAGTGTGAATTTCATGTAAAAATTTTTACGAATAATGAAGATTTATCCACCGAGATTATCCTGATCACATACTAATTCAAATTCATATGCAACACATAATCTCTTCTACAATCAATCATCAATTTGCGGAAATGGAAACAGTCGCATGCGCACATAAACACAATATGTAATGGGGAAAGCTTATAGCTGAAAACCCCTCAGCTATTCTGTATATTATATGGAGAGAACATGTAACATTACATAGCACAATACTCCTCACAAGTACTCAGTACTATCTCATAAAGTTACACACAAACTAGCTTGGTTTTGAACAAGTCACAGGTTCAAAACTCATCCACTAATTGCCTGCCTCTATTGCGCAATCAAGGCTGGTCTAATGAGAGATCCAAGGTTCAAATATCCTTGGCTTGACATCGCAATCCTCATGGGAAATTCCTCCAAGTGTGGTGAAAATCTCATGCACAACTGATGTCGCCACTGATAGCTAACTCAACCCTTTCATCTACCTCTTTCACTGGTCTCCACTGAACTGTCCATGCACTGTAGTGAACTGATGTGTTCTTGAGTTGAATAATGAGTTAATAATTAGTGAATTAAATAATTTTTAATTCACTCCACTCATTACTAGTTGATTAGCTAGTTAAACTAATCACAACTAGTTCAACTAAGTTAAACCGAACACAACTCCACCAACTGTCTCATCAACTCCACCAAACTTTTGCCACTGAAGTCCTAACCGAAGTCAACCATGCATGAGCTCACCAAACCTCTAGGAATAGCGTAATTCCTCTGTCAGATGCATGAGCCACTTCTGTAGCTCGAACTGAAGTGCTCCAAGAGAGTAAACTGAAGTTTAGAGTCCAAATATTATTAAGGGTAAATAATATTTGACTTCCCTATTTTTAGGATAGGCAGTTTAAAAATAGACTTCGACCTATAGGTCCAAAAATAGAGGTCCATCTATTTTTACCAACATGACCAATACTCCAAGAATAACATACTGCAACCCCTGGACCATGCTCCATATGTCTAAAAATAGACATAGTCTAAAAAAAGACTTTGCGCCAGAATTTGCCTGCGGGCCCACTTAGTGAAGGCGACTTCATTTCACTAAGCTCCATCATCTTGCTGCATTCTCAACAACTCATGAAATTTGTAAATTATGATGATGTAATGATGTCAGAAGGTATAATTAGGCATGTTAAAGTCAAAATGGAGTAGATACATGCTTGTAAAAGTTATTTTTGGTCAAATGAATCAGTTTTGCTATTATGAGGATAGTTTGTTAACCTCCCTAGTCATTACGTTATGGCTAAGACATTTGAGGAAATGCTCCACAACTCATGGTTTCAACCCCTGAGAGAGGGGAGATTTTTTTTTTCCCTACATCTATCATTTTATTAATCATTTTCCAAGTTGAACATCAGAGGATTGTAACACTTGTAGCTTGTACTTTCACTTTCATATTCAGAAATCAAAGGATGCAGTTGTAGCTATTATCTAGAAGTTCATGTGCAATGAGTTTATGATCATGTATTTTCTCTATTATAGTCTTTAATGAATGATATATATTATCTTTCTATATATTGTATCTTTAGTGGCTTTCCTTACATTTCATAGGCATAATTCTATTAATTTAGCTCTATTTATATGGAAATGTCATTTTGTGTTTCATGCTTCCATTTTAATGAATTCATGATTAAACATGCTCATTAAATCCCTCTACTTTTTCAGACCCTCCACCATACCTAAAAAAACCTAAAGCCATCATAGATCCACTACTACCTTGCTCCTTTATATCTTTGCAGCTGTAAACCATTTTGATTCCTAGACCTAGCTACTTGGTTTCATCCCTTATCCAACATCAAACCCTAAAAAATTCAAAACCTACCTGACCCTATCATATCTAGCCTAATATAATTCATATCATAGTCAATCCTTGACTGTGATCTCATAGAGAGAGCCCTCTTAGCCTGGTATGGCTAGCTACTAGGTCAAAGTGGTATGTGGTTACATTTTTCAATCTCCTTTTCAGGCTTCGGAGAATTGGTGGAGTGCTAACAAGACCATCTGCCATTTATGGCATGGAGATAGTTAAACTCCAAACCCGAGCCAAAAAATATGGAAATCCAGCCACTGATGCTCAATAAGCTGCTTCGAGTTCAAATCCACTGCCACCTAATGATATTCATAACGAAAGGCCTAACGCTGACCCTGTCATTCGCCCCCCCAAAGGGACACTTCGTTGCATGACTCATAAGACCTCTCCACATGTTTCCCATAACTAAAACATTGTATAAGACCTGGCGCAAGCACCATCAATTGTGTCTTCTCTTGAAGTGTTGCAAACCTTCCCAACGCAAAGAAAAGCTCAACTTTCAGCCATTGGTGGAATTGACCATCAAGATTATATGCTAGCTATCTTTGACATGGAAAAATGAAAACCTCACCTTTCCCATCAAAATTATTTTCAAGTTCAGGTTGTATCGAAAGGTAGGCCAATCCATCACACTGTCATTAACAAAGGTGATTCGACCTGCGTAATGTCAGTTGTGTGATAGGTCGCCTTGGGTTCTCCTACTTTGTCTCCACCATCAAATTCCTTAAAGAATTTGATGGCCACACCTTCCTCCCAAAAGGATACCTTGCTAGGTACCCCATTAATCTTAGTGGGAAAATGATAACAATGGACATTGAAGTCATAGATCATCATCTCGACTATAATCTCCTCTTGGGCCACATTTGGTCTTATGCCATGAATTCCATTATCTCTTCAGTTTTCCGACTCATCCTCTTTCCTCTGGATGGGAATATAATTACAGTATACCAACTATCCTTCTGCACCCCAAGTTATTATACGTTATTTAGCAGCACCTTACCCCTAGTAGGAGGAATCCTTGACTCTTACATTAGTATAGGTACTATTCTTATGAAGGCGTCTTCCCTTATGGGTTGTTTTCCTCTCCCACCACTTGAGGTTCCACAAACGGTCTCAATGATGTCCACCATCTCGGATGGCTCTATCGACCCCTGGATCCTACCATCCCCTTTAGAAATTGATTCCTACGGAGAACATATGCCGCTTTCACTAGCTGAGTTTTCTTATCAAGCCATCCAATATTCATCTAAACCCTCCACTGCTTTGGCTTCGACCAATGGTACCACCCTATTAGTATGAATCTTAATCGCAAGTGTACGAAAAAGGCTCACTTTAGCCGTGAAAAAAAAAAAGCCCTAACAACAAAGATGGATGCCAAAATATTTAGATCTTCAATTAGTTGACTAAGATAGATGGTGCAGAATCTAGATCTATGCATTAAAAGACATTAAGCAGTAAATAAAAACAAGAGTTTCTCCATGCATCCAATAGACAAGACAGTATTGTCTTAAAGAATTTTTTGTATTTATGACACCTGGGAGGAGAACATAGAAAGATGTTACCAGTCCTCTTCAATGGGATGGGTTGTTGTAATTCCTCAGCACTTCAGATCTAAAATCTCTCTCTCTTGATGGTGTAGAAAACCTAGAAAAAAAAATGGAACTCAAAGGGAGCTCACAAGAAAAATGGTAGCAAAATATGACATTGATGGTGGATCAAAGTCCGACAAAAAGTATAGATCCAAAGTGATCTTTAGGAAACAAAAGGTAGTGAGTGAATGGAAAAGCCCTTCTATTTATAATAAAATATTGAGTTAGTCTAGATATTGGTGCATGATTAAAATATTATCAACCAAATCAAGATCCAACTTTTATGGAATATTTTATTATATTTATTGGAGGGAAAAAGAATTTGACTTGGGTCAAATCCATTTATTTGTAAATAATAAATAAATAAATGATTTAATTATTATTTTAAGGATGTGGTTGAGTAATAATCAAATAAATAATGATTTATTTAATTATTTATGAGTGATTTAGTCAAATTTAACAAGGAATGTTATTTAAATAAGGTTTAAATAATTATTCCTAGAAAATAATAAGATAAATAATAATTTATCTAATTAATTTTCCTATTTTGGGTTAAATATGACCAGGAATATTAATTAAACTGATGTTTAACTAATTAGTCCTTGAGGAAAATCAAACAAATGTAGATTTATTTAATATTTCCTCATGGGGTTTCCTGTTTAGACCATAAAAAACTTAATAAAGGTGGTTTACTAAGTTATTTTTCATAGCGAAAGAAATTTTACTTAGGGTAAAATTGGTCTTACATGGTGTACTTAGGTCCATCTAATAGTAACAGGTTATATGACCAAAAAATGGTGTAACAGATTTCCCCCCAGCGTGCGAGCATTAGGAGCTAATCGTATGACCGAAGTACGTTGTAAGAACTCAATCACTAGACATCGAAGGTTAAGTCAGAGAGAGGGAAATATAAGGTAGACCAAAGTGCTAGAGGACTAGACCCTAAGGAGGCGAGACTTACAGGTGCGACAAGTCTCTTGTATGAGTGAGTACCTGTGCTATAGGCGGCGGGGGAGGCATGCCTATGCTCACCGAGACAAAGTACAAAGAATAATGTGTCTAGTAAACAAGGGATTGAACTATATAGTACATGCTGGCATAAAAATGAGCCAGATAAAAACATGATAATGAATCCCACATACATATTGTACCTAGGATAACAACCAGGACTTATACAATAATATCTGAGTACATGAGATCCAAATACAACCCAAATGCCCCTGTAAATAGGAAAGGGCTCTGAAAATCTGACTGATACATGAAAACAAAAAGGCGCTGCAAGCGGCTGAGGCTGACATCATCAAATCTATGGAGCTACATCAAAGGCTGTAGTGAAGAGTTCATCCGGGCATGTGGAGGGCTACCTATAGAGCCACCCCCTCATGAGGTCTGAAAACATCTCACACACACCGGGGAATCACCGATATCAACTGCTGCATCACTAAACCATCAAGTATACGAATCTTGATCATGTTGAAAGGAGCCGAAGCTGAGAAACAATCAAGTCAAAGGGCGACAAGGAGTCCCTTTTCCTAATTCGAGGCACCAAACAAGAGTGGAATATGGAACCAAGGTACACCGCCCTCTAGACATGTCTTCTATAATGAATGATTTGAAGTCGACAGAATGAGGTTCGCCATAGGTGAGGCAATGAGGAATCATCAACTAAGGCACGAGAGAAAATAGTAGAGCGACTGATAGACTGACACCAGGGATGATGATGAAATGGGGGGTATTGAGTAGCAGACAGACAACTTCCCTTGTTAGAGCATAAAGGGCATGGATGACCTGGCAGCGACTGACACAATATCATAAGGGATAGGGGACAGCAGGACTGAAGTCCATAATGTGCGACACGAGAGAGGAATCAAGCAATGAAGGATGGAGGACTATAGTGGGATATAAAGGGACTCGGGAAAGACTCCATGAATGCGATGATGACTCAACTCGGATGCTCTAAACTAGGGTGACTCAATGATGTTGCCACACAGAAAAGGTCCAATGGGGACCATAAAAACATGAGTACATGATGGTTACTCGTGATGAAAATCGACACGAGCAAGGACAAGTATGGAGGGAAAGGGGTGCCCCAAGTACAAGTGTTGCAAGTCAAGAAATTCGATTTTGAGGAGTGGTGAAGTGACCATTCTTGGATAAAATTTGTCCTGGTAAAGTATCAAATCACGAAAAAATAACAGATACCCATTTGAGGGCTCGGTGAGAGATTTCCAACGGTATAGACGGTTTATCAAACTGAGCTATGGTTTGACCACAACAGGCGAAAGAAAAATCAGGGGTTTCTCTTTTAATAAGGCATTTTCCTTCTAAATTCACTCATGTGCAAGTGTAGCTGTGGTGAATGTAGAGAGGAGAGAAGACCCTAAATGTTGTGGCGAGCGTAGCAGACAAACCGACCATTGGAATCGAGATCCGTCGGTTGCAAGTAAGAGGCCTAATCCTACTCTTTCATTTAAAGGGATCAAAATTGCAGTTTAGGCACCCAGAGCTCATGAACAAGTTAGGTCACACTTTTTGGGGTCTGTTATATGACCTGGGTAGCAGGTACTAGGCAGAAAACTGTGACCTATCCCAGGAAATGACATCAAAAGCGTGACCTGTCAGAAAAAGGGGGTTTCAGTGCTATTCTTGGCTGAGAGTTGGGATTTTTATGGTTTAGGGGCATAGGTGCCCCCAAGCATGTTATGGTCATGCCAAAATGTATTTAGAAAGAGGGAATCTAAACACATTTTTATGATGTGGTGCACCATTTTTTTTCATTATGGTTATGCAGTTCGAGAAAGGGAATGGAGGATTACCAATCTCTTTTGGTACTGCATATATGAAGAAAATGGAATTAATTTTCTGGGTTGGAATACGTGGTTTCACTATCCCAAAGAGAGGATTTGGAGATAATGAGTTGGTGCTCTCCTAGAAAACCCCCAGGTTGGTCAACAATAATGTCAAGGGGATTTGGTTTCTGATGTAAGATGAAGGAATGATGAGGGGTATCATCCCTAGAGTGATATGAAGTGATATGGGACTCTAGAGGTTCTTCTAAATGGGGAAGAATAAGGGTACTAGAGTTGACACGACCAGATACACTACGAGAGGGGTGGAGATTTTCTTCTCCTGGTCTCTCAAATATGGGTTCCCCCTTACCCAAACATTGGGTGTCAATGTAATGGCCACAAGGTGTATGTGGTTCGAATGCATGGGTTCGATGTAAGGGGGGATAAATAAAGTCAGGGGTGGTGGCTACTTCCATAATGTCATCACCATAATAGAAGATGGGGTGATTGGTGGAAGAAATACCACCTAATGCGGCGAAGCTACTTGAATCATCATCATGAGAAAAGAGGTTCACATGCACATCGTCACAAGGGGTGATAGAAAAACAAGTAGATGAAGCATCCACCGATGTTGAGCCCAAGGTGATCACTGAAAGGAGGTCAGGCAAAACAGAAGGGGAAGGTCTAGAGGGAGCTTCCACTAAGGGTCTCATGGATGATGATAGGTAGAGGATGGTGGCTGCAGGCTCCATAATCTCGACATCAGGAGGGGGAATGTCAATGGGAGTGGGTAAATCCTCAAGTTGGCTCGCAACATACTGCGCAAGTATAGGAGTGGCGGATTGGTTCTGTTCAGCCCTGTACTCCCAAAATACCTCTAAAGAGGCGCGGTAATGCATAAGGCGGGGAAAATGGTGGGACTAATGGCCATGGAGATCACACAAGGCACAAGGTTGGTCGGTGTGAATAGTCTTAGGGTTCTTGGCTGTAGTCGAGGAAGAAACAGAGGCTTTAGGGACCGTAGACTCGGGGAATGCAACATTAACCATGGGCTTGATGCAGGGCAACTTAGGATAGGTATGGGTGGCATGACCGATGACATCACACAAAACACAAGGCTTTGGAGGCGGAGGAGGAGCAGGGTCAGTCGGGGCAGCCTTTTCTTTTGATGCCCTCTTCCGAGCTTTTCCCTTCTTACCCGAAGTAGTCGCAACATGAGATGGTTCTTGTTGAGGTGGCTGAGGCACTATAGCAGTGGGAGAATTCATAGGGACTGGTTGAACCGGGGTCAAAGAAAAATAAGGTTTGGATTGACTAGGCAGGGTAGCGGCTAGGGGATCAAGGTACCAGACGGGAATCCCTAGGGGTAGGTTAGGAAGAGATAGGGTAGCCATAATAGGTACCATGTACACTCCAAGAGGGGGAGCTAGGAATGGTATCTGACTAGAGGGGTAATGGCTAGGCAAGACGGCTCCAAGATGGTTAAGTCCTAGAGGAACCGTTCCAGGGGGGTAGAGAGGCTCATGGATACCAGCTGTAGGTGAAGGGCTAGGAGGAGGGGGTTCAGAAGGCAAAATCAAAGGGCTAGGAGTAGGTTGCGGAGGGCGAGGCTGTTGAATAACTGAAGCGGGCCGTTTGAGGGAAGCTCGAGACGATTACATCATGCAAACATTCAATGAGCTGGGATCAGATATAGGAGGAGGAAGACCAGGGAATGTACCAAGCAAAGAGGAGTCTTTGTCGACTCCAGGTGATACACTTGTCAATGGATCGACGGTTTGCTTATTGGCCATCGAAGATATGATGGACTCAGGGGAGGTCTGAGACTTCGGTTCGTAATATGTAAACTGGTCAATGGTGACTATATTTTTGTTATGAGGGAAGGACATCTTGCAATGAACCATAGATGGGACAATGGACATTGCATAGGTGTATCTACGACCCAATATAATGTTGTAATATAAGGGGGCATCAATGACTTCTACATCAACGCAAACAGTCTTGCTCGCAAGAGTAATAGGACAATTGTGGAATAGGCCAATAGGCTGGGAGGCGTGGTCATCCCATGCTCAGAGAGTGATCGTGGAAGGAGCCAACTCCGGTGATTTGAGTTTCTTCCAAACTGAAGTGGACATCACACAAGTGGATGCCCCCTCATCAATGATACACCAGGAAACGTTGGCTTTCCGGATCTTGACTGGGATTTGGAAGGTGACGGAAGCAGGAAGAGTAGGATGTTCTGATCGGTCAGCATCGAAGACGATCAATCGATCATGTGAAGGATGTACAATGCCCATGGCAGATAGTATAGATTTTCATTGTGAAGGGCATGACTAGAGGAGTTCCAACGTTGAGATGGCAGCAGGAGATTGCACCAAATCATCTACTATGCTATATGAATGGGAAACTTTTCCAGAAGTAGCATTTTGGCATAGTGGTCCCTTAGGGATCTTGGTATGAACCTCTACCTTAGGCTGAGGGATCTGCAAAGGACCATTAGTTGTCGAAAGAGGCTCTATAGAACCTGAATAATGTGGCTTAGGGACAGACGTAGTGGGAGGCTTATTGTACTGGCAGGACCGAGTCTGAAGGTTGAGGTCTATAGGTTGGTCAGAATTCATCACGAGAATTTGGTAATCAGAGGTACTAGATGGAGGAGGTTGAGTGGCCATTTGACCTTCAGGTGGTTGGGTAGCCACAAATCCTTGTTGAGGGAAAGGATTAGTAAACACAGCCGGCTGACTAGGCACAACACTGGGAGGGACGGAAGGGGAGGCTTGCTATCCTTGAAATGTTGCTTGAGACTCCCACATATACTTCATCTGTGGTAAAAGAGGACAATCATGTGTGTAATGACCATAAACACCACAACAAGAACAAGGCTTGTTCGTGCGAACATGCCTGTCCTGCTTGGGCTGAGTGCCCTGTTGCTGGTTAGCAATGTTAGGTGTATTATTTTGAAGATTTGGTCCAGGATTATCGGAGGTAGATTGATTTTGAGTGCCTTTCCTCTTCTTTTTGGAAGGAGGAGGATTAGTCGCACCCTACTATGCATACATTTTCCCCTAAGGGGGCGGTGGATGTTGTTGCGAGGGTTGAGAAGGAAAGGGAGGCAGAGGTGATAATGCTTCAGGAGCTGGAGCACCAGGCTGTGGATACAGATAATAAGGAGGTTGAGTAAGATTGTGGTAAACAGGTTGGGCAAAAGGAGGAGGCATGCCGTATCCTAGATACATGCTACCGGGAGGGGGAAAAGTGTTGGAGGTGCTGGCCCCTCCCTGAGGAAAACCATAGCCCATGGGAGGCTAAGCATATGGATGAGAGAGAGCTCCAATGATACCATCGGTGACATGAGATTCCCCTGGTGCGTTGGCATCAGCAGGTCTAGGAAGATCAGGTAGAACAGTATAAACATAACCTGACTGAGCGTAGATCAGGTCATATTTTAACGCAATTTGGAGAGTGGCTTCTTTGGTTTGAGGGAAATGCGATGCGACATCCTTGCCGATAGTAGGAAATAGAGATCTAAGGAACCAGTCCATGTAGACGTGTTCTTCGAAGGTAGGGGCTCGACATAGGCTCTTTCTTCTCCACCATTCCTGGACATGATCGGATAGGCGGGTCGCAAATGATTGACAGAAAGAAGTCAAAAGTTCAGTACTAGTGTCATAAAGAAGGGGAAGCGGGAAATAAGATAGAAAAGCCCAAGAAAGAGTTGCAAAGGTGGTATGAGAGGATGAGGCCTGATCAACATACCACATAGAAGCTTTGCCAGTAAGTGTACGTTGGAACAACCGAAGATGGAAAAATTCATCGTTAATGGAGTTAGATGAACACTACATGTGGAAAGATCGAACATGATTTGTAGGATCTTCTCCAACAAGGCCTTCAAACTTGGGGATGTTAGAAGGGAGCTTGGTCGGCATAGCAGGCCAACTAGCATCATGGTGTATAGGGTCATTGATCAACTGGTTAAAATCGGGAAGACTGAGGCCTACCATATAGGGGAGCAAGGGAGCAGCCAGGGTAGTTCCTGTTGTGGTCCCACTAGTAGTATTCCCAACATTAGGGCCAGGGCTACCACCAACGTTAGGTCCTGAACCAGACATGGTGAAGGTGACATGGGGAGAAATGGGGGCAGAACCAGAAGGGGAACCTAATGAACTAGAAGAGGAGTCGAAGTGCGGACTCGGTGGAGGACTAACTCGAATCCTACGTGGAGGAGTAAGTATCCTATTGGAAACTAAGGATGAAGGCCAAGAAGTCTCTGGAATAAATGCCTTGGTGACGCAATGGTGAAGGCACAAACACGACACAAAGGGAAGAGAGACCAACAAGGCGAAGAGGTGCATGATAAACTAATTACAATGTCGAAACAAGGGTAGAGAGGTTTAGGATCAATTGATTTCAATATTTTAAAGTCTTTTCTTGGCGGTGTTAACCAAGATCTTCTTCACTTAGGGTGTGTGTGATAAGTGTGTAAATTTTAATTTTTAAACCCAGATGTTTGTAGAGAAAAAGAAAAAGTGTGTTGTATAATTGTAAATAAACCTGCAAATAACAATATATGAAACTGAAATAACATAAAATAAACACCTAATAATGCAATAATCTAAACCCAAGGAGGCAGGCCTCTCAAAAAGAAGTCTGTAGGTTGGAAAAAATCTAGTCAAAGGTCGGGAGGGACAGGGATCTAAAGGTGAGATCTGCTGGAAATAGGTGCAGACAAACAACAAAAAATTAGAGGAAATTTTTTTGTAAATGAGGTGGCGAAAGGCTATAACCTGGAGGGAAGTGGAGGGGACCCTAGAGGAAAACCAAAAAAAAACTAAAAGGAGGTGTTTTGGATGGATAACTAGCCAATGTGAAGTGGATCTGAAGGTAAGGGATCAGATCTGAAAACTGGCTGAATACTCTGAAATTTCAGACAACATGCAATAGCTAAAACTATTCCACAAAAGGTGGAGGGTACTGAAGCCCTAGAGGGCTAGGTTCCCACTTAGATGAGTAAAATAGAACAAGTATAGGTCTGAAACAGGCAAATACAGAGGTCAGAAAACCTTGAACAGAGGCCCAGACAAACCCATAAAACTTTCAGAAAAACTCCCGCAAAAAGTCTGGGTTGCAGTTTCTTACCTGATTTCTGCAGAGGTCACAGGTTTAAGCCTATTTTCTATGCTCTCGAGGTTTAGGTTGTAGGTTTTGGCCCACAAAGTGCGACCTGCACTTTCGGTACTCTTGGGATCAGGTTTCAAAAGGATGTGTCATCTCAACTGCGGCTGATGTCTGTCACATGCGCAATAGGTCCGAAAACACACGGAAGTTAGAATTTTTAATGTTTTAGGGTTTTATAGATTAAAAACAACATCAAGAAAAGAAAAATAAGATGTTGAAGAGAAATCCTAGGGTTTGAAGCAACTGGATATGCAGGGATCTGGAAAATGATAGAGGTCGTAATCGTAAACTCGTGTGGAGTCGCCAGTTGTTAGTATGAATCTTAATCACAAGTGTATGAAAAAGGCTCACTTTAGCCGTGCATAACAAAAAGCCCTAATAACAAATATGGCTACCAATATTTTTAGATCTGAAATCAGTTGACCAAGATAAATGCTGCAAAATCTAGATCTATGCATTAAAAGACATTAAGCAGTAAATAAAAACAAGAGTTGCTCCATGCATCCAATAGACAAGACAAGATTGTTTTAAAGTTTTTTTTTTGTATTTATGACACCTAGGAGGAGAACATAGAAAGATGTTACCAATCCTCCTCAATGGGATGGGTTCTTGTAAGTCCTTAGCACTTTATATCTAAAACCTCTCTCTCTTGATGGTGTAGAAAACCCAGACAAAAAAAATGGAACTCAAAGGGAGCTCACAAAAAAAATGGTAGCAAAATATGACAATGATGGTGGATCAAAGTTAGACCAAAAGCATAGATCCAGAGTGATCTTTAGGCAACAAAAGGTAGTGAGTGAATGGAAAAACCCTTCTATTTATAACAAAATATTGAGTTAGTCTAGATTTTGGTGCATAATTAAAATATTATTAACCAAATCAAGATCCAACTTTTATGGAATATTTTGTTATATTTGTTGGAGGGAAAAAAATTTTGACTTGGGTCAAATCCCTTTATTTGTAAACAATAAATAAATAAATTATTTATTTATTGTTTTAAGGATGTGGTTGAGTAATAATCAAATAAATAATGATTTATTTAATTATTTATGAGTGATTCAAATTTAACAAGGAATATTATTTAAATAAGGTTTAAATAATTATTCCTAGAAAATAATAAGGTAAATAACAATTTATCTAATTAATTTTCCTATTTTGGGTTAAATATGACCAAGAATATTAATTAAATTGTTGTTTAACTAATTATTCCTTGAGGAAAATCAAACAAATGTAGATTTATTTAATATTTCCTCATGGGGTTTCCTGTTTAAAACATAAACAACTTAATAAAGGTGGTTTACTAAGTTATTTTTCATAGTGAAAGCAATTTTAATTAGGGTAAAATTGGTCTTACATGGTGTACTTAGGTATGGATATCTGTTTGACTCTACTAATCCTTGCTATGGATACATTCTTGTCTACCTCCAAACACAATGGTTCCACCATGATATAACATCAGATGATTGTCATCGAATTCTTCATCAAGCTAGAAACTATCTTGTGCTTAACGATATGCTATATCGTCGTGGAGTTGATTCAGTTCTTCGACGTTGTCTCACCCTCACTGAGGTATAACAAGTTTTAAATGACTGCGACATAGGGGCATGTGGAGGTCATCTTTCAGGCATAGCTACTGCCCAAAAAATCTTGCGTGCAAGATACTACTGGCCCACTTTGTTTAAATATTGCATTACTGCGGTCCAGAAGTGCCATCCGTGTATTTATTAAGAAAATGCGCGCCCATCCTGCACCTCTACATCCGGTTATCTTCGTCGGTCCTTTCGCCAAACGGGGAATAGACTTCATAACATGTAATCCCACTTTCGATGATGGACACCATTACATCTTAATTGCAGTCGACTATTTCACGAAATGGGCTAAAGCCATTCACACTTTTGGAGCCGATGGAGAAACCGCTGCTCTCTTCATGTTCAATCAAGTTATCTACCGGTTCGGTGTTCCCTTAGTGATTTTCACAGATTGTGGTTCTCATTTTCATAACCACATGATGACGAAGTTAACTGCCTTGCTAGGTTTTCGACAAGATCATTTTTCGTCCTACTATCTGCAAGCTAACAGTCAAGTCGAAGTCATTAATGGTGTCCTCAAGACCATGATTCGACGGTTAGTCGGCAACCACAAAACCACGTGGCATAAAAAAATATACTTTGAAGGTCAGTGAAAAATGCTACAGGGTTCAGGCCATTCCAGTTAGCATACGGTCTGGAAACAGTTATCCCAATCGAGTGTGAGATTCCATCACTTAAGTTGGCTGTTGAACTCCTACCCGGTACTATTGCCAGAGAAGAGCACTTTCTCTCACTCAATCAGTTAGACGAGACTCGTCGAGATGCCACACTGTCCCTCAAATCCCACAAGTGCCGATTCAAATCTCAATGCGACAAAATTGACAAACCTTGTTCTTTCTAATACGGTAATCTAGTCTTACTTTATGATTAGAAACACAACCTATTGGGGGCAGGAACACTTCAACCATTATGGATCGGTCCATATGCCATCACCAAGGTTATTTCTATAGGAGCCTATGAACTTCAAGAATGTAATGTAATCTCACTCGCTAAGCCCCGCAACTGGCTCTATCTAAAGAAGTATTTTTCCTAATACTTTATTGGGCATTTTATTTGTAATTTTACGTATATAATTTTTGTATTTTTTTGGTGTGCCTTGAATATTTTTTCTTTCTTTGAGTATTTTTTCTCATACAAATCTCTTTTTTCACAAATTTATTCATCACCCTTACCATACATTGGATATGCGGTTGGTGCTAGTCATCACACACAGCACACTGCATCGGCTACTTGGGTCCTCTATACAACTAAGTCGTAACTACTTGGTTCCGGGGGAATATTCCTTGGAGATGTCACCAAAAATATTACTGAGTATAAGGAACTCCTCACTGAAGCTGCGTCTAGTGACATATCCAATCTGGTGGTCCGATTAGATTCCTAGCTAGTTTTTATGCATTTGAACAATTGTTAACTTATCACATTCGACATAATGTTTTATTACATTATTTCTTAAGGGTACGACTTCTAGAGTGTAAATTTTAATTTATTTATTTTGAACACATTCCTAGAGAATCTAATGCATTGGTTGATTCATTATCAAACTATGTATTAAATTGGTATATGTCACATTTACTATATATACACTTTTTGCATCATAAAAAATTACATAAAAATTAAAAATTACATCAATCATAAAATTGCCAATATATATATATATATATATATATATATATATTTCGTGTCCACTTGTTTAAATAAAAAAACTCCTCAAAACTTGGGTGTTTTATACAAAAAATGGCTCTACTAAGCCTCGCTATGACATCTAAACATATATGCCTACTCTTGTTGAGCATGGTGCTCATGATAGCAAGTAAATTCCCCATCCAACCTCCTAAGAGGCACCAAAAATCTCCCTAGCACACCCATTATATTTCATTGTAGATGGAATGGGATCTCCCTCATGGGAAGAGGCGGCACACCCATGCTCAAACCTTCGAGGTTCTTAGCAAGCTCCCACAAAATCTAGGTACCATCACCCTTTTCGTTAGCTACAACAGCCTTTGCTGCTACTCTAGCCCCAGGTACCTGCATACCTCACCTTGCATAGCGACGAGCTCCAGCTGGTCATACAGGTGCCACATATGTGTCAAGAAAATGCTTCATGTCAAAAAATAGATTCACCCATTAAACATAAAAATTGTATAAAAAATCAAAAGACGCAAAAATACTTGCACACTGATTTATCATTTTACCTATTTGCCCCCACTGAGTGTTGGGTGGCAATCTCGACTCTAGATCACCTATGAGGTTCATCCCCGCATAGGGATAATCCTAAATCATTAGAATCTAGCCGCTGAGCCACTCAAAGAATGCATCATCAAAGAAGTGTCAGATCAGACCCTCTCCAGTTTTAGGCATCAGGGCAGACCATCAACCCTGTCTAGGTTACCTAGGTCTAGCAATTTCCATGAACATTCGAGGCCTCATCAAGGGCACTCTATCTAGTATGAATGAAATGATTAGTGTGCCATACCCAAATTCTCTTTGGGCCCAAGTCTTGCAAGCTGTCATCTCCTCTCTAACACGGCGGACAACACCTTCACACCAGTCAAATACTTGTGGTTGCTGACAATCCAACGCTAGTAGCAACTAAGCCTTGGTGGACACATGTTGACTCTTGGCTCCCTCCAAGAATAAAATCATCCAAATCAAAGACTTAAAGGGTCTCGAGGCCACCCGAGAGATGGGAGTTTAGTTTCTCATTGGCTTGGTGATATTTATACAGTAAGCCTGAATTAATCCCATGGTGGTGTAGGGATCAACTCTTGATCTTGTCAAGCTGGGCCTCGACCCTCTACATGATAGGCCGGTAAGAAAGTAGATATCCTCTTTCTCTATCGAGAGCTCGTGACCCCCAATATGGAACATATTATGATGCTCATCCCACCGCTTGATGATCTATATCATAAGGTCCTCCTGCCCCTTCATTAGCTCAAGTCTGGCATACTTAATAATATACATCTCTGTAGAACTAACAAGCATGTTGGATCGGTAATCATTTCTCGTTCCTCTCTCTCGTGCTCTTTTTCATGCCAGATACTCATGGTTCCAGCTTAGTATCTACATAATACAAGTTTTCAATGGATTAGAATCTGACTCAATCATTTCGAAAATACTAAATTATTGTTTAAATTTCGTATGGGCCAGCTAACGTGATCCCCTATGTATAACAGGGCGTGCTAGTGCACTTTCCCTTAACGGACAAAGCATTTAATGTGGCCCAACCACTGAGTGACCATGTTAGTCACCTAAACTATCTAGGGCTTGCCCACAATCCAAATTTTGACTAGAAAAAATCATGAAAACACTAATGAAAAGTAGGATAAAGGTCTAAATAGTTGCCCGGATCATCCACAACCAAGCACAGAAGTTTTTCCCTCTTTCACACTCCAGAGCTCTTTCACCGAATACAAATAATGAAAATGAAGGCATCCTATCCTTCTTATAGAAATTATGGAGGTCTGACTCACTCTAGTTAGTTACTGAAATTGGCTCTCTATACATTTCTGCGATGTTTTTATGCAACTGTTTCATTATTTCGTTGATGTTACCTACGCTCTGATGAATTGGCAGTTTTTTTATGTAGAATTGATCATGCTTGACCCAAAATGAGCCTTATTTTTAGGAACTTTTTCTAGCTCGTAGAACTTAAAAAACCCTCGAGCTTTCTTCTTTAGACTCGTTAAAATTTCATGAAGAAGATTATGAGCCATTCTTTTCCATCTTTTTCTAGCTCTTTTAAAATAAAAAAATACACCGAGTTTTTCTTCATTGGACTCGTTAAAATTTCATGAAGAGCACCAAGTTTTTATTTGTTGGAATCATTAAAATTCACAAAGATCATCTGGTTTTTCTTTGTCTAACTCGTTAAAACTTCATGAATAATATTGAGTTTACTTCGTGTCCTCGTATGCATAAAAAAGTGATGTAGGCGTCCATTGAACATAGGTTTATCACTTTATATAGACTCAATGTACTAACTTATGGAAAAGGAACTGTGTCATGCATACTATTACCCCTTTGTCGCACCTGGTCATCAACCATGAAAAAGGTACCCCCTTGGAGTTGTCTTTTACGATCTCTTTTAGACTCCCTAAACATGAAAAGATCACCGAATTTACCCTTCCCGGAGTCATTAAACCTAATCAGATGGGGAAAACAATTGGAAAAAATAGAGACTCAATCTTTATACTTTTAAGGATGATTTGGAAGTAGAACCTTGAACATGGCACTCCTCAGAAAACTTCCTTTCACCAGCTTCTCACCGAACCCTACCATTCTATGAGTTTAGCCTTCATATTAAGATGTTCCTGCATCTTTGAGTCCTAACACTATTTGGTGTTCCTGATTCTAAGCTTCCTGGTACCCTATATGATGTGCCTTCTATTTTTCAAGAGATCACACTATCTATTTTTTCCTATATCAACTAAGCCATCATATGCCAAAAATCATTTTCCCGTCGTCTACTTGCACCATTCCTCTATACTATCTTAAAAACAAAATCATCTTTGTCCCGTTTCATGTCAAATGATGTAGGACACCTCATTGCCTGCCTTTTGATAGATATCTTCCTATCAACTTCAACATCCTATCTAGGAAGGCAATCCAGAAACATATCAGTACCTTGGAACTTGCATACCTCAGTGGCAGGTTACCTTGTTTTTGATTGGGGGTTTTCATCATTGGCTCTTGGTTGAATAATTCTACGAGTCTTCAAAATCAACACCATTTTTTCACACTCATTGGATTGTATTGGGAATCTTGGAGACCATTATACTTCCAATGACATCCTCATCAGCGCAGAGGAGAAGGACATGTGCATGGAAGGAATTGACCTAAACAGAGACCTATTTTTCCATGGTAACACACCCCATAAACTATTAGGTTGAGTTATAAAGCCTCTTTTCTTTCTATATAGAGCGTTAATGCCTATGTTAATGCCATTTTTTCCTAAAGGTTCGTGTTACCCATGTTCCGTGAAGAATGAGGGGAAAATTCCGAGTCAACTAACTAAAATTTTCGGGTTTTTCTCAAGGAGTCAGTCCAAAAAGTTGGAAACATGTGGTGTAGGCCTCTGATTGGAAATTTCTAAACCTAAGTAAGAATCCAAAGAGGGAAAAAGCTATAAAATTAGGGATACATCATGGATGTTTCCCTAATCAAACTAATGGAGAAGAATGGCAAGGTTTATCCTCCCAAACTCTTATAAATTGGAGGCAAGGGCTCATTGCCAAAGGTCGAAAGGTTGATTATGCAAGGAGTGAACATTTTTCAATGTGAGGTTTCATGGTTAGCATGGTTCATTGAGAACTATTTTCCTAAGAATTGTCAGACTAGGATATTGAGGAGAGAGAGCTTGGAGTTGGAGGAATAAGGGAGGCTTGACCAAGGCGATGGTTGTAACCCTCATTCATTCAATATAATATAACTTCCTCTATTTTGTCCACTTGATATCTTATGAATGCATATATTTCATTATTTGTCTAAGATATAAGTTATAAGTGGCCTATACTTATATTATTTCATGTTTGATTATATGCTTGTCTTTGATTTTTATTGTGATAACACTGTGAATATTACTAGTTTTATTGTTTGCTTGCAAGATTCAGACTTGGAGTTGGTGATTTGCACTTCCACCACACTACCTTGAGCTCTCCAATAGATCGACGTCTCTACACATCGAGTTAATCCTTCTCTATTTCATATTGTCAATCGAATACTTGTATGAACATGCATATATTGTATTTGTGAATGTTGCATCTAATCTGATTGTCTGTCTTGGGTCCCGAGAAGGCCCGAGAGGGTTCTTACTCCAGCTACCACCTGTGCATTTTACCCCTAAACAACAAACAAAAAGATATGTCCAAAATGTGGGTATGATAGGTACTGTAATTAAAAAAAATAGGTAAATCACATGGTCCTCCTGATAATATATTGAGGTACATGCCTATTTTCCCAAGGATTCAAAGGCTCTTTCATTGCAAATAATTAGCTATGTTGCACGGATGGCATACCTCACACAAAAGTGAGTCAGGAGTTATGTGAATCCCAACGTATTCAATAGCCAGGAAGCATATAGAGGATACATGTCCTGAAAATTTCAAATATCAAGTACAAAGTCTATGACTCGGCATAGCCATGGATGGAGTTAGCCCATATTCCCTCCAAAACACCAACTATTATATTTTTCATATAGAAATGATCAATAAAAATACCCCGCCATGGTTTTCCATGAATAATGAACATCTTATGCTGGCTCTCATAGTACATGTTAGAAGAAAGGTGAATAATATGAGTGTTTACTTACAACCATTGGTAGATGAATTGAAGGAATTATGGGAAGGGATACATGTGTACAATTTATCAAGACCTATCACAACAAATAGGAGTTTTACATTGTATGGCATATGTTATTACACCATACATGATTATCCAGGCTTAGGAGCTTGCTCTGGTAATTAAATTGCATTCTTATTGATTTGTTTAGTAAAAATATTTTTTTTCATACTAATTTAATTCATTGAAATTGTTCAAATCCTCATGGTCGCAAACGATGCAACCTATGTACAACAATTTTGCAGGTATTGTAACAAAATGGTGTCATGGATGTAAATTTTGTGGACCTTCTTTGAAGTATAGGCGGTCCGACTACCTACAAAAGCCAGTGTATGATTGCTTCAGCGTAATTATCCCAAAAGAACACCTTGAAAAAAGAGAAACATCGACTTTTAATGGTAAACCAGAGAAAACCCAAAGGCCTGCAATAATTACACCAGTTGAATGTCGTAAAGCACATGAGAGAGAGAAGGAGAAGGAGTTTTTAAAGATGTTTGATTCAAATGGGGAGCCTATGTTTGATGATCCAAAATTCTTTGACAACTATGTTGAGAAATTTTCCATTGGGATGAAAAGGAAATATATATTTTATGAGCTCCCATGTTGGGAGAATCTTAAGATTTCCCACTTACTAGATCCGATGCATATATTTTAAAATGTTTCATCTTCTTTATGAACATATCATCAAAAGAAAGTGACACATTGGTTGTTAGGAGATATCTTATTTCTTCAAAAAATAAAAATAAACATTGGCCAAGACAATAAAATAGAGGAGATTCTGGTCCCTCTTGGTATTTCAAAGAAGGTGATGTCCCATGGATTTTAAAGAAAGATTATCTTTCTTTGGAAAATGGAGTTATAATGAGTGTGAGTGTGCCTTATTTATATGGGTCTTCACTAATACACTGCTTCATTGTGGAAGATCATTTATCGGGTTTGAAATCACATGACCATTTAAACCTTCTAAGAGTGTGTATGTCAAAAACATGATCTTATTAATTTTATTTTTATTTTTATGTAATGGTACATTTTATAATTAATTTTTGTACAATGTACTATTTACTGTGCAGTGTTATTATCCTCTGCTCGTGTGTGGGTGTGTGAATCATGACTTCCACCAAGACCTATGACGTGCCATATCTAAATTATCTGCATTTGTACGTTGGATCACATCAAAGGAAATTCATATGGCTAGCATTCCATGATGGAATCAAGAGATAATTGATATTTTTTGTATGTTTGAGAAGGAATTGTCGATGAGTTCATGGACTGGCAAGTTCATCTTCTAATTCACCTTGTAGATGACGTTGAATTAGTTGGGGGTTTTTATTGCCGTTGGATGTTCTTAGAGAGGTACATGAAGAAATTCAAAGGTCTTTTTCAACAAAGGGAAAAACCTGAGGGGTATATATCATATGCGTCTTTTATTATGCCAGTGAGTACATCAAGAAGATCGAAAACATAGCTAGTGCGATGATTTGGGGTGACGAAATGGATGAATAAAAAATAAAAGGGGAGCCTCTCGAAATGAATGGAAAGAGGCACATAATGCGAAAAAATATTGTGTATCGTATGCCCCCTAAAGCATGAAATAAGAATGAGAAGTGATGGCTGAGATGCTTTATCATTCAAGGAAAGAACTTTGGAAAACTGCCGTTAGGAGACCTACAAATAAAACATGATACAATATATGACATCTCTGAATAAATATGCCTGATAGTGCATCTTTGAATATGCATCAAATAACACATGAATCCAGGGCATGGGCACAACCATACGACTAGAAAGGATCATATGTATGGATCCACGACATTGTCGTAGCCATCTGTATAGAAGGGATCATGTGTATAATCATGAATACTCCACGCAACATGGATTTAACAGATGTTATCCAAGGTCTTCATATTTGTATCGATCCATACAACATATGAATATAACCATGTGAATTCAATGCATTGATGTCGAACATGGTAGAAACCACTTGATTACCGGTCAATGAGGTAAACCGTTAACAGGTATGAGAGAAACCACCAATACTAACGACGACCCCTCAAGGTACAACAACACAATCTAAAAGTGTGAATAAGGGAGTTAAAGTCGAACACTTGGAGAATCATTCAATCAAAGTTCAATGATGTGAACATGTCGTCGAATGTGAGGAACTTTCCATTGAGTCATGCAAGCTCCAAGGTACTGAAAGGGAGTTTCTAAATCAACTTCCTAGGTAATGAGTTGATGTCGACAAGATGCAATATGTCAAAGGAGGGAAAAAATGTTTCCCACGTCATCGATACAAAACATAGGATTTCTCAAGGTAGATAGGAATGATTCAATATTGTTGCAGAGAGGGTCAAATAAGTATAATAGGTTTGAATTTTGCAGATAGGACTTCTCTTGAACATATTGGCAACACGACTACGGATGTTGGCATAATTTGACTCAAAATGGGATCAATGGTCATGGTGACAACATGATATTATCGAATAAGAGGCAAATGGATTTCCCAACCTAGGAAGGAAAGCGATGAAGAGAGGATAACCCAAACTTGACAAAATACGCAAATACGTTTCATGTTCAAAAGCAACATGTTGTTGTTAATACATAATACAAGACATGCTTACTTCCATTTTTCCCCACTATTTCTATGGAGTACCTCTTTATTTTTTGTAGCAAGATTAAATAGGATACCATATGCTTAGTGTATAAGTTCACCCTTTAGATGAATCCATCCTAGTAAGTTTAACGAGCCCTAGGAAGGAGTCACTCGGTATTGTCATGGTGACAAGTCCTTCGTCGTTTAAATTTTACAAGTATGATGGAGGGGTAACTCAACATATTTTTCATGTTTAGGGAGTTTGAAAAAGAGATGGAAAAGAAGACTCCAAAGGGTCCCTTTTCGTAGATAGTCCCTCAAATCCAAAAAGGTAGAAAACAATATATGAGAGAACCACTTAGTCATGTTTGACTAAGGTATTCCTTTTTAGTATTTAGTCAATATTAACCCGAAAAGGGGGTAAATGTATACTATGACGATGTCAAATAATTTATTTTAACGAGCTCTAAAGGACAAGTGCTCGACAATCTTTTCATTTTTCGAGAGTCGGAAAAGAGCTTAAAGTTGGTTCCGGGACACCATTCACCAAGTCGTTTGTTGCAATTAAGAGCTCTCTCCTTTACTTGCATTTTGCCTATGTTTTTTTATCATTTTAAACCATTTTTCATGTGCTTAGGAAGCCATTGAAAAATTAGGGCTCGTGGGCGAACATCGCGGGATTTACGCATTGGGTCTGCACTGATCGCCCTAGCCCTTAAAGAAACAATGCGATGCCAACATGTAAGAATTGAGGAACAAACACGTTGGTGCCAAGGGTTAATTGTTTTCAATGAATTCTCAATTTTAAGCCAATATCTTGCCAATTTTATTCCATGAAAGGTTATTAATATTTGTTTATTATTGGTTTGCAGGAGAAATATGGCCATAGAGTGGAAATAAAGAGGCCATGAAGTAGAGGATCAAGAAGCAGCCCATAACCAAAACTGCATAAGAGCGTTGTGAAATTGCGGTTTTCTCAAGTTCTTCTAGACGCCTTGGATTCCATCCTGAGTGGATCTATTACAGTATCTTGTGAGATGGTGGGATATTGATCATCAAATATTTGTGATCGATGGTCAGGACTTGGAGATTTATGTGTTTGACATTTATTTCATCATTGAATTGTCCAAGAGTGAAGTACCGATCCCGTTATCAAGTGCTAGACCAGGCGGTGAGAGCATAAATATGCTCATTTCCAGACACTGTAGCCATAGTTCTCAGAAGACCAAGAGTGAAAAAATGACATTAAAATTGTCAACGGTCCTTCTATGAGAACCCTCCTTTACACTATTGCATGAGTGGTGGGAGTGAAAACCTTGCATGAGGCAAGAAAATCCAATTTTCATTATGAGGTGGAATGTATGAGTCCAACGGTTTTCAACTGGTGTGAGGGGTTTCCCATCAACATGAAAGACTAGCTCACAAAGTGTAAGTACTGTGAAGGTGAAAAAATCTGGCTATGGGTTGATCCTGGTCACTCTTTTCTTAGAGAGGGTTCCATTGTTCCAATGTATGTAGATAGTGGTGGGACCTCCTGCTCTGAGGGATCCACGACTCTCGAGATGGAGTGAGTTTATGCCTCACCATGGAGGCGGGAAAACATATCTTTCCTTTCTTACTTCTCTTGTATTCTTACTTCTTTGTATGGATACAAGAGAAGTTGATCGTTGTATACAAGGGAATATGCAGGGACCGAATTCATAGGAGACCTCAATCTACCTCTACCACCGAGAGGACAGTGGGATGAATCAGGTAAGAATTGTTTTTAAATATTTTGAAGTTTTTTATTTTTTTAATTGTGTATTGAGATTTTAACTTATGATTATTTGTAAATTTCAGACCAGTGAGACCTCCAGGGTTGTCTCATATAGCATAGGGGGTTGTTCGCTAGGTAAAGGCTATTGTTTATGATGAGGGATCCAACCCTATAGTTGAGGTAGAGCGCAACTTGGTAGATCTGACCAGAGGCATACCAGATTATTCTTATGTTGATGATATTCTGCTACGATATCAGAGACATACTATGGGGGTGCCATCTAGACTACGTCAAGTGGTTAGGGCAGTTAAATCTTATCACGAGGGTCATGTCAGAAGATATACATGTCTCTCTAGTTTTTTTTTTCAACACTTATGTAAGCTTGAGAATCCTTGTGTCTCGGAACACTGATTTTTATTTTTTGATGTATCACACTTTTTCCAAACTATATATATATATATATATATATATATATATATATATATATATATATATATATATATAGATATATAGATATAGATAGAGATATATATATATATATATATATATATATATATATATAGATATATATATATATATTTATATATATATATATATATATATATATATATATATAATATATATATATATATATATATATATATACATTTTTCCTGATGATATTTAATGTTCATTTATGCCATGGTTTCTCTTACATGTTATGCAGATGTCTATCTAAAATGTAATTTTCCAATGTATCTATTACTCTACTTAGATTTCCTGGAATATGATGATAAGTGTTGTAATAAAAATTCCTTTCCAAGAGACGAACGCGTAGATACATTTGTAGAATCTAAGGGTTTCTAACTGAATATATCCTATTTAACTATAATACAATGAGTTGTGAATCGAGTTTGAAAACTAACACCCTAAAACCAAGGGAAACAACTTTCGATAATAGTTTGATAACCACACTATATTCAGAAATATTTTTAATTTTTTGACCTAGATATATGCCCTATAAACTCACTAACTCACCATTTGTTATGAAATCAACTCCAAAAATAGAAGAAAAGAGAGATCAATGCCTTATAATTCAACCACTTCGAGGGGAAAACCTCCTTTACATTGCATAAATGAAAAATTATTGGATGATACAAATGAAAAAAGCTCATTCTATATATAGGAGTCCATGGGGTCACAATATAATCCTAGCCGACCTAACAATAATAATTTAAGGGCACAATAATAACCATATGTGGGTTACAGGGGTACAACAATAACAATAAGGGGCATACACTAACAATAATAAGAGACTACAATAGTAATCTAGGTACCTAACATGCCCCTCTCCTTCAAAAAGGTGTTGTCCTCAATGCTTGAGTAGCTCTAGATGCTTTTGTATACAATTCTCATCCTCCCATGTAGAATCTTCAGTGGGTAAGTTCTTCCACTTGATGAGATACTCTAAAATTGATCGATTTTATAGCTGTCAAGTTCTTGTTTCTGTGACTGGTTCAGGGTCCAATATGATTTTACCTTTCTCATCAAGTTTTGGCAATATTGTTTGAATTGGAAGTTTGTCACATATAACCTTCTTTAAGCATGAAACATGGAAAAATGGATGCACTTGTGAAGAAGTAGGAAGCTCCAATTTGTATGCCATAGTACCAATCTTTTGAAACACCTTGTAAGGACCATAATAATTTGGTGATAATTTATTATCCTTCTTAGCCTGCTTTAGGTACATTTGTTTGTATGGTTGTAGCCGCAAAAATACCCAGTTTCCTACATTAAAGCTTCTCTCGCTGCGATGTTGATCTGCTTGTTGTTTCATTCGATTTTGTGTCAAATTTAGGTTATCCTCTAAGATTTGGAGAACTTGTTGTTGATGCTAAATGTGATCTTCCACTACTTGAACCTTAGAATTTTCTCTTAAAGATGATGTGATGGACGGTGGATGATATCCATAAAGTGCCATAAATGGGGTCATTTTTTCTGCAGTATGGAAGGAAGTGTTATACCACCATTCAATGAGAGGTAACCACTTGACCCATTGTGTTTGTTTATCAGATACAAAACAACGAAGAAGGTGCATTGGTAAGGCCAAAAGACATGACCAAAAATGCATAATGACCCTCATGAGTTCGAAATGTTGTTTTCGGAATATCTTCAGTCTTCATTCTAATTTGATGATATCCTGAACGAAAATCCAACTTGGTAAAATAAATTGCTCCATGTAATTCATCAAATAATTCATCAATCACAGTAATGGGAAATTTATCTTTAATAGTTAGCTTATTGAGGTCCCTATTATTCAGACACATGTGCCATGATCCATCCTTCTTGCGCACCAATACTACTGGAGCAGAGAAATAACTTTGACTAAGTTGAATTATACCAACCTCTAACATTTATGCAAACATACATTCAATTTTTCTCTTTTGGACATAAGGATATCTATAAATCCTGATGTTTGGAGGAACACTTCCTGGAATCAAATGAATAGCATGATCATGATCATGAATAGGTGGGAGTCCTTTAGGAGTTTTAAACACCTTAGAATGATTTTCCAAGACTGTTTGGAGATCTGGAGAAATAGATGATTTTGATGTTGGAACTTCTAGTGAGCATAATTGTGCAACTACACCTCGTTGTTCTTTCTTCAGAATATTTTTCATGAAATTGGAGCTTATTATCCTTCCTAGATTCCCTGTGATACCTTGTAATTTGACTTCCTTTCCTTTCGAAAAAAAATTCAAGAAAAGTTCTTGAAAATTAAAAGCTACCGTCCCCAAAGATTGTAACCATTGTACTCCTAGTACAACATCATCACCTCCCATTGGAATGGCAAGAATTGGACTAGTAAATACATATTCCCCCATGGTTAGCTTGATATTATGGCATTTTCCAAAGCAATTTATAGTTCCTCCATTTGCAACCATCACTTGAAATTCTAGTGCTGGGTATAGGAATCAATTAAATTCCTTGGCTACCTTACAATGAATAAAATTATGGGTACTACCTGAATCAATCAACACTGTTACCTTTTTCTTCTTGATATGTCCTTCTATATTGAGAGTTTGAGGAGTGGTAATGCCTTCCAATGCATTACACGATATGATCTGACTAATTTCATCTTTTTCTAGCGTTGGTTCCTAGTGTATATCCTCTTATTTTGAAGTTTCTTGTTCATTTTCTTCCTCCTCTTCACAATCTATGTAAAATAATTTCTTCTCAGCACACTTATTACCTTTAGTGAATTTGCTGTCACAACTGTAGAAAATCTCTTTTGCTCTTTTTTCTTCCCCTTGTGGTGGTGTCAACCTTGTAGGTTGTGGAAGTCTGGGAGTAGCAACACTTCCATGTTTATAGATGTGAGTGGTAGGCTTCCTTTTCGCCATAATTTTACATTCAATTTTTCTTGCCAACCTAAATTCCTTCTCCAATGAATCAGGTTCCCAAACGTGAACCTCATGTTGGATGTTATCCTTTAAAGTCTCTATGAAGACATCAATCCTGTGTTCCTCTGGAATATCAGTTACCCTTATATTCAAATTTTGGAAGTCCTCAATGTGCTCCACCACTGAACCCTTTTGTTTGATATTTAAAAATTGGCTAAAGAATGTGTTGCTCTTTGTATTCTCATAATGTGCTATCATTTCCTTTGTAAAAATTAACCAAGTGACAATAGTTTTATGGGAGAAAACCCTTCGATACCATACAAATGTATTTTGTTCTAAATATAAAGTTGCAATGCATACCTTTTGTGTGTTTTTCACATTATTGAGATCAAAATATTGATCCATCTGTAATATCCATGTTACGGGATCCTTTCCATCAAACTTCCTCATATTGATATTTGGATTATGGTGGTTCTTCCATCCAATATTCGAGTTTAGGAAATCACAATTAAAATTTATTTTTCTCTCATCATGATTTTCCTCTACTATATTTTCTCCATTAGGAATCATTTCTTGTATCAACTTTGTCAAACCTTCCTTCAAACCTTCCATGCCTGCTTTTAGATAACTCTTCATGTCTTCCATGTTGTCTTTCATTTTTTCTTCGATCTTAGCTTCCATGTCTTCCATGCCATTATTCAAACCATCCATCACGCCTTTCTTCAAACCATCCATATCAGCTTCCATTCCCTTATTCAAACCATCCATCTTTGCTTCCACACTTTTCTTCAAAACTTCCATTTCATTTTTTGTTGCTCTTTGCGAGAGCGAAATTTGGTGCACTTTCTCTTGTAATTTTGATATATCATGTTGCACTTCTTCATCTTCATGAGTCATAGTAGAATATTATGAGGGCTTAATGGGTGTTGAATTATTTTTAGCGGGAATTTTAAAACCCAATACTGATATCTTTGCTTCAATATGCCCTTGGAATCACTTCAAACTATTTTTTCAAACAAGACTTATGTAATTTGAAAAAAAATATACTCACCTTTTTCTTTATTTTGAGGATCTCGATATTGAAACTGAATTATCTCTATGGTTTCAGATCTTAAATATCTGAAATTTGGTTCTGTAGTAGCCCTCTGAATTGTCTTTTGAATGCCACATCTATGAACTTATTTGGATGCTTCAAGAGAAAGTTATGCCAATCTACCACAATGACCTAATTATGGACTAGTTCAGTAGAGTGAACTTGTACGACGTGCCACATGTTAGTGTTTCCTCCTTCAACTCTAAATTTGATATAGAAAAAACTACAGTCCATGCAATTTTGTCCACTTTTTACAGAATTCCAATCCGATTTTCAAAGCGAGAGTTATGACAATTTTCCCAAGGTCACCTATTTTAGATGAAATTTGGGAGGCTGAAAAAACCCTAACTTCCACAGATCATATCTCTGAAACAATTGCGAACCAAGATCTAAAATTTTTGCACGACGTTCTTCAGGATTTAGGCTTCATGTGTTAAAACTTTTAGATTTTGAACCTTCATAGAAAAATATTTATAACTAAAATTCCATGATATCCTATTTGGAGCAGCAAAACCCTAGAATCCAAAGCTCTGATACCAAATGTTATGAAAACAGATCCCAAAATAGAAGAAAAGAGAGATCAACGCCTTATAATTCAGCCACTTAGAGGGGGAAACCTCCTTCACATTACATAATTTAACAATTATTGGATGATACAAATGACAAAACCTCCTTCTATATATAGGAGTCTATGGGGTCACAATATAATCCTAGCTAACTTAACAATAATAATGTAAGGGCACAATAATAAAAATATGGGGGTTACAGGGGTACAAAAATAACAATAAAGGGGTTAAAATAACAACAATAAGGGACTACACTAGTAATCTAGGGACCTAACACCATTGGGAGCATAAAGTGCTTACACAATAGAAGATAGATTCCATGCACTACGACAAGCGGCATCAGTGAAACCGACATGAGGATGCAGGTTTGTTGACATCTGAAAACCAAGTATAACATGATAAGTAGGGGAAAAAATCTTTGCAAAATAGGCAAATAAAACACACCAAAACTGCACACTTATGAAACAAACACTAATGTACAAAGTGTTCATACGAAATCAAGCATAGTACTTCTTGAGGTAGAGCCCATTGTGAGGCTCAACCAACTGATTCCATTCATAGTCTACTATCTCATAGGCACCATTTTTCAATGCTCGTTTAACAATATAGGGTCTATGCCACATAGGTTCGAATTTACCACCACCCAATTTATCATGGGATTGATAATATAAAAGGTCCAAGTCACCTTCAACATATACACGAGGGGTCACAGATTTGTCATATTGCAGTTTAAATCGTCTTTTCTGGGTCTTAGTGACCAAAGCTGTAATTCGACGAGTCTCATTGAGATGTTACAGATAAAGCAACCATTCCTCCTTAGGTGAAGTACCAAGGAGTAATTTGACATCTAAATTCAATGGAGGAATTTCACATTCAATCGGGAGAGTAGCTTCGAGACCATACACTAATTGAAAAGGCATGAATCTGGTCGTTGTCTTGGAAGTGGTTTGATATGCCCATAAATCTGAAAAGAGCATAAGATGCCAGTTATTTTTGTGCATTCCAGCGATTTGTTGAAGCATAGTAACTAAAACCTTGTTAACTCCTTCAACTTGGCCATTGGCCTGTGGATAATAAGGAGTAGAGTTATCATGACATAGCCCTAACTTAGCAGTAACTTCTGTCATCATATAATTTCAGAAATGGGAGCCATGGTCGGCGACGATGACTTGAGGAACACCAAACTGAGTGATAATGTGATTGAACATGAATTGAGTCGTAGTTTCACGATCAACATTATATGTAGGCATCACCTTGGCCCATTTAGTGAAATAGTCCACAAAAACGATGGTGTACGAGATCTCAAGTTTTAATTAAAAATCGGGCAAGCATGACATTTTTGGACTGCAAGAACGCAATATTTGAAAAGAGAGGGAAACAAGTAACTGACTTTAAGGATATTCTAATTTGTGGCATAACCTGACATATTACCACCATAGAATCCATAATGGAATTAATTTAAATCTTTCTCAACTTCCTCATGAGTTAAGCACTATCAAAGAATGGAACCGACACCAAGGCGATATAAAGTATCCCTAGAAATGTGATAGGGTTAGGATTGGTATCGAACTTGTTGTTTTTTAAAGCGATAAAAATATGGTCGAAAGGTTTGAGTTTAGATATAGATGATGATATCATAATACCATGAATAATGGGTGCCAATAGGGAAGAGATATTCTTCGGGAATCATCTCATCATAAATAGAAGTTGTGTTTGCAGTGGGAAGGGTGCATATCAACTCAACAAAAACCAGTGATTTCATTGACTTAGCCTCAGTAAATTCTAATTCAAACTCCTGCAGGATAACGATACATTTGGAGTATTTTCCCCCAAGAAACTAACAAGACATAATATGAGTCATAGGGTTGCATTCAAATATCACTATGGTTTTGCGTAGAAGGATATAGTGGCAGAAGCGTTGGACAATATGGACTGCTACCAAATCGAACTTTTCAACATGAGCATACTAAGTATCAAGTAAAAAATATTTTGACTTAAGTATTATATCACATGCTCATCACCGCTATCATCATCCTGGATGAGAACCATGGCAATGGTACCATCAACGGCGACCAAGTATAGGAAGTAATCACGACGATAATTTGGGGTATGAAATAAAGGAGTGCTAATGAGGGAAGTATTTAAGGCATCAAAAGCTTGTTTGGAAAAATTATCCCAAATAAATGGGACCCCTTTCTTCAATAAGTGAATAAAACCCTCAGCAAGCTCAACATAATTTGGGATGAAGCAGTGAAGGTAGTTTGCTTTCCCTTGCAAACTCTAAAGTTGATGTAACGAGGATGGAGGAGGTAGATTGACAATAAACTCCACTTTGAGAGGATCGATTCGGATGCCCTACTTGGATAATATGGAACCTAAGAGATGACTAGGCTCGATGCAAAAGACACATTTATGAGGATTCAACTAGATATTATAGTGTCAACATTAGAGAAAAACCGCTCGAAGGTGATCTGGGTGATAACACGAGTAGTAGAGTGCGCAAGTAAATCACCAAGATAGGGTTGGATGATATGCTTTATATTGTGGAACACATAAGACATATCCCATTGGAAGGTGTTTCCTGTATTCTACAATATCACTAGGTGACTATGGGTTTTCTACAATCTGCTGAAAATAACATTCCTTGACTATCAGCTATTCTAAAAAATTGTGATATTCCCAATTAGTCTTAAGCTAATGGGAATATTCATTTTTGTTTTATTTTCTTGTTTCATGAATAAAAATGTAAAGGAGGTTCATAAAACTCCTAATAAAGAATAAATCAGAGCCAAATGTGAAAAAGGCTAAATCTTGGCTGCAAAATCAAGCACCCTTAGGTGTGAAAGGGGCTGGATGTTTTGACTGGGTCAACCTTGACCAAATCTACAGTGTTGTCTTGGAGGAGTGGCCATTAATGAGGCACAACATAGTTTTAGATGGAGATGGCTTGTGTGAAAGGAGCTATTTCATTGAAGGTGGTTTAGGGTTTACAAGCTCTCAACTTATAAAAGGAAGGGGATGATAGCATGAAAAGGTTGTTGAATGATATTGAATTTCTGAATTATTGTCTGTTTAGACATACAACTTTCTTTCGTTGTTTAGCCTAGATTACAAATTTTATTTAGCATTGGGTGTTCCTGATCGAGAATACAACCTCTTCCAATTGAGTAGCTCTTGGGAGAGTCTTGTATTGCATAGTCCACTATCTGGCTTGAGGCCAAGCTTCTTCTTCCAACTACAATGCAGATCTTTGTTGAGGGCTTGGTTTTCGTTGAAAGCTGCAGAAAGTGGAGGCCATATCTACTTAGATCTAGACCATTTTAGTGCTCCTTTTCAATGGATAAGTCTTCTATTCCATTGGAAAGAGAGTATTGAACATCTTGAGCTTCATTTTCTGATCTTGGCATGTGGCAAACCAGGTTCTAAACCCTACAACGTAGTTTTACTTCCAGATCTGCATTTTTCCTATAGGTGTTGTTGCAGGGTGTTTTGGCACACCATTTGGGGAGCTGGGTTTCAAGCGTTGGGGATCTGCCCTTCACTTTAGAGATCTATTGGAGGGGATCTATTTCATGTTCATATCAGATATGATCTGCATAATTCTGTACATTTCTGAATCACTGAATATCTCTGCAGATCTGCAACTTAGATCTTAGATCTACTTCATGTACATGGTGTTTTGCTAAAAACCCCAAGGGGAATTGAAAGAAGAGCCAATATAGTGTATGGATATATCATAGATCTAAATTTTCATGCATTTGTTTGCTCTATATCTAAAGTGTAATCAACAGTTGTTTGCAGCCAATAAAATAACACTGTGAAGCTCTTTTCAGTTTTAATACATGGTTGCAACACCTCTTTTTGAGGATTTTCTTCCATTGGAGACTTGTATTTCCTATTATGCATCTCATGGGATATATTGTACATCTATTTTGCTACTGTCTCCATATTGGTCTCCTACTCTTACTTTGATGATCTGCATTATTTTTCCTGCATATCTTTCATATATTGCTGCATTCCCCATTTGAGAATATTACAGTGGTATCAAAGCATCATCTTGGCACAGCCTGTGCTATCTAAGAAGCCAATATTTATTTTGAATAAAAGAAAATATAGAAGAATTTTGATTACGCTGATGACAAAGAAAACAAGGGTAAAACCCATTTATCTTGAAGAATGAAAGGGAAGGAGTTCTCAAATATTCTTTTCCAAACTTTGTATGAGCTTCAAAGAGAAATCAGGGGAATGAGGAGGGAAAGACATGAAGATCCCTCAAGAATATTTTCACATGAAGAAAGCCCTAGATCTTCATATTATGTGTGTGATCATTCAGCCACACAATCAGATCTACAACGCTGTAGCATGCCTACATTCTTGGCAAGAGAAGAAGCAGAAGGAGAAACACCAAAAGAGGAGACTCTTGGTGACTATCTCCAAGAATATGAATCTCAGTCTAGAAGATTCAAGGAGCATTTAAGCTTCCAATATTTTTTTCAACTTAAAGAAGAGAGAAGATCTAGCAACCACAATAGAAGAAGAGGGTGCATACAACACACTTTGGGTAGATTCTTTCTACCTACTTTTGATGGATCTCCCAAGAGCACAACCAAGTCTTGGGTAAGGAAGATAGACACATGTTTTCAGTTGCATCAAGTTTAAGAAGAAGAAGCCATAAGAGTAGCAGTGCTACATCTCCAAGTTAAGGCTTATTCCTGGTGGTTATTTGAATCTTCTTCCTTGAAAAATGCAAATATTTCTACTTATGCAAAGTTCACTAGGAGGTTAGTGAAAAAAATTGATTTTAAGCAATCTGAAACTTCCTTGGGTGAGCAAACCAAGCCCAAGAATTTAGAACCTTTGCATGAGTTGGAAGGATCCATGAAGCCAACTCCATTTTAGAACATTTTTGAGGGGGTTAAAGATCTGCTACATGATTTTCCAAGGGCAAAGGCCCCACTTCAGCAAGAAATTTCTTCTCAAAAAGAAGACATGAGGATTCCTTTTTCAAGAGGAGATCAAGAAAAAGGATCTCTTAATGATGAGGCATTCTCCATTGATGAGGAGAAGGAAGAGGAAGAGCTGGAAAGATCCTCCAGTGTTGTGATAGCAGGAGGATATCTACTTCTATTTGGAGATGGAGGTGAAGCAATTGCTTCCACTAGGAGGGCTCTTGTATCTTTGCAAGGAGCTCCAAGGGATTAGCATCCAAGGGATCTTACACATGAAGATAATGAGCAGCATGTGTCTATGACGATATAAAATGAGACAAAACAATGGAGAAAGTGTGTCCAGCATTGGATACATTCTTGGGAACACACACTATGATAGATCATTCCTTTGTGATCAAGGCTCTTGACACCAAGGAGATATTGGGTGTACATGGGTTAATTACATTTGAAGGAAGCACCTTAGACTATGAAATATTGTAGAAGGTAGGAGAAGAAGAAAAAAGGAGGGATCAGAGCGTTGATATGGCAGGATATGATCCACTATTACATGGAGGAAAGTATGAGGCAATTGATCCAAACAGAAGCACTCTTGCATCCTTAAGAGTGATGCACCATTATCATGAAACTTCCACACAAAAATTAGAGATGCATTTGCGTAGTGTAAGCAAGGATATGATGATCTCATCTGTTATGCACATGGGGATGATCCATGAGACATCATTATATTGTGAAAAACCACCTGGGATACCACCTGATTTAGATTTGGTGAAATATGTCTCACACCTTGATGCTCCATTCATGGGTCCAAGAAGGAAGGGAGCATTAGAAGACCATAATACAGCGCTGAAAGTGGTTTGGGAGCTCAAGGAGGAGGGAAATTTATTTCCCTTATCACCATTGTCCACTCTCTCATCTCATACTGCGCTGAGAGAAGATGTTGCAAGAAGGGAGGAAGGCACCATCATGGGGCAAGGAGGGTAGTCCTTGGCTATGAAGACTCAGAAGATAATATCACTTGGAGAGAAATATTCCATACATGATATAATATGGTGGCCTCACATGCATAATATGGAAATACCAAGGAGTTTTTCGAGCGATGATAGCCTTCCATGGGAGACTAACTTCCAAAAACTTCCATCTTCATTTGAGCATGTGCATATGCAAGAAGGGCAACAAGGAGGGGATAGAAACCTTCCATCATGTACTCTTGGCATGGGATATGTCAAGGAGGAGAAGAAGGGAAGGGATAACCTTCCAACACATATCTTTGGCATGGGATATGTCAAAGAAAGGAGCAGCCACTTGACAGACATTTCAGTTGATAGATCATCAGCGTTGTCATTGTTGAGGAGTCTAGATCCATATTGGAAATCCAAAATGTTGGTGGATTATTCCAAGGATCTTCACACATGCATGATTCTTGATGGCCAGTTACATGATGAGGGCTATTTACTCCAAGATGGAGTCATGTACGATCATGGTAGGATCTTCTTGTCTAGAGCCTCCAAGTTCAAAGAGAAGTTGCTACAAAGGGCCTATGAAGAGTTATGTTTCAACCACACATACTCCATAAAGCTCAACAACATCATCATGAGGAGCGACCATTGAGAAGGCTTTGAAGGAGAACTATATCAGAATTGTCAAAGATGCATGTACCATGTGGAGATGGAGCAACAACATAACTCTATGAGAGAGTTAATTCAGCCTTCTCTTTCTTCTTTTGAGAGAGGAGATAGATCTATGCACCACTCCATTTGTTTGAGGAGTATTATTGGTGAAGAGCATACTTATGTAAATAATGTTTTATTTTATGATGGTATGCATTCTTGTTCCATGTATATGCAACCCATGACTCCAAGGAGGAGTGTTGTACCTTTTAAACTTCATGGCCAACTTTGGGCCAAAACTATTTATGAACATGACCACTCCCTTGGTGGACAAAGGGAGATTTTATATCATGATGGGTGCATTCGTAAGGCACATAATATATCTCACACTTTCAGCCATGGTGAGATTATATGGGCAACAAGTAAGTGGTGGGGAAACCACTTACCACATATTGATCTAACGCAGTCACGAGATGCACTGCACAGGTTCCACGTGTGGGACTATGACCCACCTCCATATGCACAAATTTATGTTTGTAACTAAGTTGTTTTGATCCCCTACATTGACTATGTGCTTGTAATTTTTATGGGGATGATTGGAGGGAGGATGAAAGGATTGGATGTGTCCTGTGGGAGAGAGATTCTCCATGGTTCTTATGTTTCATATGTTTGGGAAAGCATTGGACCATCCATGATTTCTACATTGGGCCTCTTGTTTCCCTATGGGAGGAGCCATTTGGGTAATTAGAGCTTTTGGGAGGTGCCTCTCACATGGGAGGAGTTTTTTTATGAATTACCAATCTAGAGGGTGATTCATTTTGTATGGATGATAGCTTGGAGATTGGAACTCCATATGGGAATGAAGGTTCCTCACATCTTCATTTCTATCCTTGTAGTTGCTTGGGGACAAGAAATATTTGGGAGGGGAGGACTATAATATTCCTAATTAGTCCTAAGCCAATGGGAATATTCATTTTTATTTTATTTTCTTGTTTCATGAATAAAAATGTAAAGGAGGTTCATAAAAATCCTAATAAAGAATAAATCAGAGCTAAATGTGAAAAAGGCTAAATCTTGGCTGCAAAATCAAGCACCCTTAGGTGTGAAAGGGGCTGGATGTTTTGACTGGGTCAACCTTGACCAAATATACAACATTGTCTTAGATGAGTGGCCATCAATGAGGCACAACGCAATTTTAGATGGAGATGGCTTGTGTGAAAGGAGCTATTTCATTGAAGGTGGTTTAGGGTTTACAAGCTCTCAACTTATAAAAGGAAGGGGATGGTAGCATGAAAAGGTTGTTGAATGATATTGAATTTCTGAAGTATTGTATGTTTAGACATACAACTTTCTTTAGTTGTTTAGCCTAGATTGCAAATGCTGTTTAGCATTGGGTGTTCCTGATTGGGAATCCCACCTCTTCCCATTGAGTAGCTCTTGGGAGAGTCTTGTATTGCATAGTCCACTATCTGGCTTGAGGCCAAGCTTCTTCTTCCAACTACAACACAAATCATGTTGAGGGTTTGGTTGCCATTGAAAGCTTCTGCAAGTGGAGGCTATATCTACTCATATCTAGACCATTTCAGTGCTCCTTTTCAGTGGATAAGTCTTCTATTCCATTGGAAAGAGAGTATTGAACATATTGAGCTTCATTTTCTGATCTTGGCATGTGGCCAACCATGTTCTAAACCCTACAGTGCAGTTTTACTTCCATATCTATGTTTTTCCTATAGGTGTTGATGTAGGCTATTTTGGCATACCATTTGGGGAGATGGGTTTCAAGTGTTGGGGATCTTCCCTTCACTTTGGAGATACATTGGAGGGGATCTATTTCATGTTCATATCAGATCTGATCTTCATACTTCTGTACATTTCTGAATCACTGAATATTTCTTTAGATCTGCAACTTAGATCTTAGATCTACTTCATGTACATGGTGTTTTGCTAGAAACCCCAAGGGGAATTGAAAGAAGAGCTAATATAGTGTATGGATATGTCATAGATCTGACTTTTCATGCATTTTTTTATCTAGATATGAAGTGTAATCAAGAGTTGTTTGTAGCCAATAAAATAATGTTGTCAAGCTCTTTTCAGTTTTAATACATGGTTGCAACACCTCTTTTTGAGGATTTTCTTCCATTGGAGAGTTATATTTCCTGTTATGCATCTCATGGGCCATATTGCACATCTATTTTTCTGCTATAAATGTTATTGAAAGGTCTTAATATTGGCCTTCTTCTCTTACTTTGATGATCTGCGTTATTTTTCCTACATATCTTTCATATATTGCTGCATTTCCCATTTGGGAATATTAAAGAAATATCACTGCCTTCATTATCTTCATTAAACATTTTTCTTATATCTCATTCTATTTTCTCTAAATTACCCTCCTACCCTAAGAACTTGTGTTTAAAATTAATCCCCTCATATTCACTTTTTCCCCTATGCAAAACCCCACTTACATTGCTTAAAAACCCCATCTAACCTCTCCTTTTCACTCATCCCACTTTTTCCCTTGAAAACAATGAAAACCCATTTTTTATTGTTTTTAAAATAAATATTTTATTATTCGGGACCCATTTATTTTAGTTAAAACTCTGTTTAAATTAAAAATCCGACACCCCTTTATATCTATTATCCCGCCTCATTTTTGTATTAAAACCTGTGTTTTAATATACCAAATCCCCGCTCTAAAGGTTTTTTAGCCCACCGCTCATATAACCCTACCCTCCACCCTTATTTTTAAGCGCCCCCACTTATATTCTTGCCCCGGGCTCCTTTCTTATTAATCCCCCGCCTTATAAATAAACCCTCTCTCCTTTGTACTTCCAAGGCCCACATCTTAACCTAACCCGCTGCTTCATCCAACCCAATCACCGTCGAATCTCCTCCCTTTGATCTGACGGCCCCAAACCTTTATCGCACCCCCACATACCCAAGGGTTAGCAACTCTAAACCTTGCAATAAGGGTGGTTTTATTACCGTCCCCTCCTACCATGTGGCACCCATCCTATGACATCGCGTCCCTCCACCCAAAACCATTCAATGCCCTCACTCCGTGCGAAAACCACCTTACCGCCTCCTGCCATAAACCAAAACCGTTTCCTCCATTAAAATGTTCCAAAGGCATGTGCCTTTGTGATAAAGCCCCGCAGCCACCATTAAGCCTCTGCAAACTCTCCAAAAGCCCAAAATTCCATAAACGAACGCATAAATCTTCAAACACAAGTTTTAAATTAATGAAATGTTTTTAATGTGCAGATGATCAAGGTAGAAATGCATGGTTTGAATTTCTAAGGTCCTAAAACGTTCAAACAAACTCCCTGGGTGACGATCCAGCAGGTTTGTTAATCCAAGGGACCGGGAACGCAAGATCAACATAAACATCAATGGGTCATGACTATTGATGGTTATTCAAATCCTCTAAAGGTGGCAAGGGTTTTCCACAGAGATAGGGTAAAGAAATAAAGTAGTTTTACAGTAGCAAACGCAGACAGAGATATAGGAAAGTGAAGAAACACAATCAGAGGAAGGGCTAAAGGGTTAATTATGGATTAAAGACAAAAGGAAGTTTAAAGGAATTAAAGGAGAAAAAATATACTAAAGCAATTAGATATACATCAAGAGGTAAACCCAATTTTAAAAGCTAAGTCAAAGATTTAAAGACAAATCAAAGGTAGATTAACACAGAAGGCAGATATGAATGCTAAAGCAAAACACCAATTACTTCTCATAAACACTTTGGACATGTACATCCTCATTTCACTTCAATAAAGGCAGCAACAGTTATTGAAACAGTCAGAGACATTTTCTAGCTACTCAAAAGTTACTGTAAAAGTTAATGAAAAGCCTCAAAAGTAAAAAATATCCCAAAGTTAGATCACCAGTAAATTAGGAAGTTATTATTACAGTGAGTCGGTCACATATATTTTTCCTTGGGCCTTTCATGGTATCAAAGGTAAAAATACATTAACTCTGTAATAAATACAAGTCTGAAACCCTAGGTTAGGGCAACCTCCTCATTTTGCAGATAAATACTGCATGTATTATTCATTTTTAGTGTTGGTTGGTTAGCTGGTTGGATGTTTGATTGCTGGATGAGCTGCTAGGCTGGATTAGATCAGACTCTAAGTTGTAGAGATTATTGTACTAGAGTATTGTAACTATTTTGGACATCAGTAATACAAGCACGTTCATAGGATTCTTGAGCTATGTTATTGGTGAAATTATCCTTCTTTGTCAATGTTTCCCTTCTGTTTTCCATATTGTCCACAATTTCTCTGATAAAAGAACATAAAATTTAGATGAAGACATGCTATCTTGGAACCTTAATTATGTTTGCTTATTTCATCTTAATTTTTTCTTCTGCAAGGTCTGATTAGAGAATCCTTAATTTCTCTCTAGTTCCACCTAGCTTGTTTCCATGAAAATGATTCAGTAGAGTCTAGCCAAATAATTCTATGGTATGCCCTGTCCTTTGGTCTTTCTTAGAGTGTTATTTTTCAGGCCTTCTTTGAAATTCAGTTAGTAGATTCCAACCAAATAATTCTATGGTTAGCCCTGTCCTTTGGTTTATCTCAAAATGTTGTTGCAAAAGTGTTTTTAGTTTGATTAAAGGATTCTTAACTGCTCTTTGATTATACTAACTGTTATCTTGAATGTTTTCTTTGTCTAAAAGTAATTCTAGGATTGCTGGACTGTTGTCTTAAGGTTTTCTTACTAGAGTCTGGACAAAGAAGTCTATGGTTTTCCCTGTCCTTTGGTTTGTCTTAAACAATTACCTAGAAGGATTTTCTTGTTGAAGTATGGTTAAAGGATTCTTAATTTCCCTTTAGCTTTACTGATTTCACAACTTACTGTCATTTCATATTTCATCTAATCTAATAAATCCACTTGATATAGTTAGCTTGCCCTATGAAAACCCTTGTAGAGTTGATGAACAATTAAATCCTTTTATGAATCCATAGCCGAATGGATTAATGTTTCCCACAGTCTATCTATTCAACTGAAACACTCAATCACTTAATCACACAATAAATTAATCAACCAAACAAAACAAATGCTCCTAGAACTTCATAACTAGCCTAAAATCATAAAACGAAAGGATAAAGATATATTATTTACAAACACATACATAGAGAGAGCCCTCTCTGAGTCTAGTAAGGCTAGGTCCTTGGACTCCAAAGTGATTTGATGTGGTTCCTTGTAGAGTTGTTCTTGACAATATTGCAAATCACGGGGAGCCAACATAGTGGTGACCATACTGGGGAACTGGGTTATTAAATAGCTTAATATTACCTCAAGAACTTAGAAAACCCCTTCAAATTTAGATGAATCAAGTGTTAGCCAAGATGGTATCTGGTTGCTGATGGTGGAGAACAACCAGCCTCAAAACAATTAAAAATACTCCACCTGGTGAGTCCACTAGTTTTCAGTAGGCCTGCTGACTCCACTGGTTTTCTATAGAATCCACTGGGAAAATTATTGAGAAATCTTGATATCATTAAAACTCAACAGAACCCAGTCAAGAATACTTTGTGGATTAAGTATTTCTTTCACAGATTGGTTTGTTTTTCAAAAAAAATTATAAACTCCCAACTGGATAAGGTGAATGATGATTTTGATTACCAAGAAATAGAATATGAGACCATCAAAATGAGAATGTTTGCCCAAATTTTAGGAGGAGAAGCCAAGAAATGGTTCAAAATATTAGCCACTAATAGTATCCATGACCTCACTGCTCTTCATCAAGCATTCAATAATAAGTGGGAGATAAAGAAAAATCCTCTTCAAATCCTATGCGAGTATGAGAACCTCAAAAGGAATGCAGGAGAAAGTGTTCAAGATTATTGCACTAGGTTCAACAGCATAAATAATGCACTTCATCCTCACATGAAACCCCCACAGGGTTTAGCCCTAGCGATATTCCCAGATGGTTTTGATCCAGATATGGCTTATCAATTAAGAGAAAGAGAACCCCTTACATTAGAAGACATGCAAAGGGGATAAGTAAGTGTAGAAGCTGATCTGATTTCCAAAAGGGCCAGAATGAGGACTAAAAAGAGGGTCACATACAAGGAAGAACCTATGGCCTCATCATCTGATACTAAGATTGATAATTTTGTTAGAACCATGGAAAGGATGATGGAGAGAATAAACATAAATGAGAGAGCTTCCCCTAGAGAAAACCAAACAACTCCTCAAAACAAAAATCAAAACCAGAACAAAAACCAAAAATTTAGGAGAAATCCCCCTCAAATAAGACAAAGAGGACCTGACCAAAAAATCAATCCTCCTTTCCAAGAAAATTATGCTGATGAGGATGATGGGGTGATTGAAGAAACAGAGAAAAGTCATATCAATCTAATGGGGGTAAATTTTGATCAACGGTTGTCATTGATGTCAACCCAAGAAGCACCAGGGGCTACCCCAATATTGCATGGGAATTATAACCTATCAAATTATTATATTCTGGGTCAAGAATTCTTTTGATGGTTTCTACTTGTCGAGATGTTTCCGTTGATATATGGTCATTATGATAGATCACTTGTTTCTTTGTAGGGTGAGACATATGTTTGTTTGGGACATGCCTCTCATATGTATTGGGGAGGAGTTTCTCTATGGATTGCCAAGCTGGGAGGTGATCCACTTCATTTGGATGATAGCATGGAGATGGGAGTCTTTCATGGATGATGAAATCCCCCATGATTGTCATCACTTCTGTATTGAGGAGACCATGCATCAGCAAGAAGGTTTCCAAATAGACCTTCCATTCCTTCATGATGAGAGCCATTGGGTTTACTCACCAAAGGCCATCTTGCTCATTAGGGAGGGACCATTGGAAGACATAACTATTGCAGAAAATCTGGAGAAATGGTGGAGACTATTGGATGAGGAGGCCACAAGAGAAGAAGGGGAGATTTTGCAGCACTCACCTTATCAGTTGCTTGAGGACAAGAAACATCTTGGAGGGGAGGACTGTAATATTCCCAATTAGCCCAAGCTAATGGGAATATTCTATTTTTCCTTGTTTTGTTTTGAATTTCATGTTGATGAATAAAATTTAAAGGAGGACATGTAAAACTCCTGAAAATAACAAAATAAATCAATGCCCAATGTGAACATGGCTAAATCTAGGCCATTTTATAAAACACACTTGAGTGTGAAAGAGGTTGATCACTTGACCAAGTCAACCATGACCATATCTACAGTGCAGTCTAGATGCATTGAACCTCCTTGAGGCACAATGTAGTTCTAGATGGAGGTTATACATGTGAAAGGGGCTAAACTAATGTAGTGGTTTAGGGTTTGACAGGACTCCAATCTTATAAAAGGAAGAGGAGAGCAGCATGAAGAGGTTGTTGAAGATATTATTTTCTGAAGGTATTGTCTACTGAGACATCCCTCATTGGGGGTTTTCCTGTTTAGGAATCCCACCTCCTTCCTTGAGAAACTCTTGGAGGAGCCTTGTTTGTCTTGTCCACTATCAGGCTTGGGCCAAGATTCACCTTACACCTACAACACTGATTCTGTTGAGGGTTGGGTTGTCCTTGTGAGTTGCAGCAAGTGGAAATACTAGATCTGCTCAGATCTAGATTGTACTAGTGCCTCTTCTTAGTGAATGTGTCTTTTAACCTCCTGGAAGAGTGCATTATCTGTTGAGCTTCAGATCTAGACTTTTGCATCAGGCCAAATCATTCTCAGAGCCTACATCGCGGTTTTTATCCTTGAACTGCATTATTTGCAAGCTTGCAGTTGCAGGGTGTTTTGTCTTCATTTTGGAGGAGAGATCTCTGGTGTTAGGAATATTCCTCTCACTGTGGTGAATCGTGGATTGGCCATACAATCCATGTTTATTTCAGATCTGATCTGCTGTTCTATTGTATGATTCAAAAATTTCTGAATATTTCTGCAGATCTGCAACTCTAGATCTCAGATCTACTCTCTGTGCTTCATGTTTTGCACAAAACCCCAAGGGGAATGTATAGATGAGATTTTCTTGTACACAGATCTGAATTAGATCTATATTTTTATGTACATATCTGCCCTAGATTTGAGTGTTAATAAAATGCTGCTTCAGCCCATTAAAATAACATTGTTTGGTTTATGCAGAGTTTTCTTGTGGTTGTAGCACCTCATTTCGGAGGATTTTTCCTGTATAGTCTTATACTCTCTCTTGTACAATGTATGGGATGTAATAAACATCTTATTTTCTGTTATACATCTGATATTTTAACCTCCATATCAGCCTACTGCTTTGCTTTAGTGGATCTGCATTATTTTCTGAGAGGAATTGTTTATTGTTGTTGCAGTCCCTTTGGGGCATTTTTCAAGAAAACTAGGTGTGGGAGATCTGTTTAACCCACCTAGAAGGATATTTTTTTTATATACTCTTGGATTTAGGAATTAGATACTCAGATCAAAGGGATCGAAGTGCTGGTTTCAAATATTGTAGCAGCCATTCTTGGAAAATGCATTTTCCAGTCATGCCTTGCTGATAGTTCCCATTTTGGGATACTACAGTGGTATCAAAGAAATTTTCCTTGGCTCAACCTATGCGCTTCAAGAATTATGGAGTATTCTCAGGGGGAGGAGGAGATCTGCAAGAGAAACCAGAGCAAACCCTTGTTTTCTGGAGAAAAGAGGTTCAAAAAAATTCTCTCTCAAGCTTTGCAAGGTATCAGGAAAGACATCGGAGAAATGAGGAGGGAAGAGCAGGAAGATCCCTCAACCAGATCTACAAGATCTATACATGAGGAAATTTTAAGTCCTCATCTTATGGGTATGAGCATTCATCCATACCATCAAATCTTCAACGTTATGTCAGTGACTTCTTCATGAAGAGGAAGAAAGGATGTGTGTCCAAGAAGGAGACTCTTGGCGAGTATTTGCGGGAATACGAAGCTCAATCTAAGGAGTTCAAAGATAGCTTGAACTTCCAAGGGTTTTGCAAGATCAAGGTAGGATAGAAGCATAAAGGGGAAGCATCATGGTATGGGTAGATTCCTTCTATCTACTTTTGATGGATCACCTAAATGTCCAGTTAGGGTTTGGGTGGAGGAGCTAGACAACTTTGTGCAACAACATCAAGTTTCAAAAATTGAAGCCATCAAAGTAGCAGCACTGAATTTTGAAGGTAAAGCATATGCTTGGTGGTTTTTTGAATAGTTTTCCTTAAGAAATGAAAATACACCTAATTATGCAAAGTTTATTGAAAGACTATTAGAAAGGTTTGATGAAGCTTCATGTGTAACATCTTCTATTGAAACTATCAAACCATATCAAACAAATATTTTCCATGAGTTGGAAGGGTCTATAAATCCAACTCCATTTCTGAAAACCATGGAAGAGGGTGTAAGCTTGCTTGATATATTGCCAAGGGAAAGATCTCCATTTGATGAAGGACTTTCTTCTCAAGAGGAAGGCATGAATATTCCTCCTTTAATAGAAGATCGAGATCTAAGGTCTCTTATTGTTGATGAGGCAACTTCAACTATTGAAGAGGAGGAAGGGAAGGCAAGAGATGATAACGCAGTCATAACAAGAGCACCTCAAGCACCTCTTGATTGGAGGAGAACTAAAGTGTTCTCTCAACTATGGGCATAATTTGTATACTTGGCTAAGGAAGGAGCCTTGGGAAAAGCCAATACAGCGCAGAGAATCTCTCATGAATTCAGAAGAGAGGTAAGCAATTTCCTGAAAGGGGAATTGCTATCTTCCACTCAGTTATCTGCGCTGAGAAAGGAGGAATCAGAAGTCTATGATGGCATGGACATGAGGACACATGGCAACTCCATATCTTTGGGGCAGCCCATGGTATCTTTATTCACAAAATAGATCTCTGAACATGACAAGAGGATGTTAACACTCTTGCATGCATGGGCCAAATTAAGGAAGTATTGGAAAACAAGGAATTTCCGTGGGGAAGTTGATTTCCATATGCTTCAATCTTGTCTTGAGCAAGATCAGCTGCAAAATAGGTAGAAAAGGGAAGATTATAATGTTCCAACATGTGATTTTGACATCAAGCATGTCAAAGAGGAGAGCCATGGTATGACAAAAGCTGCATTTTAGACCTCTACAGCGCTGTCATTTTTGGGAAGCCTAGATCCTTATTGGGATTCCCAACTCATGATGGAATACTCCAAGGACCCTTTCACATGTGAGGTTCTTGATGGGAAGGTAATGGATGGGAGGTATAAGGTAGTTGAGGGAGTAATTTATTTCCATGATCATATCTATTTGGTTAGAGACTCCAAGCTCAAGGAGAAACTACTAAATGAAACCCTTGAGATCCTGCTTTCCAAACCCACTGGTTTCATTAGAGAATATCATACTATCTTAGATGGATTCATGTGGGAGGGTTTCAAGGAAGAGGTGCACTCTCATATGAAGAAATGAATGGATTATTTGTTAGATAAGGAGGAACATAGCTCTTGGGAAGAGCCATCATTCACACCTCCTTACTCATTGAGTGTGAAAGGGAACTCATCCATGAGTTACCACACTGATGTAAAACAAGTATATCGAGGAACTTGTCTTTCGGAATATTATGATGTATATCGTATATGCTTATATTTTTCTAACACTCATTTGCAGGACATTGCTCTAAGAGGGGGCACTATTTATGATAGGTTTCATGGGCCACTCAAGGCCATGAACTATGTTGATGCAGGTCATTCCTTGGAGGGTCTGGGAAAGTTATTATATTCTTCGTGGTGTGATTATTTTACACCAACTATGATGCACCTTATCCAAGCATTCAAGAAGGATGGGGAAGCAAACAAGTGTTGGGGGAGGCAATTGTCATCTCCTATTCTATGGCAGTTAAGGGTAAAACTGCGCTGGTTGCACATGAGGAAACATACTCCTTCTCCTTTATCATACATGGCAGCTAGCATGATTATAATCATGATTCCATATGTTGGAAATGTTCTCACTCTTGGGAACATGGTTGGAGGAGTGGTACATTGGTGGGATGTGTCCTTGGGAAAAGGAGTTTCCTAATCTTTTTGCACTACATGCTTCAATGGGAGCATGAGATATTATATGGTCACTATGATAGATCACTTGTTTCTTTATAGGGCGAGCCATATGTTTGTTTGGGACATGCCTCTCATATGTATTGGGGAGGAATTTCTCTATGGATTGCCAAGCTGGGAGGTGATCCACTTCATTTGAATGATAGCATGGAGATGGGAGTCTTTCATGGATGAAATCCCCCATGATTGTCATCATTTCTATCTTGAGGAGGCCATGGATCAGCAAGAAGGTTTCCAAATAGACCTTCCATTCCTTCATGATGAGAGCCATTGGGTTTACTCACCAAAGGCCATCTTGCACATTGGGGAGGGACCATTGGAAGACAGAACTATTGCAGAAAATCTGGAGCAATGGTGGATACTATTGGATGAGGAGGCCACAAGAGAAGAAGGGGAGATTTTGCAGCACTCACCTTATCAATTGCTTTAGGACAAGCAACATCTTGGAGGGGAGGGCTGTAATATTCCCAATTAGCCCAAGCTAATGGGAATATTCTATTTTTCCTTGTTTTGTTTTGCATTTCATGTTGATGAATAAAATGTGAAGGAGGACATGTAAAACTCCTGAAAATAACAAAATAAATCAATGCCCAATGTGAACATGGCTAATCTGGGCCATTTTATAAAACACACTTGAGTGTGAAAGAGGTTGATCACTTGACCAAGTCAACCATGACCATATCTACAGTGCAGTCTAGATGCATTGAACCTCCTTGAGGCACAACACAGTTCTAGATGGAGGTTATACATGTGAAAGGGGCTAAACTAATGAAGTGGTTTAGGGTTTGACAGGACTCCAATATTATAAAAGGAAGAGGAGAGCAGCATGAAGAGGTTGTTGAAGATATTATTTTCTGAAAGTATTTTCTGCTGAGACATCCCTCATTGGGGGTTTTCCTGTTTAGGAATCCCACCTCCTTCCTTGAGTAGCTCTTGAAGGAGCCTTGTTTGTATTGTCCACTATCAGGCTTGGGCCAAGCTTCACCTTACACCTACAGTGATGATCCTGTTGAGGGTTGGTTTGTCCTTGTGAGTTGCAACAAGTGGAAATACTAGATCTGCTCAGATCTAGATTTTACTAGTGCCTCTTCTTAGTGAGTGTGTCTTTTAAACTCCTGGAAGAGTGCATTAGCTGTTGAGATTCATATCCAGACTTTGGCATCAAGCCAAATCATTCTTAGAGCCTACAACACAGTTTTTATCCCTGAACTGCGTTATTTGCAAGCCTGCAGTTGCAGGGTGTTTTGTTTGCATTTTGGAAGAGAGATCTCCGGTGTTAGGAATCTTCCTCTCACTGTGGTGATCCGTGGATTTTCCATCAAATCCATGTTTTTTTCAGATCTGATCTGTTGTTCTATTGTATGATTCAGAAATTTCTGAATATTTCTGCAGATCTGCAACTCTAGATCTGAGATCTACTCTTTGTGCTTCATGTTTTGCACAAAACCCCAAGGGGAATGTATATATGAGCTTTTCTCGTACACAGATCTAAATTAGATCTATATTTTTATGTACAGATCTGCCCTAGATCTTAGTGTTAATAAACTATTGCTTCAGCCCATTAAAATAATGTTGTTTGGTTTATGCAGGGTTTTCTTGTGGTTGTAGCACCTCATTTCGGAGAATTTTTCCTGTATAGTCTTATGCTCTCTCTTGTATAATGTATGGGATGTAATAAACATCTGATTTTCTGTTATACATATAATATTTGAGCCTCCATATCAGCCTACTTCTTTGCTTTAGTGGATCTGCGTTATTTTCTGAGAGGAATTGTTTATTGTTGCTGCAGTCCCTTTGGGGCATTTTTCAAGAAAACTAGGTGTGGGAGATCTGTTTAACCCACCTAGAAGGATTTTTTTTTATATCCTCTTGGATTTAGGACTTAGATACTCAGATCTAAGGGATCCAAGTGCTAGTTTCAAATCCTATAGCATCCATTCTTGGAAAATGCATTTTCCAGTCATGCCTTGCTGATAGTTACCATTTTGGGATATTACAATAAGTCTCCCTTGAAGAATCCAAATTGGGTCAGACCTATGGCATTGGAAAGAAGAATTAGAGGACTACTACAGGGATGAAAATCATATATTGGGGATCTGAAATAATAGAGATACACTAGATTGAATATCGAGCTCCTAGAAGGAAAGAAAAAGCTAGATCATGTGTTTTCAAGGGCTGTAAAGGACCAGACTTTCTAGGGCAGCAAAGCAAAGCAAGGTGCAGTAGAGGGTAGCATGATAGGAGAAGAAATTAAGGTGCATAACAGCAGCAAGAAGTTGACCACATGAAGTCTTCAAGTGGGCAACACTACATACAATCATTATAAAGGTATCATTGTAATAAGTCATTGTAAATGCATCATTGTAAAAAATTGTACAAGTGTCTATCTACCAAGAGTTGAAGAGGTAGTGTCGGGAGGTCTAGGATCATCATTAGGTGGTTGTGTCATAGTTGGGGTTATGGTCTAGTGTGTCTTCTTCTTCTACATCATTCTATATCATTGTAAAATTGACCATTTTCCCTGGTACAGGAGTCCATTCTTCTTTTATTCTTCTATAGGGTGGTAGGGTGGTGCTAGGCTGGTGCATGAAGTCACCAATAGGTTCAAGCTTGTGAAAAATTCAGGGTGGTAGGGTGGTGCTAGGGTGATTGGTAGCTCATTGGGTGTTGGGTAATACATTCAGTTGACTACCGAAGAATCTCGAGCGTTGGTGCATCCATCTAGTGGGAGCTAGAGAAGAATGCTTTTCTAGATTCTAGGAAGTTGGAGCTTTATTTTCAATTGGAGTTGAATATTAAAAAATTATTAGAAAAGAAATAGGTGGTTTTTGTCCCGAAGTGGGTTTCCACCTTAAAAACTCTGTGGATTTGTGTTCCTTTTGTTTACTGCTATCATTATACAAACACTAATAATAATTTAAGATTAACTAATGCTCTAATTGAAAGGAATACTAATTCACCCCCCCCCCCCTCTCAGTATTTCCAACAGTAAATAATGAGGATACTGTTTTCCTCACTGAGGAAGAACAAGGCATATTTTCACTAAATTAGGAAGAAAGCCTAGAATCTGAAGACTATAAACAAGGCTTTGAAAATTCCATCATGGAAGTACATAGAAAATATGACCTCAGAAGCTAGAAAATCCAAGATACTCCCAAGAGAAATAACACTGAAATTTCTACTAGGAATATCCCTGAAAATATTCCTAAAAAGACAGCAGAAAATCCAAACATAGTGGCTGAAAGTTCTGTTAAAAGTAAAAACAAAAACAACCAGTATAGTGGTGACCAAAGTAGCTCTCACAATCCAGCTAGTTTCCCTAACAAAATTGTTTCAACTGAGACTCCAAATAAAAATCAGCAAGCTGAAATTGCTGTAAAAACAATGTCTGATAAGGCCGATTTTAACCTTTCAAAAACACAGACACCTTTTAGTATTGAAAATTAAATTGCCAAGATTAAAATCTCCACACCTCTTACTGAATTAGTTGCCCAAGATGTATATAGATCCCAAGTTTTGAAAGCTTTGAACATAGGAGAAAATGTTGATTCTGTAAATTTAAATGATGACAGACCTGAACTTTTGTTTGGACCTGAAGTAGAAGGTAAATTTTAAGAAGGAGGTGTCCCTCCATTTTATCTCTGCTTGTACATCCATGACAAAATACTTCATAATGCCATGTTAGACTCTGGAGCTTCACATAAACTCATGCCAAAGGTAGTAATGGAAAGACTAGGCCTTGAGATAACTAGACCATACAAAGATTTATACTCTTTTGATTCTAGTAGTGTTAAATGTCTAGGCCTAATCAAATATCTCTGTGTTAATCTAGCACAAATACCAGCCAAAAGCCTAGTAATGGATATTGTAGTGGCTGACATTCCCCCTAAATATAGCATGCTCCTTTCACACTCATGGGGAGCTAAACTTCAAGGCACCCTCCAAATGGACATTACCTATGCTACCATACCCATTATAAGTCAACCAAGAAGACTATATCGGGAAAATCATATGAAAGACATGGTTAGCAGTCAAGAAAAGCCAGATAACTCCCCTCTTTATTCTATTCACACTGACCTTGATTCATTTATCCCTTACAATGATGAAAACATTAATGAATAGGTAGCAGAAAATGAGAAAACAATTACAGAGGAAGAAATAGAGGAGGGACAGTCGGAACAATTAGGCCAAATAGAAAATGAACAACATAATAGACAACATAGTGGCAGCCACAATGACCAATATAATGATAAATATGAAATTTAACCTCTTTGGAGTATGAGCTTTGATGGTTCTTGTGGAAAAATTGGTTCAGGACCAGATGTTTGGGTGCACAACACTGAGAATAATCATGCAGAGGGTCACTCATATAAGCTGAACTTTCAATGTACAAATAACATAGCAGAATATGAGGCACTCCTTCTAGGGCTACAATTACTCAAGAAACTAGGAGCTAAGAGGATATTTGTCCATGGGGATTCTGAGCTAGTCATTAGGAAAATTAAGGGAGAATATTCATCTAAGCATCCTAGACTGAGAGAATATAGGAATGACGTCCTTTATTTCTTAAAAACATTCAAATAATATGATCTTACCTTTGTCCCAAGAAATCAAAACATCCTTGCCAACGGTCTAGCCTTTGCAGCCAGTACTTGTCAAAAACCTTATCATAACAAACAATACACAATGCAAGTCAAATATAGACTAGCAGTCCCTGATAATATAAAATATTGGCAAGTTTTTGAAGGAGATAAACAGATTGAAGATTTCCTACAGTCCAGAAATGGGTTTGAAATTCCAAATTCAGACTCAGATCATGGAGAAGACTCCTCTGTTGAGGAACAATCATACAAAGAAAAGCCTCCTGATAATGCTGATATAAATCTATTAGAGGAAGAACACCCACATGAGACATAATTGTGTGCAGACTTAGAAAAATAAGATTTTGAAGTGCTGCAGTCCAGAGATGATACTTTTCCAAAGGGACTGGTTCCTCTAGAAGAAAATTTTCACTTTAATGATGTTGCTAAGAAGCCAAAGATAGAATCTACTGAAGCTGAAGTAGAAGAATGCAATATAGGCAGTAAACAAGGGCCAAAAATGATAAAACTGTCAAAAACACTGCCAGCTCATATAAAACAGAAATATCTTGATCTTTTCAGAGAATTTAGTGATGTATTTTCTTGGAGCTATGAGGACTTGAAGTCTTATGACACTAAGATCATCCAACATAAGATCCCTCTCAAAGAAAAATAGAAGCCCTTCAAATAGAAATTGCGCAGAATAAATCCTGTACAACTGCCATTGGTTGAGAAAGAAATAAATAAAATGTATGATGTTGGAATAATAGTCCCTCTGAGATACTCAGAATGGGTGTCAAATCTTGTATCAGTAAGGAAGAATAAATGAGAAATTAGGCTATACATAGACTTCATAAATTTAAACAAAGCCTCCTTAAAAGACAACTACCCTTTACCAAAAATGGATCACATTTTACAAAGGGTAGTAGGCTCCAAAATAATTTCTCTGCTAGATGGATTTTCAGGATACAATCGGGTGCTGGTACATCTAGATGATCAAAACAAGACAACTTTCACTACACCTTGGGGCACCTTCATGTATGTTAAAATGCCTTTTGGGTTAATGAATGCTGGTGCCACCTTTTAAAGAGCAATGGATATTACTTTCTTTGAAGAAATAGGTTACTTCATTGTGATATATCTTGATGACATCACAATTTACTCCAAATTTGATGAAGAACACCTAGCTCACTTAAGAAAAGTCTTTGAAAAGTGCAGAAAATATGGTTGTCTTTGAATCCCAAGAAAAATTTGTTTGGCCTTCAGGAAGGGAATATTTTAGGCCACATCATATTTAAAGAAGGGATCAAGATGGACCCAAAAAGGATTGAGGGAATATTGCAAATCAGCGATCTAAGAAACATCAAAGAGCTGCAATATTTCATTGGAAATATAATTTCTTAAGAATATTCATACCAAACCTTGCAGAACTCCTAAGAAACATTACTAACATGCTCAAAAGAGAAACAAGAGTTAAATGGACCATAGAAGCAAAGAAATTCTTTGACTTGGTGAAGCAAGCACTTACACACACACCAGTTCTAATTAGCCCTGATTTTACCAAAGATTTCTTCATTTTATCTTTTGCATCAGAACACACAATTGTTGTTGTCTTACTGCAGAAAAATATAAAAGGACAAGAGTATCCCATAGCAATTTTTAGCAAGGCACTCAGAGATGCACCTCTGAAATATAACATAATGGAAAAACATGCTTTTGACTTAATCAAGGCATTGAAGGATTTCAAAGTATACATTCTACACTCACACATCATTGCATTTGTGTCTCACACAGTAGTAAAAGACATACTCACACAAGATCCTGATGGAAAAAGAGGTAAGTGGATTGTTGTCATATTAGAATATGATCTGGAAATCAAGCCCACCAAACTAATCAAAGGGCAAGGACTGGCTAAAATCATGGCTGAAACAAAATTTCAAGCACTGGACATTTATATGATTAATGCATTGGATGAACAAGAGGAGCTGGCAACTCCACCTATTGAGGAAGCATTTCTGAACTCATCTTGGTATGCTGATATATTATATGAGCTTTTTAATCTGAACATTCCTCCTAGTTTGTCCAAAACAAAGGCTAGAATCTTGAAGTTAAAAGCTATGAATTTTTTCATTCTAGATAAAGTTTTATATTGGAAAAATAATGGTGGTATATTGCTTAAATGTTTTCATGAAGAAGATGCAGATAGGATTATGCATGAGATTCATGAAAGAGAATGTGGAAGCCACCTCTATTGGAAAACCACTATCAACAAAATCCTTAGAGCTGGTTACTATTGGCCCACCCTCTTTCAAGACGTCCATAAACTAGTAGTTTCATGTCATAAATGCCAAATCTTTGAAGGAAAAAGAAAACTTCTACCCTTGTCATTACAACCTATCTCTGTTGATGCTCCTTTTCAACAATGGGGTCTTGATTTTATTGGAGAAATCCACCCTACCTCCTCTACCCAACACAAATGGATCCTTACAACAACTGACTATTTTACAAAGTGGATAGAAGCCATTCCTTCCAGGACTGCCACAGACTCAGTAATTATCAAATTCCTTGAAGACCACATTCTATCTAGATTTCGCTGTCCTAGAAAATTCATTATTGATAATGCTGCTACCTTTAGATCCAAGAAAATGGTGGACTTTTGCCACAAATATCAGATTACATTGGGACATTCCACAACTTATTACCCTCAAGGTAATGGGTTTGCTGAATCCTCAAACAAAAGCTTGGTAAACATCATCGAAAAGTTGCTCGAAGAGAATAAGAAGTCATGGCACAATAAAATAGTACATGCACTATGGGCAGATAGATTAACAAATAAGAAATCAATTGGTATGTCTCCCTATCAGCTATTCTATGGAGGAGATGCAGTTTTTCCAATAAGCTTGGGAGTGCCAGTGATGAAGCTAATTCAAGAAGTACAATCTGAATAAAATGATATGCAAAGAAGAATAAACCAGACTGTCCAACTGCAGCAAACCAGAAAAGAAGTATACAACAGAACACAACATATACAAGAAAATATCAAGAATCTCTTTGATAAGAGGACCAAGGAAAATGATTTCAGCACTAGAGACAAAGTGTTGAAGTAGGATTCGAGAAGAGAGGACAAAGGCAAGCATGGAAAATTTGAAAATCTATGGAAAGGTCCATACATCATCCATTCAACAAGAGGTAACAATGCATTCTTCCTACAAGAAATGGATGGAACAAAATTATTTGAAGGTCCTGTCAATGGCAGGATGCTCAAGCATCATTTTAGCTGAAAATCTCAGTTTAAAGTTTTATTCATTGTATATAACATTGTTGAAACAAAATCTCAGAAAAATAATCCAGAAAGAAAGATAAGAACAAAAGATGGACGTTAAAAAGAAAAGGTAAAACCCCATACCAAAAAAAGAATATTTTTGAAAGTGTGAAAGTCCAAATGCCACTACTCTTGAAAGGGAAGTCTTGTTCAATCATACAGCCTAATCATGATTGAACAAATTTTGAATTTTTGCTAATAAGTTAGAAAATGAAGAATTTCCAAACTGTTTAAACATGGCTTATCAGTAGATAGATAGGAAAAAGACATTGGTTCCAAAGTTCAAGTCTGAACCAAACAGAAAAGAATGGGATGAATGAGAAATTCTAGATTATAGCCCTCAGTTTCAAATTTACTTTTTGAAAAATAAATTTGTGTGCAGCTTTTCCAAAATGCCACAATTCCAAGATAATCAAACTGCTTAATCTTGATTTGGTCATACTTTGAATTTCATGTTGATAGATTAGAGAATGAAAATCTATCAAAATGTTTAATCTTGACAGATAAGTAGACTACGTAGAGAATAAAAGATCTCATCAGTCTAATCTGAGCCTTTGGATGATATAAGGGGAGAAATATATAGTTTTTGCTTTCGAAAGAACAATGATGTCAAGGGTTTGCTAGTCTAAATGCACCTAAATGAAGAAAAAATGCTAGAATATAATGATGGGTAGGTAGAATTGAGTTGCAACAAGCATGATTTTCAAAATTTTTGAAGGTCACAGTTACAAAGAACAGCAACAGATCAACAATTACAGAATGAAAAATCTGCTAAGTGCAAACAAGGCACTGATCTACAAAGACCAGAGATTTGAACTCTGAGGTTCTTGACACCTCCTAAAGGAGCTTCCCTCCCCAGCTGGAGCCACTTAGTATCCTATTGTATTCTACAGTGTCACTAGGTGACTATGGATTTTCTACAATCTGCTGAAAATAACATTCCTTGACTATCAATTATTCTCAGAAATCTAACTACCTTCATTATCTTCATTAAACCATTTTCACTATATCTCATTTTGTTTTATCTAAATTACCCTCCTACCCTGAGAAATTGTGTTTAAACTTAATCCCCTCATATTCACTTTTTCCCCTACTCAAAACCCCACTTACATTGCTTAAAAACCCCATCTAACATCTCCTTTTCACTCATCCCACTCTTTCCCTTCAAAAAAATGAAAAACCCTTTTTTCATTGTTTTTAAAATAAATATTTTATTATTCGGGACCCATTTCTTTTAATTAAAACTCTGTTTAAATTAAAAACCCAACACCCCTTTATATCTATTATCCCGCCTCCTTTTTATATTAAAACCTATGTTTTAATATACCAAACCCTCACTCTAAAGGCTTTTCAATACCTCGCTCATATAACCCTACCCTCTGCCCTTATTTTTAAGCACCCTTGCTTATATTCTTGCCCCGGGCTCCTTTCTTATTAATCCCCTACCTTATAAATAAGCCCTCACTCCTTTGTACTTCCGCGCCCCGCGTCTTAACCTAACCCGCCACTTCATCCAACCCGATCACCGTCGGATCTCCTCCCTTCGATCCTATTGGCTCAAGGGGTCCTGACCTAGGTTCGGAGGTTAAGGTTTGCCGAAAAACCCCTATACTACTGGCCCTTTAGGCAGTGACCTGCTTGTGCAGGCCAGAGTTTCACCTGAAGCAGTATGGGAGGGTGCTGGAACCAGGTTTCTACACCCTGAGAGAGAGCAGGTTAGTCAAGAAAATCCAATTTCATGACCTACCAAGTTCACACAGGTCTATTCACTGGCTTCCATAGTGTATTCAGTTAGAAACCATAACAGAGCTATTCAGATCTATTTGATACCTTCGCATCCACGTGCATACAACAATTATGATATCATAAATGCAGCTTATAACATATATACTTGCAGCTAAGATAAATCATAGATATATATATATGCATAACACATATATGATTGCAATACAAGAAGATAAATGTATTCACAGCTCTGAACAAATTCCAAGGGTTCACTTTAACAATAACTCAACAGATCCCGATCACATAAAGGTACTTCAACTATATCCATATATATTAGCATCCAAAACCCAGTACAACCCAAACACAGCCTGCGCACACAGCCAGCAGGGTCCGCACACAGCAGGACTGAGGATCTCCGTGCACACAACCAGCAGGAGTTCTTACCCAAATAACCCAAGACAGATCTAACAATTCGCACTTATCATCATACTCAATTCTTGCCTACCTTAAGACTCAAAATGTTCATCTATTTATATCGACTTAGCCTACATTTCCAATGGTCTGGAAACCATGGTTTGCGGACTCTTGGTATACCCTTGACCCATTACAGTGCATTCAGGGCTTTGACCCACCCCAAAACCCCTGCGTTAGACTAATTAATACCAAAAATATAAAAAATTGTACAAAATTAGCAGCTTTTAGGGGGGCTTATTCCAACAGTCCCCCAACATAATCTTGTGACTCGTCCCGAGTCACTGCGGTGGTGGCCTCTCCACCTTTGCTTGCAGCAGCTTGATCACATCAATCAGCTTGGGCAACACTCCTTCACTTTGCACAGCAGAATTCTGAGCTATATCCACAAATTTTTGTGAAGTTGGTCACTCTGTGACCGCCGTGACACTTTCCAAACTCTGGTTAAGTTGATTTACTTTGAGATCAATGTCATGGGAGAACTTGAGGGCTTCATTAGCCCACGGCTTGAGAGGGTCACCAACAATTTTCTTCTTCTTTCGGAGCTCTTCAATTTCGTCTCACAAGGTGTGGCTAGTACACAGCCGTGTCAACTGTTGAGCAGGGATTAGAGTAGACATCGTAGCTTCCAACTGCTCAAACTGTTCTTCCTTTTGTCGCAATGCCTAATTGATCTCACGCAGGAGAGGATCGCACTGCACTTTGGTCCATAGCTGCATTTTTGTTTCCAACAGCTTGACACCTTGAGCGATTTGTCTTGTGATAACATTTGTAACCTCTGTAACCAGCGCAGCTCACTGGGCCCTTACCTCTGGTGGTGTTTCTGGCTGCAACTTGGCCTGTAAATCCACAATCTATTGCTCCATCTGTGTTTTGACCACCTGGATCTCCATTTTTGAGGCCTTTAATGATGCGACCAACCCCTCAATCTTGGCCTAGGGGTGGCAGAAGCTAGAATATATTTGAAGACGTCTGTGTAGAGCCTACTAATGAGGTGTTCCAGCTCCGTCTGTTGCACGGTGGCGAGGGTACATGCAACCTGTACCTGGGAAACTTCAACATTTTTTTCCTCAATTGTCTGCTCAGCTGTACTGAGCTACTGGTGCACTCGACGGTCCCTGTGTCAAATTTCTTTGAACAAGGAGGTGAGGAGAACCTACAATGATTCATGTGACAACCTGGCTAGATCCAGTTGTACCTCTGCATAGGCCTAGACTTGCGCTCCCAAGTCGGGCGGACTTACCGTGAGGGCTGCGCCAGGCAGGGAACAGAGGCAAATTTCCTCTGTAACAAGTGTTGCACTGCTAGTTGCTGAAGCCATTCATACCTAAATCATACTTTTTTGCAGTGTGTTTGTCTTCAGCTGCAGATATCGGAGCTCGATCTGAAGCGTGTCGACCACAGCTTTCTGTTGCTCTTCCAGAGCCAGCCATTTGTCTTCCGTAGCCAAAGAGACTGCGTCTGCGATTTTCTCGAGGTCCTCTTCAGTCAGTGTAACTTCTTCGTCACGTCCTGGTCATTGAGAGCACTACTTCTTCCGTGGCCCTTTAGCAGGGTCACTCGTTCTCTTTGTTTCCCGAGGGGAGTCAACACCTCCCACCTCCTAACCTTCGGTACTGAGATCCTGCTATGCATCCTTCTGCGTTGCTACTTCCGCGCCCTTCCTCGTACTCTTACCAGGCTACGAAACCTTCTGCGATGCAGCTTTGGCACCCTTCCCCATGCTTTTTCTTAGTCCTCTGGTGCCTTTAGTGATGACAGGCGGGGTAAACTTCGTGGTGCTCGTTCCTTCAGTGCCCTTCGCACCTGTTTTGAATCCAAGCTTCCTGTGAGGAGGACATTACGCAATTCAATGGTCAATATCTTCATCGACAACCATATAGGGGAGCGAAACCCACACAGGATCCTTGCGGCCTCAGATTTGGAATAGGGGAGCAAAACCTCCCACCTAGAATGCAGCGATGCTTTTATACTTATCGTAGATGGCTGGTGATAGACGTGGCTGGGAGTTGATAGCTACTGCAAGCCCACTCCGAAACAACACCCAGAAGACTTGATTGTCCTTGATGCACTGCACATCCTTAGAGTCCCATACGTTCATATATCGAGCCCCCTTGCACATGTCTGGGGTGAGCTCAGGGAGGACCAATTCCTTAGGTGCTTCCCAGGCGACCAATGCGATGAGAAGCAACAGCCAGGAATAACATAATGCTTGTCCCTGATCTTGGGATTCATGGACATTGGCCAGAAACGCGTTGCATAAGTACTAGGACCAATTGTAGAAAACCCCTTTTTTGCATTGGCCTGCCAATTGATTTACATATGCAGGGAAGGTTACCGCCTAAAATTTTCACATCATTCTGCATGCCAACAACAGGGCACCCAACTACGTACCAGGGTTGCTGATGGTTTTGATCATGAAGCCTCGAGTGTTCTGCTCCACATGGTAGGTGTCGCGCACCTGGTCAGCGATCTTCCCTTCGTACTTCTTACCAATAAGCAGCAGAGGATCCGACCCTTCCATGGGGAGACCAGTAATATGATGAATGAGCTCAGCATCGATGGAGATTCGATCTTGGATCCATAAACATCCATCATGGACCAGGGCAAGCAACTGACGTACCAGACAGTCCGTGATATTGTAGTGATCGAAATCATGCGGCATCCTCAGCAGGTTTAAGAGCCCAGATCCCGCCAATCCACGTACCAAGCGCATGGGGAAAATATTTATGCCGTCGTCTTCCTATATTATTTCAAGATATAACTTGGGTGCCAACTCAGGGAAGGCCTCCAAATTGGCCAAATCATGATCATCGAATTTCACCTCGTGGAGCTTGTCAAAGGGTTCGCCTATGATGGGGACCTCGCTCAGAGTCAGAGGCATCTGCAGATAGGTGTGCAGGCCATCAATATTCTTTGGTGTGCATGTGGAGGGCCTGCGAGGCCGAACAAAGGGTGGTAGCTAATTGATTGGTTTAGCCATCTGGGCCTTCTCCTAAGCAGACAGGGGTATCTTTACTGGCCCAAGCGAGCTTGCCTAGCCCAACACCTGCGGGGACTTCACATTTCGGGGTGAGGTGTGGGGCTTCATCCCAACCCACTTCGTAGGTTTCCCTGATCCTTGCACTTTTTATTCCCCCTTCTTATTGACTGGACTCGGCATAGATATAACTTCTTCCGCTTCTTATTCGAGTTCCACTACTTCCTCGGTTTCTTGTTCAGATGAGGTCACAGGCTCTGAGGTTTCAGCGGGATTAGTGGCCATCATTATGGCCCGAAAAAAAAACTCAGGGTGGCTACTGTTCGAGGGGGAAGCACGCTCAGACATCAACAAAGCACAGGAGGCACAGAGTCGTACAGAGCGCAAACTGTTCAAGCTATACAGAACCCTCTTCTGAACTATCCCCTTACTTTTATAGCCTTTTCGATTGACAAACGGTTGGGTAAACCTTATCCAAAACTTACCATCAATTAAATGGTAAAAAATCTTCCAAAATCACCTCAGTAATTGCCGTCCGCCCACTCCTTTCAACGGTAACTTTTTCCCTTTACCCGATTTTACTATTCCAACGGCTAGTTTTCACACCTCCTGTGCGCCTACCACACCCCTACACACCCAGTGTTCCTTATGTGCCCCTAGCGCACCTTTGCGCTCCCAACGCACCTGCTACGTTCTGAACATATGCTTGCGCCTCTTGCGCACCCCTCTAGGCTTCCAAATCTGCGGCCACTTCCTGCGCGTACCATGTTTCTTTCCGTTCTTACCTTCCTTGGTGGGCATACCCCACCCTATACAGCTACTACAGCCATATATTCATTTGATCTTATACGATTTGAGCCAGCTGCCATTGGCATAGCCTGGTAACATATTGTCACACAGGGTAGCTGACCTAACAACCCTGCCATTCATGATTTCTTTAACTGTATAGGGGCTGAGCCAGTGTTGTCAGAACTTCCCTAGGTGCTTCACAAACTAGCTATCATAAAACAGGACCAATTCACCCTCCACAATTTCCTTTTGTCGAATATGTCGATCATGCCATGCCTTATCCCGAGCCTTCTGAACCTGCTGATGGAAATTAGAAATGAAACAATCTTCCTCCAAAGCCACAAGCTGCGCTAAATGCTCCTCCATGATATCAACCTCCACCATGTTTGTAAAAGGTACGATGCGCAGGCTAGGAACAATATACTCCATGGGCATAACGGCTTCCTTGACATAGACCATTCGAAACGGTGTCTTCCCAGTCAACTTCTTGTAGGTGGTTCAATAGGCCCAAAGAACAGATGAGATGCATACATCCCAGTCGCTGCGATCTGCATTATAGACCTTAGTCAGTGCTTGCTCCAAGATTTTATTAAAAGCTTCTACCGCTCCATTTTCCTGTGGATCATACAGAGTGCTATTTGCATGCTGCATCTGAAATTCTTCCGTCAAGGCATGTATTGTTTCATTGAAAAAGTGCATGCCTCTGTCGTTCATCAAGATCTTCAGACACCCAAACCTGGTCATAATCTGTTCGAAAATGAAGTGCGCAGCGGTATCTGCAGTGCAATCTTTCACAACTTATGCCTCGACCCATTTGGTTACATAGTCAGTGGAAGTTATGATGTGGCATGCACCTGTCTTCTTTCCCGGTGGGTTGATAGGCCCTACGAAATTGATGGCCCACTTGTCAAATGCTTGCAGGGCCATTTGCGGTTGCAGGGGGATTTCATCTCTACGCGATGGACTTCTTGTTCATTGGCACGTATCGCAAGCTCTGAAATAGTCGTGAGAGTCACTATGCAAGGTAGGCCACCATAGGCCAGCTCTCAAGATCTTTTGTGCCATGGCCTTCCCTGCGTAGTGACCTCCTACCACATCCTCATGAGCTTCTGCTAAAATAGCGTGCCTTTCATGCTCCAAAATTTACCTTTGCAGCACTTCATTAGCTCCCATCTTATAGATATGACCTGCGATGATGGTAAAATATGATGCGCAGGTTACCAACTCCTTATTCTGTTGTACTAAATATTTCGCAGCTGCCATTATAGTGGTCAGGAATTGAATGGTGTCAGCGAAGTGCGCATCAGCTAATTTAATGCTGAACATCTGCGCATCAGGTAATCCCTCATCTAGGTTGGTCGGTTCTTCGCTGCTTTCGATTTGGGATAGGTGGTCCAGCCCAGCATTCAACTTTCCTAGCTTGACAATGATCTTAAAATCATATTCCTGAAATAGTAGTTGTCATCGGCAGATTTTCCCCCCCAACACAAGCTTATTCACTAGGTACTTCAAATCCAAGTGATCTGTAAGAATTTTGAAGTCCACCCCTAACAGATAATGACGATACTTCTGTAATGCATATACCATGCCCAATTACTCCCACTCCATAGTGGAGTAGTTGCGCTCTGCACTAGAGAGCTTCCTACTAGCGAACACAACAGGATGGTCAATGTCTCTGTCTCCAGGCTGCGTAAGGACCGCTCCCAGGGTGATCCTTGATGCATCTATGTGAACATGGAATACCTTTGCCCAATCAGGAAAGATGAGAATAAGCGCAAAGACCATCTTCTCCTTGATTATCTCAAAGCTCTTCTGACATTTTTCATCCCAAAAAACAAAACATCCTTCTTAAGCAGTTTTTCCATAGGCACCGTGATTAGCGTGTACCCTTGAATAAACTTCCTGTAGTAGCCTATATGTCTGAGGATCGACCGCAATTGTTTCTTAGTTGTAGGTACTGCCAGGTTTATGATAACCACAACTTTCGCAGGGTCAACGATCAACCCTTGTCGGAAAACTATATGTCCGAACAAGATTCCGAAGGGTACACAAAATATGCACTTCTTGATATTCAGGGAAATCTAGTATTTTCTACAGGCATCCAAAATCATGCGTAGGTTCGAGATGTGCTTCTTCACTAAGCCGAAGACAATCCAATCATCAAATTAAACCTCCAGAAATTTGTGTATGAACTCTTTGAACATTGCGACTACTACTCGTGAGAATATGGCAGGGGAATTCTTGAGTCCAAATGGCATGACAATATACTGAAAGGATCCCCATTCAGTAGCGAATGTAGTTTTGTTGTGATCCTCATGTGAGATTCTGATCTGATGATAGCCCGAGAACCCGATAGGAAATGAGCATGCTTCTTGCCCTCCCACGCTGTCAAGGATTTCATCTGAGAACGACGTGGGAAAGGGATCATGTACACAAGCATCATTCAGTTTGCGTAAGTATACACATATCCGTATCTCTCCCTTCATCTTTTTCTCCTGAACTACCATCAGACTTACCCAGTCTGAATGTTCAACCGGTTCGGTGATACCTATGGCGAGCATCTTGTCAATGTCTTCCTCGACCTTTTGTTTATACTTAGGGTTCAAATGATAAGGCCACTGCTTCACCGAGCACACATATGTTTTTAACATGATGTGCATGACCCCTAGCTCCCCTGTGATCCCCTTAAGCTCTGAAAACTTCGTTGGGAATAAGTCCTGATACTCTGTGAGCAGTTCTGCAACTTTTTCGACTGTATCATCATCCCAGTAATCCCCAATTTTAGCCAACTTAGGCTGCTCTTTCGTGCCAATGTTGTCTTCTCGCAACTTAAGAGGCTTAGTGACATCGATAGTTTGTAGCGGGGGTCCAACAACTATGCACTCTCCCTCAGACCCTGGGATAGAGACATTGTGTGGATCTTCATCACACTCTTCTATTGCTATATTGTGGCAGTTGACAATATCCTACATCTACATTTCCCATGTTGGTGCCCCAAGTGTAGCATAAGGGCATGATTCATCAAATACGAAGGTATCTATATCCTACAGAGCTTCGTCAAGTGCCTCCATTCCTCCTGCTAACCCAAATGTCCCTACAAAATCATCCTTTAATGTTTCCCAGTGGTGGGTAGGCTGATGTAGCTCTGCATCTAAATACCATGCGGTGGGAATTGGTCCCAGGGCATGAATAAACAAGTGAACCCATTCTTCTGTAGTCCGGTCGCACCATTTCTCCACCCAAGCAAACAAATGCTCCCGTGGGTCCATTGGTCCAAGGAATGTATTTACACGCAAGTGAACCGGAGGTTCAAATCACAGGATCATCATATCCCGACACTCTTCCCAATCCTGGAATGCCCCCTTATGCGTGTCCCACCACCTCGCAAGTGTTGCACGCATGGCTAGATTAAGGGCCCATATCCTTTGCTCTCTTAGAACCTCAGCTTCAAATGCTCGCAAAACCTCCTTAATACTAAAAGAAAAATCAAAGTAGGGCATTTCTCTTACCTCAGAGGAGATACATCGGAATTTCTTGGTGATTCTAAGACATTGTAGCACAAATACATCATGTAGCCGATTCTGCCAATTTTCCATCTCCCCATCAGAGTCAGAGAAACGTTCACTATATTTTTCCCAGCAAAGCACACCATCAGTCGTGGGATTGATCCAATCTTCGTCCCACACAATTAACTTATATATGTGATCCACATCCTCTTCTTCGCGCACCAGCTCCATATACTGCTCTCCTTCCGCAGGGTCTAATGGTACTATCACCCGTGTGCCTTCATTTTCAAACATCGTGATTCTTTTCGTTAGGTTGATGATACCTCCCATATCTATGGCCCAGTCCAATCCTAAGAGCGTAGGATAGGGGTATGCATCTTCTATGATCTGAATTACCTCAAAGTCGGCCCAGACCTTAACTCCTACGATATCTACCACAATCTTTGGCAGTCTCCCCAGCAGTATGATCTTCTGCTGGTTGGCCATGCACAACTGGATAGTGGACCATTCAAAATTAGTTTCTCCCATTCACTGCCAAGTTTTCTTGGGTAGTACGTTCGCATATGATCCCAGGTCCAAAATAACCTAATCCATTTCATTATCACATATTTGTGTAGTTAGTTGCATTTCCCTACCAGTGTGTTTCTTATGTTTGTAAAATTTGTGCACATCCTTAACTTCCAGGGGTGGATTAGTTCTTTCTATGTAGCTGTCTATTAATGCTTGAATATTTTCTTCTACCCTTTGGTTGCGCAGTAGCTTGATACATGCCTGTAAAAATGGTTTGACCTTGTCATCTGCTTTGAGGTTTGCGGGGGCCTGAGAAGTAGATGCCTCAACCTTAGCAAAGTCTTGGCGAGTTGAGACAAAGGTTTCCTTTTCCTTCTATAGGTCCAAACCTTCTTATTTTATGGCTTCTTTTTGGATAAGAGGCTCAGCCGCAGCTTTCTCCTCAGCACCCCTAGTGGCCATGCTACTGCGTGCTATGACATTAATGCTTTCTCCTTCGTCTCGAGGCTTTGCCTTAACCCTTTGCACATTCTGCGTAGATGTTTGCTGCTTTTCCTGCATTTTTGCTATCATAATTGGACGGTCTTCAATCACATGGTCCAACTATCTACACTATCTGCAAGATTTCATCGCAGGGTTCAGGCATTCCCTCGCAAAGTGCCCTACTTACCCACAGTTATAACAAATAATTTGTCCTCTTCCCTGACCTGCACTTCCACCTCTTCCCCCTCCCCTGCCCCTAGTTGGGGAGCCACTTATGCCCGAGGGGGATCTTGGTGAAGAAGGGTCCGATTGTACCCTATATAGGTTTCCCCAGTCTATCATTAGATCAAAAGTTTAGCAATTCTATTCATCATGTCCTACTGATTGGCAAAACCAGCACCATTGTTGCTTCATTTCTAGGACATACACACCCAAACGAGGGCAGTGATTAGTATCATGCAGGCCGGCTACGCGAAAATCATCACACCACAATGTTGGTCCACTTGGCCCTGGGTGCAACGGACTGGGTCCCCCAGCCTGTAGGTAGTCTGTCAGTAGTAGGCACTAATCCTTGGTATGGCCTGATACCCTGCATCGTATGCACCATACATCTAGGCTAGCTTCTTTCCCTCAGTCCTTTCGCAGGTTCTGGATCTCCATGTGCATCACCTCCAGCTGGACCTGGATTTGTTGTACTCCCAACTGGGTATCATCTCTTGGCACAGATTCTAACTTCATAGAAATCTCCAAAGCTTTTTCCTACGATTCAATGGCTTGTTGAACCATAGGTACGCGCAGGTGAGGCAGTAACATAGAAATGAACCATTCCTTGTGTTGTTTGTCATCGTACAAAAATTACCCTTCTCTGATCACCTTCTTTAGCCACTGGTTAGCTTCCCATACAGACTCAGAGGGTCCTTGCTTGAAATATTTGAGGTCATTCACTATCCTAGAATATGATTTAGGCTTCCGAAACTGCTGTTTTAGGGCATTCTTAACCTCTTGAATGGTCTTATTTGCATGCTGAGCTACGTATCCCATATACCAATCCGAGGCTCTTCCTTCAAAGGCAAGGGATAGTTGCACCCTTTTCACAGCATCGTTGGCCACATTCTTCTTAGTTCATACTAACTCTGAAGAAAAACCAGAACCAATCCATATCTTCGTCCCCTACGCCCTTGAAGGTAGGTAGATTCATGTACGAGGCCATTTCATCTTCTAATGGAGGTGGAGGTACAGGTGAGTGTTTACCCCTATGCTGGCTTGAAGGTGATGTAACTGGAGGGCTATGCGCAGCCGAATCTCTTACTGGGTTGTAGATAGATCTATCTCCTTCTTGATTAGTTCTGTAGTATTTACCCCTTCGTGTTGTGCTTTCACCCATATCGGAGGTCATTCACTCGATGTGGCTACACAGAATACCTTCTTCGCACAACAAAATTTTGATTAACAAGGGTAGTGTTTTTAGGAACTTACCTCGAAACCCTTTGAAGAACCTCTGCTCTACTTCTGAATAGGACACGAACTGATCGACGCAAATTCTGTCACAAATCCTCCCAGCACACTATCCACCTAATGATATACTGTACGAGTGATGGTATTATTAGTTCTTTCTAACTGCTGGATCAACTCTAGAGTCCACTCTGTGACCCACTCGTCCTTCCAACACATCTAGAAATCTACGAGCCTTACCAGCGACTCCTGAAGATCATTCACAAATGTTACGAAGAATATTTCGTAGACTTCAGTGAAAATGTACTTCTTCCACCTCTCTGCCATCAGCTTTGCGCTGCGATTCTCTTTTACTTCAAATTCATGAACTTGTTTTTCAAACCACTCTTCAATTTCTTTCTTCTCACATCTCCAATGTTCACATGGCATTACCCAATCTCTCTTTCAAAATTCTCCTGGTCCCGGCAAGGGAACCATTTGTTGGCTTAAGGGGTCCTGACCCAAGTTCAGAGGTTAAGGTTTGCCAACAAACCCCTATACTACTGGCCCTTTTGGCAGTGACCTGCTTGCGCAGGCCAAAGTCTCACCCAAAACAGTATGGGAGGGTGCTGAAACTAGGTTTCCGCACCCTGAGAGAGAGCAGGTTAGTCAAGCAGATCCAAGTTTGCGACCTACCAAGTTCACATAGGTCTATTTTCAGGCTTCCATAGTGTATTCAGTTAGAAACCAAAACAGAGCTATTCATATCTATTTGATACCTTCACATCCACGTGCGTACAAAAATTATGATATCATAAACACATCTTATAACAGATATACTCGCAGCTGAGATAGATCTTAGATATATATATGCATAACACAGATACAATTGCAATACAAGCAGATAAATGTATTCGCAGCTCTGAACAGATTCCAAGGGTTCACTTTAACAATATCTCAATAGATCCCGATCACACAAAGGTACTTCAACTATATCCGTATATATTAGCATCCAAAACCCAGTACAACCCAAAAAAAGCCTGCGCACACAGCTAGTAGGGTCCACACACAACAGGAATGAGGATCTCCATGCACACAGCTAGTAGAAGTCCTTACTCAAACAACCCAAGACAAACCTAACAATTCGCACTTATCATCATACTGAATTCTTTCCTACCTTAAGACTCAAAATGTTTATCCATTTATATCAACTTATCCTATGCTTCCAAAGGTATACAAACTGTGGTTTGCAGACTCTTTGTCTACCCTTGACCCATTACAATGCATTCAGGGCTTTGACCCACCCAAAAACCCCTGCGTTAGACTAATTAATACCAAAAATATACAAAATTGTACAAAATTCGCAGCTTTTAGTGGGCCCTGTTCCAATAGGTCCGACGGCCCCAAACCTTTATCGCACCCCCACATACCCGAGGGTTAGCAACTCTAAACCGTGCGATAAGGGCAGTTTTATTACTTTCCCTTCCTACCATGTGGTTCCCATCCTATGGCATCGCATCCTTCCGCCCAAAACCATTCACCGCCCTCTCTCCATGCGAAAACCACATTACCGCCTCCCACGATAAACCAAAACCGTCGTCTTATTGGGAAACCAGCTCCAAAAATAGAAGAAAAGAGATATCAACACCTTAGAAATAAGCCACTTCGAGGGGGAAACCTCCAATACATTACATGAATGAACAATTCTTGGATGATATAAATTACAAAACCTCCTTTCTATATATAGGAGTCCTCAGGGCCACAATGTAATCCTAGCCGACCTAAAAATAATAATTTAAGGGCACAATAATAACAATATGGGGGTTACAAGGGTACAATAATAACAATAAGGGGGTTACACTAACAACAATAAGGGACTATACAAGTAATATAGGGACCTAACATGCCCTCTCCTTCAAAAAAGTGTTGTCCTCAATGCTTGAGTAGCTCTGGGTGCTTCTGTATAAAATTCTCATCCTCCCATGTAGAATCATCAGTGGGTAAGTTCTTCCACTTGATGAGATACTCTGAAATTGATCGGTCCCGTAGGCCATTAAGTTCTTGTCAGACTCACCGCTAGGTTCCAATATGATTTTGCCTCCTCATCAAGTTTTGGCAATATTGTTTTGAACTGAATATTTTCACCTATAACCTTCTTTAAGCATGAAACATGGAAAATTGGATGCACTCACGAAGAAGCAGGAAGCTCCAATTTGTATGCCATAGTACCAATCTTTTGCAACACCTTGTAAGGACCATAGTACTTTGGCGATAATTTATTATCCTTCATAGCCTTTATAATATTTGGCTGTATGGTCAGAATGTGAAAAACTGACCTTGGCCTCACACACTCAAAAATTTCTGGCCATGATGTTGATATGCCTGTTTCATTCGATTTTGTGCCAAATTTAGGTTATCCTTTAAGAGTTGGAGAACTTCCTGTTGATGCTCGATGTGATCCGCCACTTCTTGAACCCTAGAATTTTCCCTTAAAGAAGATGTGATGGATGGTAGATGATATCCATAAAGTGCCATAAATGGGGTCATTTTTGCTGCAGTGTGGAAGGCTGAAAAAAAGTTATACCAAATTCATTCAAAGGAGAGTTAACTATCAATCTATCACATGTTTTCTTATCAGATACAAAACAACCAAGATATCCTGATCGCTTGGTCAATTTAGTGTCCTAAATTGTTGCATTTAATTTGTCAATCCGGGAATCGTAAGCTGATGAAGTGCGGCGCACTATATGTGCAAGATAACCTATTTCTTAACTTTTTGTCGTTTTTGGTTTTCTAAGGTGAAATGGAAATTCTAAGATGAAAACAAGTTTGGTTATGTTTATTCAAGGAAGTGATATCCCCTATAATGATTTACGAAATTTTAAAAAGCAATTTGAAATTTACAATGACAAGACTTAAAAAGGAAAATGAAAATGTGCTGCTGAAATGAAAAGGTGTTGCTAATCTAATAAATCAAAACAATAAACTAGCGAGCATGAAAACTAAACTATTCTTGCTGCCAACTAAACACAAAATAACTATGCTTAAGGAAATTCAAAATTGCAACAAAATAAATCTAAATCAGATTACATCAATTTATCTTCTGACCCTTCATCATTAGTCCAGCTATGATTTTCGGAAGTAATCATAAAAAACTTGAGTAACTGATATTTAATTTGCAGAAAGTAAACTAATACTAAACCATACACTCATGATTCAATCCCTCACCATCAGTCCAGCTGTGGCTTTCGGAGGCAACTGAAGATGTCATGCATGATTTAATATATCTAAATTTGCGGAAAAGAAACTAATACTAAACTACACATTTCATAATACAATCCCTCACCATCAGTCCAGCTGTGGCTTTCGGAGGCAACTGAAGATGCTATGAGCAATTTAATATATCTAATTTTGCAGAAAGGAAACTAATACTAAACTACACATTTCATAATACAATCCCTCACCATCAGTCCAGCTGTGGCTTTCGGAGGCAACTGAAGATGCTATGAGCAGCTTAATATATCTAAATTTGTAGAAAAGAAACTAATACTAAACTACACATTTCATAATGCAATCCCTCACCATCAGTCCAGTTGTGGCTTTCGGAGGCAACTGAAGATGCTATGAGCAGATTAGTATATCTAAATTTTAACTACTGAAGCAAATAAACAAAACTGAAATGAACAGAGCAATACTGAAAATTAAACAAAAACTATGAAAAGAAAACTAGCAGCAGAACAATGTTAGTTTCATGTCATTAGTCAAAAAGCTATAAAAATGCCTGGGCTGCCCATCTAAAACCTGAAAAACATAAACACTGATCAGTGATTAACAATCATAAAGCATGAAAGATAGAAATGAAATGGAAATTATGGAAATGTATAAACAGAAATGAAACAACTGCAAAGTATGAACATATGAATGGATTATGATACAATGATTTCTAAAGAAACAAAATGAGAAATATACACTAATACACAAAACCTTAGCTGAGCAGGGGCCCTCTACACAGCCTTGGCAACGGTCCTCAAATACGAATTAAGTTAAAAAACAGAGTCTTCTCATATTAAAAAGCAGTCATTACAGAATTGTAATGTTACGGCACAAGTGCAGCGTAATCACTACAGAGCAGACTAATCAAAGGATAACAGAGACTACATTCACTAATATCGACTAACTTCATATGCGTATGCAAACGCAATATATATAACAACAAACTATAACTGTTTCCTAAAGTTCATGCTAGTGGAGAGCACGTAGACCACTACGTCCACGGATATAGGAGTATGGCCGTGTTGGAAAGTAGATCTACGAAAGGTGGATGCTTGAATTCGACTCTAGAACCCTGTACAGATGTCGATTTAACCTCCGCAGGCTTAGAAACGGTCGTATGGGTCTTCATGTGACACGAAACAGAGTCCGGCCGACATGAAACTCCATGGTTGACTTCCATGTGGACGCCTTTGACCGCGGCTTCTTTGGATGAGTTTTCTTGAACCAATAGGACACGAACCATGTCCACGTCATTCTTGACCTGCCCATGTGGCTCGTTTCCCTTGTAGACACCTGTAGCATAGAGTTTCACAAAATAGTTGCGGAAAGTTGCAGCAGCTGCGGAAAGTGGCAAGATTCCGCAGCTGAATGAACAAAATCTAGATCAAATAGCAAACACAAAAATATAATTAAAAACCATGTTAAATTCTCTTTTGCACATGATATTGACAATTTGGGAGGTTTAGGAGAGTGAAAAAGGTATGGAAAAGTGTATGGAAAAGATGCAAATTTGGGACTCAACATACCCCCACTATGAAGGTGTTGCATGTCCTCATGCAACCAAAATTTTGATACTCTTTCTTCAATTCATGTGCCTTGATACTTCAGCCAGCACATCCAATCCTCTTCTCTTCGTCCTTGGTACTGCCATCATTCTGGGTTTCTTCATTAAGCACCTAAATTTGATATTTACAAGTGCTCTGCTCAATTTCTGGCATTTCCTTTTCAATTTCTTATTCTTCTTTTGCCATATTCCCAAATGTAACATAGTATTATCATGGATGATCTTGTCCATCTTGCCTTGTTCTTTCAATGTTTCATTTTCATTTTTTATGTGCCTATTTAAAAGCTCCAGCTCAAAAATTTCTTGTTTTAATGATTGAACTAAATCATCCTGCAATGTATGAGGCTGAATAGAAGAAGTACTTGGACCTGTGGCTGCCTTTTCCAAAGATTCTATATAGTCATATACCTCCTGCTGCTTGGGGTCTATTTCAGGTGTCATTTTTATTGGGCTGTCCCCAAAATGCCGTAAAGGAGAGTTATGTTCAAAATCTGGCCGAGGAGGGCTTACATCAATATTTTGCTGAGAATAAGATGGAGTATGCTCATTGTCTGATTGGGAATGGAATGAACCAGGTTCACTAACTGACTGAGATGGACTATGGTCAGTTGGGGACTGTTCAGATGTCTCCTCACCCAAATCAATGAAATGAGGACCCTTAATTTGCGTTTTTCTCAATTTCCCTTTAAGTCTGTCGCTTCTCCTCACACGCTGTGGTACACTATCCTTTTGTTTTTGTTTTCCTTTCTCTGCCTTCTTGGGCATGGATGACTGTTTTTGAAGATAAACTAATCTTTCAGAGAGTATTTGATGATCTTCTTCTTCAGAAGAAGGAGTTTTATGTACAGCCTCAATAGTTTCTTTCCCTTTTGGTATTATTGGCTTTTTACCCTTGATTTCCTTCTTCTTTCTTTTTACCAATCTCTCTTCTCTATCAGTTCTTTCCATAGTAGTAGTAGGAGTGTTTTGGATTTCCTCAATTGTTCTTTTCCTCCTACTTCTTCTTGCTGTACTAGCTGCGGGAATTTCCTGAGCATGAGTAATTTGGGTTTCAACATTTATTCTTTTTCTTCTACTCCTTCTTATTGAACTACCTTCAGGAATTTCCTGAGGTTCCTCAAAGAAATTTCTAACTAGAAATTGTTCCCATGTGTCTTTTCTTTCCTTTAACTCCTTTTCAATCAGAATTTTTATAAGGCCTTGGTGATATAGATGAGGCTCTACATCTCCTAAGTGTTTTTGAACAGTCACAGCCATTTTCTTCAAGCTATTGAATAGAAAATATGGGAGATTAAGAGTTTGGTTTTCTAGAAAATTCATTAATAGCCTGGTATGGTACATGTACATGGACCCAAAACGGCCTTCACATGTAATGAATTTCTGAACAATTAGCAGTAAAGTGGCCCATTCTTCCTTCAATGCATGCACAAAATTCCTCTCTTAAAAACAGTTATGTCCATACCTTGGTTTCGTAAGATTGTTCTCCATGCCTCATCACTGATGCTTTTATTTTTGAACCAAAGTTCTCCCTCCTGAAGAAGTTCCGTGGCTGTTGCTATTGATGCTTCATTGACCGAAAACTTGAGGTCTCCAATTTCTGCTTCTGAGCCATCAAACGACCTTGCAAATGCTTTCGTAACTTCTCTGTGGTAACCTCTGAATTTCTGAATAAAACGCAGCCATTTTGCTTTCTTCAATATCTCCTTTGCTTGCAGATATCCCTCTATAAACTTTGGTCCTTCCGGCTCTGCCCTTAGCAATTTACCCATTTCACTTCTCTGTTTTTCACAAATTTTCCTTCGTGAGGGTTTCAAATGGAAGTAGAATGGTTGAATGCTCAGGAACGAGCACAATGGCTGTGGGGATGTATCATAAAATGGGAATGAATGAGACTGTGGGTAGATATCCGGGAGTGAGAATGAGCAAAAGGAACGAAACGGAATGAAACAGAATAGAGTGGGGTTTCGGAAACATAACAAAGATAGGACTGAGTAGATTGATAGAATATAACACATTCAGCTGCATTTTGAATTTTGGTGGCTACGAAATAAATGTGAACACGTTTCAATCAACGGTTGTGACTTGATGCGGCTGTAAGAGTCCTTGGTCAAATCAAATACGCTTCATTATCACCGGTGGGATATTGGATCATGAGTGAAAACCGGGGTTTAATGATGAAACCGTTTGTGAATAAATGCAAGAGGATAATATGGAGATCGTGAAAGGTTACGGAACTGTCAATATAATCATTGCGCGTAATGGATAGAGCTCATGGTTCAAAACTATATAAAAATGTGTTTTTCAATACTATTTGAAATAAATTTTATTCATACCTTTGGAATCTTTGCCTTTGCCCTTGGTCTTCAACTGAATGATCTCCATTGGTGTCTTGAATGCTCCATTGATCCTCTCTCCTGCATTTTATTTCATAATTATGAAAATAACATCTGATTGTACATTCTCTTTGAAAACAGAGTAGTAGCTGCGGAATCTGCTTCTGGCTGCGGAAACTGGAGTCAGCTGCGGAAACAGATGTCAGCTGCGGAAACTGACACAGCTATTACTTTGATGAATGGAAATGAACAAATGACAAATGACCAGATGGAAATGGTCATGAAAAAGATTTTTATTGATGGAATGGAATGAAATGAAGTGAATGAAGTGGAATGAGATGAAATGAAATGGAATGAAGTGGAATGAAGTGGAATGAAGTGGAATGAAGTGGAGTGGGTGGTGACAAAGCTTGTGAAATGAAGGAGAGATTTTTTTGGAAAATATAGAGTGTCAGGTTTCCCTGATTTTCACCCTATATTTTCTGTATAAGACTGCCAATCAATGATTGGTTTTCAGGCTTATACCATTATTATTATTATTATTATTTTTTTTTTAAAACTGAAAAACAAAAGCTAGGCTGGTGGAGAAGAAGAATTCTTCTGTACCAGCCTGATTGCAGAACTTTCTTGAAACATCTTGACAAAGTCCTCTTTTGAGAGTGGCTTATGATAAACTTTCAATCTATGGCCATTCACGATAAGAGGAGTTTGAAACTCATCAATGGTCTTGATTCTTACAACTCCATTGCTAAAGATCTTGTCAATCTCATATGGCCCAAGCCAATGAGTCTGAAATTTCCCTTGAAAATATTTAAACTTGGAGTCAAATAGCAATGCCCAATCTCCTTCTTGAAACTTCTTCCCTTTGATATATTTTTCATGCCATTTAGTTCTTTGATATTGAACTAGATCAGTTCTTAGAATTGCTTCTTGTCTGATCTCATCTAGCTCATTCAACTGCTCCATTCTATGCTTTTGGGCTTCTGATAAGTCCATCCCCAACTGAACTGCTATCTTGAAGGTCTTAACTTGGAACTCAATGGGGAGCAAGACTTCTTTCCCATAAACAAGTTCATAGGGAGAATGTCTTGTTGTATTTCTCCATGTAGTTCTGTAGGCCCACAAGGCTTCAGAAAGCCTTTCTGCCCAATCTCTTCTATGTAGATGAATAGTTTTGGTGATGATACTTTCAAGAACTTTATTTGTGGACTCCACTTGACCATTTGCTTGCGGATGGTAAGGAGTAGATCTTCTGTGCTTGATTTTGTATTCTTCCATCAACTTTTCCACCAAATTGGATGTGAATTGGCTCCCCTGATCTGTCACAATTTCTCTTGGAACACCAAAGCGAGTAAAAATATCCTCATAAAGAAAATGAACAACCGAATTTTCAGTAGCAGATACTAATGCTTTAGCTTCTACCCATTTAGTAACATAATCAGTGCAAACCAATATATACTTCTTTTGCTTAGATGGTGGATTAATAGGTCCAATGAAATCTAAAGCCCATTTTTCAAAGGGTTCAATGAGTACATGTGTTTGCAATGGAATTTCATTTGAAAGGGTAGGTTTCCCTACTCTTTGGCAGCTATCACACCTTTTGACATATTGTTTTGCATCTTTGAAGAGGGAAGGCCAATAATATCCTAAAGAGAGGATTTTATAGGCCGTCCTTTGGTCTGCAAAGTGTCCGCCGCATGGTTCATCATGACATGCCTTAAGAATATCAGGCATTTCATCTTCCCTGACACATCTTCTGATCACAAGATCTGGCCCTGTTTTAAACAATTCGTTAGAAATCCATGAATATTTTGAACTCTCCCGAATAATCTTTCGTTTTTCTCTTGGAAATAAATGTGAAGGTAGTTTCCCTGTAACCAAATAGTTAGCAATATCTGCATACCAAGGGGTCTTAATAGTTACTGCAAACAAGTATTCATCAGAAAATTTATCTTCTACAGGAGAATCTTCTTTAGTATTCTGAATCCTAGACAAGAAATCAGCTACTGTATTCTGTTTTCCTGGTCTATCCAACACAGTAATATTGAATTCTTGCAAAATTAAAAGCCATCTTGTCACTCTGCCATTAGTAACAGGTTTGTTCATCAAATATCTAATTGCAGAATGGTTAGTATGAATAAAAGTTTCATAGCCTGTTATGTAATGTCTAAACTTATTAATTGCATGAACAACAGCTAAAAACTCTTTTTCAGTCACAGTATAGTTCAACTCTGTGGGAGTCAAATTTTTACTGGTGTAATAAATGGCATAAGGAATTAAATCTTTTTGACCCAACACAGCTCCAAGAGCTGCATATGAAGCATCCGTAGAAATATGGAAAGGAAGTTTCCAATTTGGTCCTCTCAAAATAGGTGCTTTAGATATTCTTGTTTTCAAAGTTTCAAAAGCTGATTGACAATCAGGATCCCATTTAAATTCACAGTCTTTTGTAAGCAATTTGAAGAGTGGAGATGCAATTTTAGTGAAGTTTTCTATAAATCTTCTATAGTAACCAGTAAATCCTAGAAAACTTCTAACATCTCTTTGACAATTTGGAATAGGCAACTTGGAGATGACTTCAACTTTGATCTATCAACCTTAATTCCATCTCCTGAAATATGATGTCCTAAAAAAATCCCTTCAATAAACATCATAAAGCATTTTTCATGGCTTAATGAAAGGTTTGTTTCTTTACATCTTATAAGAACTTTTTCCAAATTTTCTAATGCCTCTTCAAATGAATTACCATAAACTGTAAAATCATCCATATAAACCTCTACACAATCATGGATTAGATCAAAAAAAATTCCTAGTACTGCTCTTTGGAATGTTGCTGGTGCATTACATAACCCAAAAGGAAGCACTCGGTAGGCAAAAGTTCCCCATGGACAAGTAAATATGGTCTTATCTTGATCTTCAGGTGCTACCTGAATTTGATTATAGCCACTAAAACCATCCAAAAATGAAAAGTACTTTTTACCTGCTAATGTATCTAATACCCGATCAATAAAAGGCAAAGGAAAGTGATCCTTCAAAGTTGCTTTGTTCAATTCCCTGTAATCAATGCATACCCTCCATTTACCATTCTTTTTAGGCACTATAACCAAAGGAGAAACCCATCGGCTATCTGAGATTGGATAAATGAAGTTTACATTGAGAAGTTTTTGGAGCTCTTCTTTCACTATCTCCCTAAGATTTGGATTCATCCTTCTTTGAGGTTGTCTGATTGGTCTACCGTTTTCCTCAATATAGATATGATGGATGCAAGTCTTAGGATCAATACCTTTCATGTCAGTATACTCCCATGCAAATGCAGTAGAATGTTTTTGCAAGATTTTGGTTAGTTCTTCTTGTTGTGACTTTTCCAAATGTTTGTTGATATTCAATGTTTTTTCTGGAAAAATCTCAATGGTAGAACTACCAAACTCTTCCATAGAGTAAAGAGACATTTGTCTTGATGATAAATATTCTATGTCAGATTCCAACCGAAATTGTGTGGGGTCATATTCTGAAGATATCTCAAAATTTTCTAATGTGTTCAGAATTTGACTATCCTCACTGATTTCAGAAATGGTAAAGACATGTTGTATAGTGTTCTCATCATCGACCCATTCATTGTCTCCTATTTCTGTGATTGCTCTTGCTGGAGGATACAAATTGAATTTCTTTGTCGAATTACCATTTGAAATGTACATGTCTCCATATCTACAACTAATAAAAGCATCAGCTGTGGCCAGCCAAGGTCTTCCTAAGATAATTGGATGTCCTCCTAGATTACTTTTGGGAGTCAAAATCATAAAGTCTACTGGATATTCCCAAGAATCTAAGGAGACTGAAATATCTTCTAATACACCATCCGGTTTAATAACCGATCGATCTGCAAGTTGCAATAAAGTAGGTGTAAAAAGAAGGTTAGGAAGTTTTAACTGTTCCATAGTCTGTCTACTCATAATGTTGATAGCAGCCCCTAAGTCAATCAATGTGTTTGGAATTTCTATTCCATTTATATGTGTCTTGACAATTGGACTTCCTGAATCTACATACTTCTGCATAGTAATTTTTCCCATCATAATGTCTGCAATCTTTCCTACCAGGTGGATTCTTCTTGTGTCTTTTAGTTTCCTTCCTGGTCTTTTGAAACTCAACTCCTTTATAGTTTTTGCTAGAATAGGAATTTCTCGAATGGCTTGTAGCAATGGAATCTTGATACAAACATTCTTCAATTCATCTAGAAAGTCATACTTAGGCAACAAGATTTTTTTTTCCACCCCCTTATCAATTTGTAGTCTTTCCCGAAAAGGAGGTGTAGATGAAAATGCAGGTTGCTCAACTATAGGAGTTGTGGGTGTTAACTTTTCTTTTTCTTTTTGCATGCTTGAATTTTGAAGAGATTCTTCCTCAGAACCCTTATTGACTTGAAGAGAGTCCTCCTCAGAGGTATATTGCTCTTGAATATCTATAGAAGGTTTTTCTAAAACTCTACCAGATCTGAGTTGTACATCGTTGAGAGGAACAATCATGTAGGTAGGAAATTGTTGTCCTTCTATCATATAAGTAGTTTGAGGATTCTTATTGTTAGGATTTGGCAATGGCTGAGCTGGAAGTTGATTTGTCTTCTGTTGGTATGGAAGCATGAGTTGAGGATTTGAATTTTGTTGAGAAGGTTGTTGTTGTGGGAATGGCAATGAAAGTTGTGGATTTGGGCTTGGAAGTTGTGGAATTTGTTGACTTTGAAAAGATGGAGGATATTGATAAAATTGAGCAAATCTCCCATAAGGATTTTGCATCCCTTGTACCCATGGCTGATATGAATTTTGATGTTGGGGCCAAGGTTGTTTCCAAGGATTCCAATTTGGTGGGGTTTGAAGATTCATAGGGTTGTTAAACCCTTGAGTTTGTTGTCCCTGCCAAGGTCTTCTTGCAACAAAACAGAGAGATTCTACTGAATTTGGGTCTTCTTGAAAGACAGCTTTGAGTCCAGGAATTGAAGGACAATCCTGATCTCATGATTCTCTGAGCAAATCATACATGTTTCTACAACTTTTGCATCCAAGGGACATTCCCTTAAAGCATGTTTCTTCCTACATTTCGGACAAAAGGTGGCTAAAGCATCTGTTTCTGCTTTCTGCTTGTTTTGGATTTTAAGGGTGTCTAGTTGTTCACTAAGGCTCCCTAAAATATCAGTTTTGAACTCATCAAGCATATTACCAATCTCTGCCCTACTTACCGATCCAGTTGCAGATTTTTTAGCCCTAATAAGAGAAGAATCCCTAGGCCCTTTTCCAGTTTTAGATTTTCCCCTTGAGAGATGGATACATAGTTCTGTTATGTCACGAAATGGGAGCTGAGAAATGTCTCCTTTCCCCATCATGTTTAAAATGTCTATCCATTCATCTCTAATGGCTTTTAATGGGAGGGCTTTCAAGGTTTCATTATCTAAGTTGCTCATCTTTGCTCTTTTCAAGTTGTATTGAAATATTTCAATTAAGTCTTCCAAATTTTCATCTTCTTTTTGCATCATTTTGAATACCTCATCCTTGTGATTGGTAGGCATACAATAGTCCAAGTATATATCCAAAAATGTTTGTTTCATATCATTCCAAGTCCTGATAGATTGAGTGGCTAATCCCATGAACCATTTCAAAGCAGATCCCTTCAATGTTGAAGGAAACAGTTTGAGTTTTTGAGAATCTTCCATATAGTCATAAGTTCGGCACACTACTTCAAACTCAAACAGAAATGTTTCAGGATCCTCACTTCGCAATCCATAAAAGTTAGGGAGAACAAATGGTGAAATATTTTTCATTGTTGCATGAGTTTCCTCATCAACTATAGGGAATCCCAACAAATCCCTATTTCTACCATTATTTCCTTCACCATTGTTATCTCCATTATCTCCTCCTCTTCTACCTCCACCTCTATTTATTACTTCCTCTGCCATGATAGTTTCTTTAGAGTCCTTATAGTCCTCTAGTTCTTCTATCAAGGAAGGATGAGAGAAAGTTTCTTTGTTTTCTAAGTAGGCTTTAGTAGGTGGTATAGGAGAATCCTCTAATTCAGCTGTTCTTTGACTTCCAAAAATCTTCAGGCTAGGGGTAGATGATGGTGAATCTGGTCTATGCCTTGAAGAAGATGGAGTTGTGAAAATCGAACTCTTGGCTTTAGCTATAAACCTTCCCCTAGAATCTCTTGCTCTATGCATGTCATTTTTTTTATTTTTTATTTTTTTATTTTTATTTTTTTTTTAAAGTTGGGCTAATAATCCTCTTTCTGATCTTCCAGGTCACACTAGGTGCAAGAAGAGAGCATACTTAATAAATTACTAAACCAATAACTCTCTTTTCTGATCCTCCAGATCACACTAGGTGCAAGAGGAGAGCATACTTCAAGAAGTTATCAAGTTTTCCCTTCTTTTTATGATTTTATGTTTTTTTTTTAAGAAATTGGCTACCTAGTTACACTTCCCCGGCAACGGCGCCAAAATGTTTGGTCAATTTAGTGTGTCCTAAATCGCTGCATTTAATTTGTCAATCCGGGAATCGTAAGCTGATGAAGTGCGGCGCACTATATGTGCAAGATAACCTATTTCTTAACTTTTTTTCGTTTTTGGTTTTCTAAGGTGAAATGGAAATTCTAAGATGAAAACAAGTTTGGTTATGTTTGTTCAAGGAAGTGATATCCCCTATAATGATTTACCAACTTGAAATTTTAAAAAGAAATTTGAAATTTACAATGACAAGACTTAAAAAGGAAAATGAAAATGTGCTGCTGAAATGAAAAGGTGCTGCTAATCTAATAAATCAAAACAATAAACTAGTGAGAATGAAAACTAAACTATTCTTGCTGCCAACTAAAGACAAAAGAACTATGCTTAAGGAAATTCAAAATTGCAACAAAATAAATCTAAATCAGATTACATCAATTTATCTTCTGACCCTTCATCATTAGTCCAGCTATGATTTTCGGAAGTAATCATAAACAACTTGAGTAATTGATATTTAATTTGCAGAAAGTAAACTAATACTAAACCATACACTCATGATTCAATCCCTCACCATCAGTCCAGCTGTGGCTTTCGGAGGCAACCGAAGATGTCATGTATGATTTAATATATCTAAATTTGCAGAAAAGAAACTAATACTAAACTACACATTTCATAATGCAATCCCTCACCATCAGTCCAGCTGTGGCTTTCGGAGGCAACTGAAGATGCTATGAGCAGCTTAATATATCTAAATTTGCAGGAAAGAAAACTAATACTAAACTACACATTTCATAATACAATCCCTCACCATCAGTCCAGCTGTGGCTTTCGGAGGCAACTGAAGATGCTATGAGCAGCTTAATATATCTAAATTTGCATAAAAGAAACTAATACTAAACTACACATTTCATAATACAATCCCTCACCATCAGTCCAGCTGTGGCTTTCGGAGGCAACTGAAGATGCTATGAGCAGCTTAATATATCTAAATTTAACTACTGAAGCAAATAAGCAAAACTGAAATGAACAAAGCAATACTGAAATTAAACAGAAACTATGAAAAGCAAATTAGCAGCAGAATAATGTTAGTTCCATGTCATTAGTCAAAAAGCTATGAAAATGCCCGGGCTGCCTATCTATAACCTGAAACAAGAACACTGATCAGTGATTAACAATCATAAAGCATGAAAGACAGAAATGAAATGGAAATTATGGAAGTGTATAAACTCACGGAAATACATTGTGTAACCGGCTCAAAAATAGAAGAAAGAGATATGGACACCTTTAAGGGCACAATAATAACAAAATGGGGGTTACAAGGGTACAATAATAACAATAAGGGGGTTACACTAACAACAATAAGGGACTATACTAGTAATATTGGGACCTAACATGCCCCTCTCCTTCAAAAAAGTGTTGTCCTCAATGCTTGAGTAGCTCTGGGTGCTTCTGTATAAAATTCTCATCCTCCCATGTAGAATCTTCGGTGGGTAAGTTCTTCCACTTGATGAGATACTCTGAAATTGATCGATTCCGTAGTTGTCGAGTTCTTTTTTCCATGACTGCTTCAGGTTCCAATATGATTTTCCCTTCCCCATCAAGTTCTGGCAATGCTGTTTGAACTGGAAGATTTTCACCTATAACCTTCTTTAAGCATGAAACATGGAAAACTGGATGTACTCGCAAAGAAGCAGGAAGCTCCAATTTGTATGCCATAGTACCAATCTTTTGTAACACCTTGTAAGGACCATAGTACTTTGGCGATAATTTATTATCCTTCTTAGCTTGCTTGAGGGAAATTTGTTTATATGGTTGTAGCCGTAAAAATACCCAATCTCCTACATCAAAATTTCTCTCGCTGCGATGTTGATCTGCCTGTTTTTCCATTCGATTTTGTGCCAAATTCAAGTTATCCTTCAAGAGTTGGAGAACTTCTTGCTGATGCTCGATGTGATCTTCCACTGCTTGAACATTCGAATTTTCCCTTAAAGATGATGTGATCGATGGTGGATGATATCCATAAAGTGCCATAAATGGGGTCATTTTTGCTGCGGTATGGAAGGAAGTGTTATACCACCATTCAGCGAGAGGTAACCACTTGACCCATTGTGTTTGTTTATCAGATACAAAACAACGAAGATATCCTTCCAGACATTTATTTACTATCTCAGTTTGACCATCAGATTGAGGATGATAAGATGAGCTATGAGCTAATTGAGTACCCAAACAAGAAAATAACTCCGTCCAAAAATTTCCCATAAAAATGGGATCTCTGTCGCTCACAATAACCCTTGGGCTTCCATGTAGCTTTTGAATTCTGTCCACAAATGTAGTAGCAACTGTACTTGCTTTAAATGGATGAGATAATGCACAAAAGTGTGCGTACTTGGTAAGTCTATCAACTACCACCATGATGACACTCTTTCCTTCGGACTTAGGTAAACCTGTGATAAAATCCATTGAAATCTCCTCCCAACGTTGACTTGGAATGGATAAAGGTTGTAGAAGTCTCGGGTCTTAATTGTTTCCACTTTATTCTGCTGGAAAACCAAACATTCCGCCACAAACTTTTGAATATCAGATTTAAGGCCATCCCAAAAAAATTCTTTCTTCACCCTGTGGTAAGTTTTTAAAAATCCTGAGTGTCCTCCTAAAGGAGAAGTGTGCAATTCCAAAAGAATCTTTTGTTTTAGTTGGGAATTCTTACAAAGATATAAGAGATCTTTGTACCATAAGGAATCATTTTTCCAACTAAATGTATCAGATGTACTAGGATCTTGCTGCAACTTTTGAATGAGTGTCCATACATCTTTATCCTTCTTCCATTCATCTCTTGCTTCAGTTATCCAATCTGGTTGGATAATAGAAATGGCACAAAGCAATGCTTCCACCTCTTCATTCTTTCTTGAGAGTGCATCTGCAACAACATTAAACTTTCCTTTTTTGTAGATTATTTCAAAGTCATAACCCAACATCTTTGTGACCCATTTTTGCTGCTCTTCTAAAGATAGTCTTTGTTCCAAAAAGTGTTTAAGACTATCATGATCAGTTTTTCCTTGAAGTGTCTTCCCATTAGGTAAGTTCGCCATTTCTTTAGTGCATGCAGTACTGCTAACATTTCCTTCTCATAAATAGGTTTCTGTAAATACTTTCCTTTGATTGGACGACTTCCAAAAGCAATGGGTCTTCCTTCCTGCATTAAAACTGCACCAATTCCATTTCCTGAGGCATCACATTCCACAATAAAGGTTTTTGTGAAGTCTGGCGTAGCTAAGACCGGTGCCAGGCACATTGCCTCTTTAAGATGTTCAAAGGCCTTAGTTGCTTCAGGAGTCCATGAAAATGCATCTTTCTTCAATAATGTTGTTAGAGGTGCTGCTATTCTTCCATAATTCTTAAAAAACTTACGATAATAGCCTGTTAACCCGAGAAATCCTCGCAACTGCTTTATTGTCTTAGGGACTTTCCATTCCTTAATGGCTTTAATTTTGTTAGGGTCTACTTTAACACCCTTGTGGGATATAATATGACCCAGATATTCCACCTCTTGTACTCAAAAGAAACATTTGGATGCTTTTGCATATAATTGTTTCTCCTGCAATAGTTTGAGCACCCTGTCAACATTTTCAACATGATCCTTCCAAGACTTGCTATAGATTAGTATATCATCAAAAAATACCAGCACAAATTTTCTAAGGAAGGGTTTGAAAATGGAATTCATAAAACCTTGAAATGTAGAAGGTGCATTGGTAAGGCCAAAAGGCATGACCAAAAATTCATAATGACCCTCATGAGTTCGAAATGCTGTTTTTGGAATATCTTCAGTCTTCATTCTAACTTGATGATATCCTGAACGAAGATCCAACTTGGTAAAATAAATTGCTCCATGTAATTCATCCAATAATTCATCAATCACAGGAATGGGAAATTTATCTTTAATGGTGAGCTTATTGAGCTCCTTATAATCCGGACACATTCGCCATGATCCATCCTTCTTGTGTACCAATACTACAGGAGCGGAGAAAGAACTTTGACTAGGTTGAATTATACCCGCCTCTAACATTTTTGCAATCATACGTTCAATTTCGCTCTTTTGGACGTAAGGATATCTATAAGGCCTGATGTTTGGAGGAACACTTCCTGGAATCAAATGAATGGCATGATCATGATCACGAATAGGTGGGAGTCCTTTGGGAGTTTCAAACACCTTGGAATGATTGTCCAAGACTTGTTGGAGATCTGCAGAAATAGATGATTTTGATGTCGGAACTTCTAGTGAGCATAATTGTGAAATTACGCCTCGATGTTCTTTCTTTAGAATCTTTGTCATGACATTAGAGATTATTATCCTTCATGGCTTCCCTTCAATACCCCGTAATTCAACTTCCTTTCCTTCTGAAAAAAATTTCAAGAAAAGTTCTTGAAAATTAAAAGCTACCATCCCCAAAGATTGTAACCATTGTACTCCTAGTACAACATCAGCACCTCCCATAAGAATGGAAAGCATTGGACTAGTCAATACATATTCCCCCATGGTTAGCTTTATATTATGGCATTTTCCAGAGAAATTTATAGTTCCTCCATTTGCAACCATCACTTGACATTCTGGTGCTGGGTATAGGAAACAATTTAATTCCTTGGCTACCTTATAATGAATAAAATTATGGGTGCTACATGAATCAATCAACACTATTACCCTTTTCTTCTTTATATGTCCTTCTATCTTGAGAGTTTGAGGAGTGGTAATTCCTGCCAGTGCATTACACGATATGGTCGGATTCATTTCTTCCTCTTCTAGGGGTGGTTCCCGGTGTATATCCTCTTCTTGTTCATTTTCTTCTTCTTCTTCACAATCTATGTAAAATAATTTCTTCTCAGCACACTTATGACCTTTAGTGTATTTGCTATCACAACTGTAGCAAAGCCCTTTTGCTCTTTTTTCTTCCAATTGCTGTGGTGTCAACCTTGTAGGTTGTGGAAATCTAGGCGTAGCAACATTTCCTTCTTTATAGAATTGAGTGGTAGGCTTCCTTGTCGCCATAATTTTACATTCAACTTTTCTTGCCAACCTGAATGCCTTCTCCAATGAATCAAGTTCCAAAACGTGAACTTCATGTTGGATGTTATCCTTTAAAGTGCCTAGGAAGAGATCAATCCTGTGTTCCTCTGTAAGATCAGTTACCCTTATATTCAATTTTTGGAAGTCCTCAATGTGCTGCCCCACTAAACCCTTTTGTTCGAGATTTATCAATTGGGTAAAGAAGGTGTTGCTCTTTGTATCCTCATAATGTGCTATCATTTCCTCCGTAAAAATTGACCAAGTGACAATTTTTTTACGGGAGCAAAGCCATCGATACCATACAAATGTATTTTGTTCTAAATGTAAAGTTGCAATGCGTACCTTTGTGTGTTTTGCACGTTATGGAGATCAAAATATTGCTCCATCTGTAGTATCCATGTTACAGGATCCTTTCCATCAAACTTCCTCATATCCATTTTTGGAATATGGTGGTTCTTCCCGCCAACATTAGAGTTTCTGAAATCACGATTAACATTTATTTTGTTCTCATCATGAGGTTTTTCTACTATATTTCCGCCATTAGGAATCATTTCTTGTTTTAAGCTTGTCATCAAGCCTTCCATGTATGATTTTAGATCATTCTTCATGTTTTCCATGTTGTCTTTCATGTCATCCATCTTAGCTTCGATGCCCACTTCCATGCCATCCATCTTAGCTTCCACGCCATCCATCTTAGCTTCCACGCCTTTCTTCAAACCGTCCATCTTCACTTCCACGCCATCCATCTTAGCTTCCATGTCTTTCTTCAAACCGTCCATCTTCACTTCCACGCCTTTCTTCAAAACTTCCATTTCATTTTTTGTTGCTTTTTGCGAGAGTGAAATTTGTTGCACTTGCTCTTGTAATTTTGATAGATCATGTTGCAATTATTCATCTTCATGAGTCATGGTAGAGCCTTCTGAAGGCTTAATGGGTGTTGAATTCTTTTTAGGCGCCATTTTAGAATCCAATATTGATACCTTTTTACTTTCTTCGAGGAGCTCGATATTGAAATTGTATTATCTCCGTGATTGGTGATCTTCAATATCTAAAATTCAGCAATCGTAGTAGCCCTCTGAAGCTTCTTTCAAATGCCACAGGTCCGACCTGATTTGGATTCTCCAAGACAAAGTTGTGTCCAATCTCCCACAATGACCTAATTCTGGACTGGTTCAGTAGAGCGAACTTGTACGACTTGCCACGTGTCACTGTTTTGTCCTTTGTCTTTGAAATTGATAGAGAAGAAACTACAGGCCATGTACTGGTGATCACTTTTGACGGCACTCCAATCCAATCTTCAGAGAGAGAGTTATTAAAATTTTCCCACGATCACCTCTTTGAGATGAAATTCAGGAGCCTGAAAAAGCACTACCTTCCACAGATCATATCTCCAAAAATATTGCGAACCAAGCTCTGAAATTTTTTGACGAATTTCCTCAGGATTTCAGCTTCGCACCATACAAATTTCAGATTCTGAACCTTCGTAGAAAAATTTTTATAGCGAAAATTCCACGATGACCTGTTTAGGAGCTTGAAAAAAGGCCTAACTTCCACAGATGATATCTCCGAAAATATTGCGAACCAAGCTCTGAAATTTTTAGACAATATTCCTCAGGATTTCAGCTTCGCACCCTAAACATTTCAGCTTCTGAAGCTTCGCAGAAAAAACGCTATAGCGAAAATGCCACGATGACCAGTTTGGAGCAGCGAAACCCTAGAATCCAAAGCTCCGATACCAAATGTTGTGTAACCAGCTCCAAAAATAGAAGAAAAGAGATATCAACGCCTTAGAAATAAGCCACTTCGAGGGGGAAACCTCCAATACATTACATAAATGAAAAATTCTTGGATGATACAATTTACAAAACCTCCTTTCTATATAGGAGTCCATGGGGCCATAATGTAATCCTAGTGGGCCACAATGTAATCCTAGCCGGCCTAACAATAATAATTTAAGGGCACAATAATAACAAAATGGGGGTTACAAGGGTTCAATAATAACAATAAGGGGGTTACACTAACAATAATAAGGGACTATACTAGTAATATAGGGACCTGAAATGGGTAAGCACAAACTAGCTATGGAGTAAGGGTATTCCTACCATCCTTAGGAAGTGGTGGTATAGGTCCCAAAATACAAGTAAAACCTTGGGCTAGGGTTATGGTAGCACAATGAAAGAAAATTCCCTATTATCATCTTGAAACCCACTAACACTTAGGTTTCTCACCAAACTAGCCATCTCAATCATAGGTTATCTTTCCCCAACCTCGCCCACATAACTCAAGAGGGTATCCTCACTCTATATCATTATAGTACCTTAGGTTGACTCCTTCTATGAGGGCTTTAATGTATGCTAGCTAGGTAAATATCTATCCTAGGACACCATGGATGTTTTTACGAAAATTTAACACTAGTTACACATTTCATTCATCTCTTTGTCAGGTTTCTCTTACTCATTTTGGATGGGCATATGGATTTGGTAGCTTTTTATGGAAGGAATGATATAATATACTAAAATAATCCCTTAACTCACCAAATATCAAAAATTTTATGTGCATGAATTCATCTTCACACATGGACCTCTCTTAACAATTTCCCAATTACTTGGCACAAATCCTAAAGTTGGTCTCTTTTACATAATTTGGTATAATTAATTTGGGTTGTAATATAGTAATGGTTAAATATTAGACTTTACTATGGGTCACCTTATGACCCCCTTGTTCCTCTATTATGGACTCATATTCCCTCTATATTATTTTACATTCCTTTGTCATGAAGCTAGTTGTGACTTTTATTAATAAAATAATTGAGCTCAATTACTTTACTTATATTTTCGCTTGTTCATATCATCAATATCACTATCCTATATAACCAATATTTATAAATACATTACAAAATTAGGGGTATTGCATGAAAATCATATTTGGGGACACTAATTATGAATTTTATTAACCAAAAAATGGATATAAGGATCCCTCACTACGCTCACATCAATCAAAAACATTTATGGCAATCATATTCATCTAGATTTGGTGCTTAGGATGATTCATGTGTAGTCTACATGTTAAAAATTCTCAACCTCTTTGTTCTTTACACTCTAGTATGATATTTCATTGGTCATATCCACAAATTTATTTTGCAATATCAAAGACTTCTATATCGATACTTTCTCCATAGCTTTGGGACATTTGGGTACCAATCCAAACTACTCTCATACTTTTGGGAAGTTGGTAGTATAACTACCAATTGTCTCATTAATTGGTTTCTTAGAAATTGGGATTCCAGTTTTTTAGTTGAAAAATCATTCTTGGCATAGGTTTTCCAATAGGAAAACATTTGTGGCCATTTCCCTTTTCTATATGCCACTCATGGGTCATTTTTCATGTTAATTCTTAAATTGTTTGAGATTTTCATTAAAATAAATACAATACCTATTGTTCTAGCTTTAACCCATTCCACATTTATATTCCCATTTAATCCAAATTAGTATAATTTAATTACAACATTAGCAGGGAACAAAAACGAGGGTGCTACTCATTAGGTGTGGTCATTCGACGTGTCATTCTTTGAGTTTGATGGATGTAAACATACTTTATATCTCAAGGCTTGATTTTCCTCCCTCCACCATATACAATTCCCCACATTTGATACTTGATGCTAAAACCCTTCTAATGGCATCCATATTGCAACTTGGAGGAAAGTATCCCATATAGAGGTCTTTGAGGTAGTTTTTGGACCCATTCATGGATGTTGATCTTGAGCTTGGTCAAACTATTTGTATTGATACCTACATCTCCAAAAACCCTAATGATGCCAATATTCCCTCTAAAAGGAAAAGGATATAGTTGGAAGGTTATATATGTAGGTTGAGGCATTTGTCTCTCCCTTGGATGCTTGAAATATTCCTATAATGGATCAAGCAAAGGATCCCTCCCACGAGCATGTTGAGGACTTGTTGATCCATAAATTATGCTTAAAAATTGTAATAATGCACATTAAACCACTTGGATGCCATATATCCCCTTCCACGGTCATGTTTTTCATTGGAATTTGGTTCCTATAAACTTCATTTATAGCATAAGAGCTTAGTTTCTCTCATAAACATATCAAAGGCCCTAAGACCCATACCTAGCTCTAGAAGCTTCCTAATATCCACAATATTTCCATTCAAATCCAAAGGGTATGTTGAAGAGGTCATAAATGGTGGATTAAATGAAAATATTTAACCTTGATACTTAGAAGCTTATTTTATTATTTAAGACCTAGGTTTTCTCCTTGAATGATGTCTAGGGCCCAAAGAGTTATACTTAGTCTAGAAATATTCTAATGGAATCTATATCCTTACTAAAATGAAATGATAACATTAAAGGTATTCTAAGGTGGTTCGAGGTGTTTTTCATAATCATGTATTCCAAAAATATTATTGTAGGAAGAATTCATAGAGTTTCTTTTTGTGGCTACATCAAGCATTTTTAGACCTATAATTAGTCCTTAAAATATTCCGATGATTCCCATCTCCGTACTTGGAAGACAAGGACGACATTGCAATGTTCTATGTGGTATTTTGAGTTATTATTCTTCATGCTACATGATTAGAAGATTCTTTTATACCTTAAGTCATGGGATTCCTCCACAAATCATTTCCAAGTCCCTTAAACCAATACATAGTTTTTAATTTTTCCTCATCACACTAATATCCTCATTCATAGGTGATTGATACCATTGAGAGATAAAACATAGTGGTTTAAGGTATTGATATTGGAATTTGATACATAGAAGAATATTGTATGACCCAAGGCATAAATTTCCTCCCCTTACACCATTGAGAGATAAAACATAGTGGTTTAAGGTATTGATATTGGAATTTGATACATAGAAGAATATTGTATGACACAAGGCATACATTTCCTCCCCTTACCATGTCAAGGATCCATGTGTCCACACCTTATGCTTAATCTAATGTCATTGTTATCCTCACTTGCAGGCAAAGGATATACATTGGGAGAAAAAAACTGCTCACAACCAAGTATGCACATTGTTGGAATATGAGCATACGAGAATACACATGAATTATTCCAGTGTTACTTTAACAATTTTTTCTTGATAAAATTGATAAATGAAAAAATTGTGTATAAGTTTAGGTTGATATTTGAGTTGGTAGTGATAAATTTTGATAGTGATTTTGGTTTTAGCTACATAAAAGCCCTTATTTTTCTAATAACTTTCAATATATCTAAATTTCACATTATTTTTATACAACATAAGTTAATTCTTCATAAAAAATAAAAACATAATAAATTCAGTACCTTAAAAAATGATTATCTCATGAAAGCACACTCACATTGAGAAAATATTGGTTTTAAAGGAAAAAATAACTTTATTTTTTTAATTAACTTGCGATAAACTAAACATTAATATTATCAAATTTGATTTTGGTTAATTTTTCATTAAAAATAAATATATTAATATAAAATTTCATTAAAACGTAATAAATTCATTACCTTAAAAAATGATGATGTCATGAAAGCACATTCACATTGAGCAAATACTGGTTTTAAAAGCAAAAATAACTTTATTTTCTTAATTAACTTATGATAAAATAAACATTAACATTATCAAATTTGATTTTCACAATTTATATGCAACCCTATTGTTTTAAGCCTTATTATTATCAAATTTGATTTTCACAATTTATATGTAATATGAAACCATGGTATTTTGTCTCTTATGAAAAAATAAAATCAAAACTAATTTAACAAATTAAAAAAAAAAAAAAACCTCACTATATAAAAATGTGCTTTCTCTAGTCAATTCAATTGGAATGTTTCCACTAGATGTTGCTTCACGGCGGGTCCAAGTGGGAGAGTGCCAAAGATTAATACAGGCCACCCTTCCCAATTGAGTTTAGTTCCACCTAGTCGGCCAACTAAGGGATAACCTAACCATTAATGATGTTTCAAATGAGTAATGTAGTTCGCCCAGTAGGCTGGCCAATAAGTAGGTTTCTCCACGTGTGATATGGCTTGATTTACGAATCAAACTTGTTTGCCCTAGTTTCCTAGCCTTCCATTGGAACCATGAGTGCCTTTCTTGGTGGCCCCAGGGTTGGAGTAGGTGGGTAAACTGAATTCTTTTTAAGAAAAAAAAACAATACAAATTGCTAGATAAAAATGTTAGGATTGAAGTGGGTGGGTAAATTGAAATTTTGTTGAAGAAAAAAAAAACAATATAATTAATTTGTTGGATAAAAATGTTATAAAACAAAATTGAAATAAAATATTTTAATTTTCTAATAATTTAAAGTTTCGATAAATTTTTGTATTGGTCCATTATATATATATATATATATGCTCTTAATAAATTAGATTATATTTATATCAAAATTTCAAAATCAATTGAAAAGTTTTTTATCAAAATAAAATACAATATAAATGAGTTTAAAAATGTTATAAAATCAATTTAAAATTTTGAATTCATGATAAAAATAGGTAAATATCTATGTTTAAAAATCTTGTTATAGTGTAACTATTAAATTTTATTAAAATAAAATATTTATACCATGGTATTGACTTATAATATTGTAACAAAACCTAACTTAAATAATTATTTATTTTGATATGTTACAAATCCATTTAGAAACACCTAAAATAATTATCAACCAATTAAAAAAAACAATTTACATATGGGTTTGATTAACCGCAATCTGGTTGCAACCAAAAAAAACCATAAGTGGTGCTCTATAGCACCCTAAAACTATTTAAAAAAAATATACATATATGTTTTTTATTTTTTTATATAATTTTTATATTTTGCAAATCAATTTAAAACTCCCTGGAATAATTATCAACCAACTAAAAAGAAACCATTTACATGGATCTGATGAACCGCAATCTGGCTGCACCCAAAGAAATCATGAGGAGTGGTGTTCTATAGCACCATAACACCATTTTTATTTACAAAAAATATATATTTTAAATTTTGTGCCCACAAATTACGTTCATTGCCCATAACACTCAAGGAGAACGGAAGTGATATCTATTTATAAGAAATCTATCAATTCCTTTATGGAGTCATAGAAATCTCCTTTCACGGTTCTAAATCAAAAGATACTTGCTTTTCATTAGGAGACTCGATAGTTAGACATGGCAGATGGTTCGCAGAACAAGAAGATGCCTACGGAAGAAGAGTACGAAGGAAATTTTCTGTCAAGTCCGCTTCCAGAAATTGCTACGAATTCATCAGAGGTACTCTCTGATGAAAACCAACTTCAACAAAGAGGACATTCGTCGCCGGTCACGATCTTCCACTCTCTGCGTCTCCGAGAGTTGGGCAACAGTAGGAAGCTTCCACATATTTATAGAGATTATCATGTACAGAGCTTTGGGCATGTGGGCATGAGTAGTATTCAACATATGGCTGTTGGGGCTGATATAATACTCGTTGTCCATTCCAATACGGATTTGGTGCTATTCAGAAGAGATGGAGATCAAATTTCGCATGTTGACTGTAAGACCGACGGAAGCATTAGTGCCAAAATGTGTGTTACAACAAACACAATGTGTGTTACAACAAACACAATAAGTCATTTCTAATAGCGCATATGGTGTCTCATAAGAATTGGAAATATGACACAGTTCAGATAATAAGCCTCGATATCGCATCTATACAAAAAGGAGAAACTCTAAAGACCACGCGGCTTTTTCCTGGAGAGTCCCGCATAATGGAACGGTGTTTTGATATTCCAAATTGCAGGGCCATCGTTCACGATTTCGCTGACCATACATTCAAGTGTTGTGAATTAAAAAAGTACACAATGTTGTTTACAATAACAAATCTAGGGTTCACAGATGTTACTCCAAATTACATGCGTATTTGTTCAAATCTAGAAAATACAGGTCCAGGAAATATGGACATTGTGATATTCCATCAAATTTCTTCCACTAAAACTGATGGAAGGTTTGGATTTGAATTCAAAATTTTTTCCAAACTTAACGGAATACTGCAAAAAGAAATATTTCTCCCTCGGTCTCATGATGAGGAGATCCTATTGTTTGTAGTGTTGTGTGGCAGCAATACACTACTTATTCAAACACATTGGACGGATATGGAAGTTGTACAGATATGCGATGAAAACCCTCTTTTAATAAACATCATAAATACAAATATTACTGCAGTCCGTGAACCTTACTATTTATATAAAAAATCGCAGTTTATTTGCTGCACTGAATCCGGAAAATTTCATGTTTGTAATCTTCGAGGTGAGATTTTAGTGACACTTGAGGATCACCCACCTGCAGAATGGCCAGCGTTAAGTTACCTGGACATTTTCAGGCATTCATACTTTTCTAATTCACAGGATATTATCATTTCTCTTTGCCGCCGGCTCGCACCAGACGGAAATGGATGGATATACACTGTGAATGTTAGCAGCATTGTTACAGGGAAATGCTTAGCAAAGATCTGTTCGGAGGACCCAAATTGTTCTAAAATCAGAAAGGCAGTATTGAATGATGCAGTCCGGGCAATCGCATATGATGAAAGCACTCACCAGATTTTCACGGGAAACATGGAAGGACTTTGCGGCGTTTGGTCCAACGAATTCTACCAGGATGCAGGAGACGTGGGGAGTTAAAACGACGTGACTTGAAACCTTGACCAACCTGGACGATTTCAGGTCCTTTTACTGTTTGTGTTTTTATAGTTTTTTTTTTAAATAATATATTCAGAGGTTTTAGGTGAGTGGAATTTATGGAAAGTTGAGGAGTTCAAACTTAGAACAACATGGACGTGTGGTTTGTGTTTTTATAATTTTTTTAAATGATGGAATTTATGGAAATGTGAGGAACTAAAACTTGGATCAACATGGACGATTTTAGGTGGTTTGTGTTTTTATAGTTTTTTTAAATGATATTTTCAGAGTTTTTATGTGAGTGGAATTTAAAGAAGGTGAGCAGTTAAAACTTAGACCAACATAGAAGATTTCAGGTGTTTTTACTTAAGATGGTTCGTATTTTTATAATTTCTTTATATATTTTAGATGGTTTGTGTTTTTATAATTTATTTAAATGATACATTAAGAGTATTTATGTGAGTGGAATTTATAGAAATGTGAGGAGTTAAAACTTAGACGAACATGAACTATTTGAGGTGGTTTTAGTTTACATGGTTGGTGTTTTTATAATTTCTTTAATTGATACATTGAGAGTTTTCAGAGTGTTTATGTGAGTAAAATTTATGGAAATGTGAGGAGTTAAAACTTAGACCAACATGGATGATATCAGGTGCTTTTACTTTAGATGGTTTGTGTTATAATTTTTGTAAATGATACATTCTGAGTATTTATGTGGTTTGTGTTATAATTTTTTTAAATGATACATTTTGACTTTTTATGTAAGTGGAATTTATGGAAAGGTGAGGAGTTAACTTAAACCACATGGACAATTTCAGGTGCTTTTACTTTAGATTGTTTTTGTTTTTATAATTTTTTTAAATGGATGATTTGAGGTGTTTTTACTTTAGATGGTTTCTGTTTTTATAATTTTTTTTTTTTTTTTTGTAAATTTCGTAGGACCTGTCTATTTTCTATTTTGTAAAGAGCAAATTGCTATACAAATTATGCAATTTTTGATAGCCTCAACCTGCTCGAAGGAAACCATGTCTGTTGGCCACCTCAAAGAGTTATAAACCAACCAAAATTGATTAACAGCTAATAATCCTTTACTATGTCCATAGAAACTACATATAAAACATATAGTAGACTTAATATCCTCAAAAAACATACAAAAAAGAACTTGTAAAGAGATTAACCATATGATGAATCAACAGGTGTAGGGTATTTTGCAGTTGACCCTGGCATCTCAGCTTGTTGCAGATTGAGTAGTTGTTGCTCCATCATTTCCATTCTCGCATTGGCTTGTACCTTTGCCTTTGTCATTTCCCTCATATCCTATTTAATTTGCTGGAGCTCAAACAATATGAAAGAATTGATTTGTTTTTCCTGTGTACTTAACAGTGCTTTTGCAAGGACACATTTGATTTTCCAATAAGTTTTGACAGATTGTTGAAATAACGAAACTCTTCCTCTTGTGTTTCCTGGGTGAGAAAGGAAAACTATTCCCTCCTACTGGTTTTGAATGTCATCCTCTTCATCATCACTATCCATTTCCCATCCCTGTATAGTTGTCTGAATATCCTTCAGAATTCCAGTTTCATAGCTTTTTGCTAGACTTTCAAGGGTCTTTTGATTAGTTTTCTTACCTCTTTTTCTTGTCTCAACTACCTGACTGGAATGTATTTTCCTTCCCTTTCCTTTTGTCATTGTGAGCTTAATACCCCTGTATATCCTTTTGATAGAGAAAAACCATGTATAGTGAACAGTAACCAATAGGTAAAACTTAGAATTATTATGAAATTCCATGTATTTAACCAAAATCTTGGGGTATGGATTGCATTTTTCATTCGTCCTGCTAATGCCATGCCAAACCATCCCAACATCATAAATATTTCGTAGCTTATGAGCTAGAGAAAGAACGCAAGGAATGGACCAATTCAAGGATGGACACTTTGAAAATTGAAACAGGACAGAATTTTTTAGACAATAAATATTGCTATAGAATAAGACAAAATTGGAGTTCTTGAAGTTAAAGAAATGGCCGTGGAAATAACAAAACCCAGAAAAATTCTCAACAACTGCTATTCCCACCCATGCCTATGCTGGGTTTACAATATTACACAAATTAAAGTGAATTCTGGGAATTGATCGAAAACTCGAAACATGAAGGCAAACATAAAAAGGGGTTTTAGCAGAGGTCATTAACGTCAACATTTTCGATACACAACAAACATAATAGTCAAATTTAGTGTTACTACTGATACTAAGAATGAACCCACAGTAAACAGACCCAATTCTACTATCCATGCATCGATAAGAAGTCAGAGTGTAAGCCAGACTACTATAACCAAAAGGAGGCATGGAATATCCCTCTAGATATAACCCGAAATAATAACTAAAGCAGCAAGCACAGAGTAAGAGGTAGAGTTGAAACCCCATATAGAAATTTAAATGGAACTCAGGACTATGAAAACGAGGTAGGAAATTAAAATGAATCCTCTCTATCATCACATGTAGACCAAATAAACCCAGGAAAGAAACAAAAAACTCTGACTATTCTGCATGGCCTATTAAAATTTTTGAAGTCTTTGATGGAAGACGTAGAGGCAAAACTAGAATTGAAGCCATAATAATTGGAACCAGAACATACCCTGTCAAAATAATGGTATACATTGAGTGCATAATTGTAACACATGCGAGCAGAGGCCACTTCCCCTTGCCATTAATGGGGCTTAATGGTCAGCTGACACGCCTCCCACGCGGTGTCATGTTATGTTTTTATAATATTTTTAAATGATACATTCACAGTTCTTATGTGAGTGGAATTTATGGAAAGGTGAGGAGTTAAAACTTAGACCAGCATGGACAAAGATTTTAGGTGCTTTTACTTTACATGGTTTGTGTTTTTAATTTTTTTTTAAATGATAAATTCAGAGTTTTTGTGTGGAATCTATGGAAATGTGAGGAAATGTTTTACGTATTTATGTTGTTCCTAAGTTAATGAAATGTTTCTTATGGAGTATATTCTAGTTTTCCTCATTAACGTGTTGAGGACCCCTTTGCTCATAACATGAACTTGAAAATTGTAATAATTCACATAGCTCCACTCAAGCTTCACTAGGAGGATAAATATACTCTTTAAAGGATAAATATACTCTTTAAAGGTCATGTGTTTTTCTTGAGAAATAATTTCGATAGTATTAATTTATAGACTAATTTCTCACTCCCTCTCTACAATCCCAACCTTATCCAAGACATCAAGTCCCATAATAAGTTCTTAAAAATTCCCAATATCCTCAAAACAATCACTCAATAATTCAAGGGAAAATACATCCCTAAGAGGTCATGTATGGTGTATGCATGAATGCATGAAGATGGGTTACACTTTTGGGCCAAATGTTGTTGGAAATACTGAGAGCGGGGTGGAATCAATATTCCATTAAATTAGTGTTATTATTAGTATTTCATAGCATTAGTTAATATTCAATTATTATTAGTGTTTGTACAATGATAGAAGTAAACAAAATGAACACAAATGCACACATTTTTTAAGGTGGAAACCCCCATGCAGGACAAAAACCACCTAAATTATTTTCTAATAAGAAGAAGACACACTAGACCATTACCACAACTATGGCACAACCACCTAATGATGATCCTAGACCTCCTAAACTTTCCTCTTTAATTCTTGGCAGATAGACACTTGTATAAATTTTACAATGATTATTTTACAATGACTCGGAACAATGACACCTTTACAATGATTGTATACAGTGCTGCCCACTTTAAGACTTGATGTGATGAACTTCTTACTGTTGTTCTGCACCTTGATTGTTGCTCTTGTCATGCTACCCTTTCTCACTCTTCATAACATTAGATCATGCATTGGGTCTTATCTTGATGAATATATAATACCTAAAAAAATTCTTCAAGTAAATACCCATGACATGATAATAGGAAAACTTGCCTCATCATGTAGAGCATATGTTAGTGCTAAAAAAAAATAGAATACAAAGAACCTAATGCAATTAACAGATGAACATGCATATACAAAATATACTTATCTCTAGCTTACCACTGCTACATCATTTTGATTCACCTTGATTTTCTTTGCTACCCTAGAAATTCTGGCACTTTTCAGCCCTTGACAGCACATGATCTAGCTTTTTCTTGCATTTTAGGAGATCGATATTGATTATGATGTATCTCTGTTATTTTAGACCCCCAATATGTGATTTTAAGTCCTCTGGTAGCCCTTTGAGTCTTCTCTTCAATTCCATAGGTTTGACCCAATTTGGATTCTTCAAGGCAAATTTATGCCCAATATCTCACAATGACATAATTATGGACTAGTTCAGTAGAGCTAGCTTGTACGACGTGCCACGTGTCACTGATTCCTCCTTTAGCTCGGAAATAGATACACATAAAACTGAAGTCCGTGCATTATCCGCAACATTTTACAAAATTTCAATCTGCTTCTTAGAGAGAGTGTTATGACGATTTTCCCAAGATCACCTCTTTGAGATGAAATTTCGAAGCCTGCAAAAACCCTAACTTCCACAGATCATATATCTAAAAAATATAGCAAACCCATATCAGAAATTTAGACACGATCTTCATCTGGATTTCACCCAAGTGGGTTTTTAATTTCACCATCTAATACTTCCCATAAATAAAGTTATAGAGAAAATTCCTTGATGGCCTGTTTCAAGTAGCGAAATCCCTACATGAGGAGGATATGAGGATCAAAATTTATATAAATGCTTAGGTTAAGAAGGTCTTCAACAAGTGAATGTGGGAGGTATTTTAGGAGCTTAAAAATTATTAACTAGTGACTGTTCAATTACCACAACCAATGAATAGTGTCATGCCACAACCCCATGGGGTTTTAGCCCACTAACTGGGTTTACCAACTTCAAACATGAATATCTCTCAAACCATGAATAATTACGTGGTGAGCCATATATCAATGGAAATGTACCGACACATAGAATCTATCAAAAACATCCTTGACCTAGAATATAGTAATTTGGCAGGCCAAAATTCCCATGAAAGATCGGGGTAGCCCCTGGTGCTACTTGGGTTAACATCAATGACAACCATTGATCAACAATCTCCCCCTTTTGCAGTAATGGAAGCACAAGTACTCTCCCTGCGATCATTACACATATTCATACAACATTCTCTCCCCATTTGACATCAATGTGAAAGGGTAACTCCCCCTAAAACACAACCATCCTGCGGTCCTGTACACACTTCCACTCTCCCTTTATTTTCTAAATAAGGAAAATCTAATGAGAACTTGGGAGAATCCCAGGGTTCTGGCGAAGATATTCAAATGTTTCATGAGGTAAAGGTTTATTGAAGATATCAGTGATTTGTTATTTTGTACCAACATATTCAAGTTTGATATTCTTCTCAACGAATTGTTCTCTAACAAAATCATATTTGATTGGAATGTGTTTTGTTTTTGAATGCATGACATGATTCTTCAAGTTGTTGATGGCACTACTGTTATCAAAAAAGATGTGAATAGGCTCACTGAATTGTACTTGAAGATCTTGCATAGTTTGTTTCATCCAAAGGACTTAAGTACAACAAGCTGTCACTGCAATGTATTATTCTTCTGCTATAGGTAACAAGATTGAGGTTTTAGTTTTGCTCAACCATGATACGAGACAACCACCTAGATAGAATGCTCCTCAACCAATAATCTTACGATCATCAACACTTCCTGCCCAATCAACATCTGTAAAAGCCTGAATAATGAGATTGTTACCCTTGGGATACCACAAGCCATATTTTTTTGTGCCCATTAGATATCGAAGAATTATTTTGACGGAAATAATATGTGATTCTTTTGGTGTTGCTTGGAATCTTGCTACTTGTCGAACTACTTGCATAAAATTTGGTCGGGAGGCTGTTACATATAGAATATTACCAATCATATACCTGTACAACTTGTGATCCACATCCTTAGATGAGTAGGCTATGCTCAATTTACATCTTGTTACCATCGGAGTAAGGGCGAGTTTGCAATCTTCCATTTTCGATTTCTTGAGCATTTTTTTGATGTACTTGTCGTGACATATAAATATTCCTTCCTCAAGGATTGTTAAATTGTATTTTTCCTTCCTTCCAGGTTGGTGATGAATTTTGGTTATATATCAGCAAATAAATACTTCAAGGAGAAGGTAAAAAACTTAAGCCAATCCATTATGGTCCTTTTAAAATTCTAGAAAATATTGGTAATAATGCATTTAAGCTATCTTTTCCTCCTTATATGCAAATATATTTTGTCGTTAATGTTGAGAATCTGAGATTGTTCGAGCCTCCGTTGATTGATGATCGAGGAGAGCATGCTCAACTGCCATCAATAGATGATTTCTCATGAGAATATCTTGATTAACTTCAACAAGATCTCATACTTGACAGAATAAATAGAACTTCAAGAAGAGGGAATGTTGAATACATTAGAGTGGGACTCAAGGGACAAAATCCTTCCAAGGTTAAATGGATGGAGATTGAAAGGGTGAGGGAGATGTACCCTCACCTGTTGAACAATTGATAGTACCTTTTGGGGTCAAAAATGCTTCTAGTGGGTAGGAATGATGAGAGGCTCAGTATTAATCTCAAAAACGAAAGTGCTCATATATGCTCCAAAACTAGAACGACGGAGAAGAGCTCGTTGCGAGGAATCTGATGCAATTAGTTTCATAAAAAACCAACTCTAGATGAGGAAGTGATGAAATGTTGTTAATTTTTATAGACAACTAAAAAAATTGTAGAAGTGTGACATGTTGATGACATGGAAGCCCAGTCAACATACCAAGTATATTCAAGGAATATTCTCTAGTTTTTTCTTAATGACACTTTGACATGTGTCAGAACAAGATTAGCTAGTGAACTTTGGAGGTGAATTTTTTCTTACAGTTTATCCTAAGGTTGAATGAGATTTGTTTTTAGTTTGGAATGGTGCAACCAAAGCTGGACACATGGTGTACCCAGGGGCTGCCACGTGCCCCCTCTAGTGGACCCCATCCAAATCTTGGAGTAACTGCAGATCGAAGAAGTTTCATATTACATGAAGTTCAAATTACATATTTTTATAAACCAAGGTTTATAACCATGGGAGGCACATATATGAATTGCGCGATGTATTTATTTATAACCAAAGTCTTAACCTTGGGTATGGGCAATCATATACATATTAATTTTAACCAAAGTTTCAAAGTTTCGGTTGGAAGAATGTTGTGTGGGGAAAAATTATTGTGCGGGGGTCAGAGTTGATTCCAGGACCTACCCAGCACCATCTGAGTGCCTTACCACCTTACCTATCTTTTGGGTCTTAACCATATAAGATCACAACTTATATTTTTTTTTGACGAAATCTTATGGCAGGGGTTTGGAGGGGGCCAACCCCCTCCCCATATAACCATGCTACAAAGACCAAGGGTGAAGAAGAATATAAAGCATGAAGGTTAATCCTAATTTTGATTTAATTAATGTAAACCTAGTGGTTAACATTAATTAATTCAAGTTTTATGGAATTTGATTATCCACAGTTAAGACACGCTTATCTATTGTTAAGCACAATTTTAATGCTAACTAATCCTACTTTTTATGGTAGTGGGTTTAGCGGACTTTGCTAATTTTAGCAGAATCCCCAGTTTGTCAGAGCTAACTAGATTCTCCTCAAGGTTTGGATGCATTTCACTAGGGAAATTTGTTTTGACCATAAATGGATAAATTTTCGACCAATTTTGGCTTAGGAAGAGTCATTCTAGGTAGATTTTGATGTTTTTGAGACATTCAAGAAAGTTTCAGAGGCATTACGAGGCTGTAAACAAAACATTTTTCACAATTGAGCTACTACAAAGGCCCAAGCCATGGAAGCTAGACCACAGAGAGGTAGCCTAGGAGGGGTGAACTCCTTCATCAAAACAATGTGTTAATGGATCAATTGTGATGGTTTGCTATGTGTTTATTTGTTTTTATTCAAAATTTAGTTTAAAAGTTTTTTATGTTCAATTATTCAACATAATATTCTCACATTTACTTGTTAAACAATCATAAGCACTTAAATAAGCCCATGTACAAGAAGCAAAGATCAACACTTTTAATATAAATATGAAGATGAAATTAGAACAACAAAACTAACATTAAAATTTAGATCAAAAACACTGAAGATACTCTTGCCAAATATATTGAGGAGATAGAGACCCAAAAGACTGATATGATGAAGCTCATCATCGATCAAAATGCACAAATGAGGTAGATGGAGACTGACATGGAGAAGATGATCAAAGAAAAGGAAAATACTACAAAACTTTCTATGATTCCATTAGATGTTGTAACTCTTATATCTATTCTTACAGCTACAACTTCTACTCCATGGACTACACTGACAACAAATGGCGTTGAACAATTGACTAAGGCAGTAGAAAATATGTCCATTTAGATAGAATAAATTAAGAAATTGTAGGAACAGGTTAAAGTGTTGCAGGACCAAAATACAAGGAGTGAGGCCTCTCACTTAGCAGAATCACCGAGAGCTCATAAACCAATTGAAATATTGCAGAAGTCAAAAAGAGAGTCAGCAATAGGACAGACCTTGGCCCAAGCCGAGGAAATCATATGGACAGACATCATCACATCCATTGCTGAAATCTGGCCTTGCATCCATATTATAGTTGAGCACAAAGAGTTATTCAAAAAAGCAACAGATGCTATAAAAAATATCAAACAAGAGTTGGGATAAATTCCTACTACAACAACAAAAATTATCAAGCTCCTAAACTCTAATAACATATATGAACTTGATGATTTGGGAGTAGATGACAGGACATAGACTATTCTAGAAGTGAAGAGTATTCTTACCAAGAAGAATATAGTTGTTTAGCTAGAAGAGAAATGTCACAGTATGGAGATAGAAGTTAATAGATTATTTTCCAGAACTGAGCCTTCAACACATAAGGGTCTATATTCTTTATTTGTAATTAATGATAATTTAATTTCTTGTGAATATTATCTCAGAAAACCGAAAGATATTGCGAGGGACAACTTCAAATTTGCAAGCATCAAAGGCATCATGATAGGTAGAGAATTTTTAGAAACAATGGGTAGTGATTTCTTCATCTAACATGAAGTAAATCATGTTTTTTTTCTAAAACCCACTTTTCTATATACACAGAAGTTGATGAGATTTACCGCAAGGTAATTAAGTTTACCATCCTAGATGGAGATCAATGGGATAAACTTTGCGAGTTACAGGAGTAAGCAATTCAGAGGCAGTCAACATAGGCCAACACATCAACTAGCACATTAGCTGGTGCAACCCAGAAATATTGGAAAGAGTTCAACCTAGTATTGTTATAGAAGGAACATTAGGACACCAGCATGATGCACCCTTGAATGAGGAAGAAAAAATACCTTCTGAGGAGGTCATGGCTGACCTACCTGACCATGTGGAAAAAAAGTTAGCAAAGCAAGTAATACAAGAGAAATAAGTATAAGTAGGAGAGCTTAAGGTCAATCTTTCAAAAGCAAACTTTATGAATGAATTTTTGCAACACGACAAGATGCAGCTTCAGGTAAACCAACTTTTTTCAAGAAAACCTAAGGTAAAATTTGTAGTAAAGGATGATAAAGGTAAGGTAGTGATTCATTTTAATCAACTTGAGGATAAGGATGTGTATATGAATCCAAGGAGACCAAAGACAATAGGATTATCAAGGTAGAAAGAACAAGAAAGTGAGCCATTTTCTCCCTTAGGTCAACATGACTTTGATGACATGATTGCAGCTGAGATTGAAAAAGAGAAATACTTTTGGCTTAGTAGGGTTAATGAATAATTGGAGATGATCCTGAAGAAATCCAACATAAACACCATGCTTCAAAGCCACATGGCAAGGCACTGCTTCACTAGGAATCATATTTGAGAGATAAAAGATAGTGGTTTAAGGTATTGATATTGGAATTTGATACATAGAAGAATATTGTATGACCCAAGGCATAAATTTCCTCCCCTTACAACATTGAGAGATAAAACATAGTGGTTTAAGGTATTGATATTGGAATTTGATACATAGAAGAATATTGTATGACACAAGGCATACATTTGATACCATGTCAAGGATCCATGTGTCCACACCTTATGCTTAATCTAATGTCATTGTTATCCTCACTTGGAGGCAAAGGATATACATTGGGAGAAAAAAACTGCTCACAACCAAGTATACACATTGTTGGAATATGAGCATAGAAGAATACACATGAATTATTCCACTGTTACTTTAACAATTTTTTGTTGATAAAATTGTTAAATGCAAAAATTGTGTATAAGTTTAGGTTGATATTTGAGTTGGTAGTGATAAATTTTGATAGTGATTTTGGTTTTAGTTACATAAAAGCCCTTATTTTTCTAATCACTTTCAATATATCTAAAATTAACATTATTTTTATACAACATAATTTAATTCTTCATAAAAAATAAAAACATAATAAATTCAGTACCTTAAAAAATGATTATCTCATGAAAGCACACTCACATTGAACAAATATTGGTTTTAAAGGCAAAAATAACTTTATTTTTTTAATTAACTTATGATAAACTAAACATTAATATTATCAAATTTTAGTTTGGTTAATTTTTCATTAAAAAGAAATATATTAATATAAAATTTCATAAAAACATAATAAATTCATTACCTTAAAAAATGATGATCTCATGAAAGCACATTCACATTGAACAAATACTGGTTTTAAAAGCAAAAATAATTTTATTTTTTTAATTAACTTATGATAAATAAACATTAACATTATCAAATTTGATTTTCACAATTTATATGCAACCCTATTGTTTTTTTTGTCTCTTATGAACAAAATCAAAACTAAGCATTATTATTATCAAATTTAATTTTCACAATTTATATTATGCAACCATGGTATTTTGTCTCTTATGAAAAAATAAAATCAAAACTAATTCAACAAATTAAAAAAAAAAAAAAAAAAAAAAAACTTACTCTATAAAAATGTGCTTTCTCTAGTCAATTCAATTGGAATGTTTCCACTAGATGTTGCTTCACAGCGGGTCCAAGTGGGAGAGTGCCAAATATGAATACAGGCCACCCTTCCCAATTGAGTTTAGTTCCACCTAGTCGGCCAACTAAGGGATAACCTAACCATTAATGATGTTTCAAATGAGTAATGTAGTTCGCCGAGTAGGCTGGCCAATAAGTAGGTTTCTCCACGTGTGATATGGCCTGATTTACGAATCAAACTTGTTTTCCCTAGTTTCCTAGCCTTCCATTGGAACCATGAGTGCCTTTCTTAGTGGCCCCAAGGTTGGAGTGGGTGGGTAAATTGAATTATTTTTAAGAAAAAAAAACAATACAATTTGCTAGATAAAAATGTTAGGATTGAAGTGGGTGGGTAAGTTGAAATTTTGTTGAAGAAAAGAAAAACAATATAATTAATTGGTTGGATAAAAATGTTATAAAACAAAATTGAAATAAAATATTTTAATTTTCTAATAAATTATGGTTTTGATAAATTTTGGTATTGGTCCATTATATATATATATATATATAGATATGTGTGTTTAATAAATTTGATTATATTTATATCAAAATTTCAAAATTAATTGAAAAGTTTTTTTATCAAAATAAAATACAATATAAATGAGTTAAAAAATGTTATAAAATCAATTTTAAATTTTGAATTCATGGTAAAAATAGATAAATATCTATGTTTAAAAATCTTGTTATAGTGTAACTATTAAATTTTATTAAAATAAAATATTTATACCATGGTATTGACTTATAATATTGTAACAAAACCTAACTTATTATTTAATTGATATTTTTTATTTATTTTTATATGTTACAAATCAATTTAAAAACACCTAAAATAATTATCAACCAATGAAAAAGGACAATTTACATATGGGTTTGATTAACCGCAATCTGGTTGCAACCAAAAAAACCATAAGTGGTGCTCTATAGCACCCTAAAACTATTTAATATATATATATATATATTATATAATTTTTATATTTTGCAAATCAATTTAAAACTCCCTGGAATAATTATCAACCAACTAAAAAGAAACCATTTACATGGATCTGATGAACCGCAATCTGGCTGCCCCCAAAGAAATCATGAGGAGTGGTGTTCTATAGCACCATAAGACCATTTTTATTTAAAAATATATATATATTTTAAATTTTGTGTCCACAAACGACGTTCATTGCCCATAACACTCAAGGAGAACGGAAGTGATATCTATTTATAAGAAATCTATCAATTCCTTTATGGAGTCATAGAAATCTCCTTTCACGGTTCTAAATCAAAAGATACTTGCTTTTCATTAGGAGACTCGATAGTTAGACATGGCAGATGGTTCGCAGAACAAGAAGATGCCTACGGAAGAAGAGTACGAAGGAAATTTTCTGTCAAGTCCGCTTCCAGAAATTGCTACGAATTCATCAGAGGTACTCTCTGATGAAAACCAACTTCAACAAAGAGGACATTCGTCGCCGGTCACGATCTTCCACTCTCTGCGTCTCCGAGAGTTGGGCAACAGTAGGAAGCTTCCACATATTTATAGAGATTATCATGTACAGAGCTTTGGGCATGTGGGCATGAGTAGTATTCAACATATGAGTACATTGGGCGATATAATACTCGTTGTCCATTCCAATACGGATTTGGTGCTATTCGGAAGAGACGGAGATCCAAATTTCGCATGTTAATTTGTAAGGCCGTGAGCTTATTAGTGCAGCCATGTGAAGGGTATGTACAAAATGTGTGTTACAACAAACACAATAATTCATTTCATATGGTGTCTCATAAGAATTGGAAATAATACACCGTTCGAGATAATAAGCGAATGCATTTCATCTACATACAAAAAGGAGAAACTCTAAAGACCTTTTTCTGGAGAGTCACGCATAATGGAACGGTGTTTTGATATTCCAAATTGCAGAGCCATCGTTCACGATTTCAACGACCATACATTCAAGTGTTGTGAATTAGAAAAGTGTTGAAATTACTTTCAGCAGCGTAAGCCACCTTCCAATTCTGGTTGCAGAACGCTGTGTAAGCCGCCTACCATTTTTGTTTGCAGGAGACAGTAGCCGCTTGCCATTTTTGCTTGTGCAGTCAACTTCAGCGCAGTGTTTTTTTTTGGATACGGAGAAATTGAGCAGCTCGGACCTGAATTGTATTAAGCCGGATTTAATGAAAATCCCGCGTCACAATTTCTTGCCGTACCATTGCCAGAAATCGGACCCGGGGAAACTTATAAAACGGATTTAATAAAAATCCCGCATCACAAATTGATGACGTCAGCAATCACCTTTTGGCACGCGGAATTTTTATGAAAACGGGTTTATTTTTGTTTGGCGTCCGATTCATATCGGTCAAAGGTTATTTTAAATGTTTGGTTTAAAAATGGTGCGTTCAGCCAACATGCATATATATGTTTTACATATATATCATGTGCACTATTTCAAAGTGAGGCTGTGGGCCATAGTGACATTGACTTTTATTTTAGTTTTTTTTTATGTTTAGTTTTAAATAGTTTTATTTTAATATAGTTTGTTTTATATACGTTATAAAAGTGCTGTGTGCATTTTATATATATGTTGTAGTTTTAAATTCTTTTTACACAGCAGAAGTAAAAAGACTGAGAGAGCACAGCAGTGCAGAGTTTAGTTTGTGAGTTTTTTTTTTACACACAGCAGCAGTGTAATAGATTTTGAATGGCACAGCAGTGCATTCATTTTTTTGAAGAGACAGAGTATTGTCCAGAGTGAAATTTTAGAGAGTGTGAATTGTTTTGAACTGTGTTTTGAAGCAGTCAAAGTTTTTTTTGTATTCCCTCAGGCAGAGGTGATTTTGTAACC